>CM024577.1:15120977-15396081 GCA_014182395.1 Eucalyptus sp. ANBG9806169 | reverse complement strand
CCAAAACTTGTCACCAACTGAATTCATCATCTCTCTCTCCTCGGCCCCTCCCCAATTTCAGTTCAAAGTATCAAATGCGCATAAACGAGAATTGAAAGGGGCAAATGGTAGAGATAAATCGATCTGGCAAGAGGTAAAATCTCATTTTACCATGCCAAATCCAGCAAGACGACAATGCCATATACCGAATGGACCAAACGCGTAGAATCAGTGAAGATCACCGGTTATGACAACGAGACAATGAAAAAAAAAATCAGAATAACATGAAAGGAAGTACTACCAAAAACTGAATGGGTGCCTCCGAATTGCAGAGAGTGTTTGATTGACTCGATCATTTTTGCACAAATAATTCCTTAAAATTATTGGGAAAATATTTGAATGAACGATTGGGAAGGACAATGAAGTGAGACTTTGAGGCATGATATCACTTTTTTAATGAATTATTTGTTGTGTTGCTAATGGTCACCGGCAAATTTCCTTCAAAGATACGACAAAGCCTTGATTGAGAATACTATATATAACAATCCTAATATTTCTCCAAGATCTCTTAAGAAAAACAATTGGAAAAGATAATTGTATTTTTAGAAAGAAAGTTCAAAAGACTTGATTTTGATTAATTTTAAAAACCGACATACTTATATTTGTCTTTTGAAAAGAGGTAACTCTTTGGAAAATGTTGCAATATAAACAGGTGCATTCTCAAAGGTTATCTTGAAAAACATAAATAAAAGTCGGAATTAAATAAATAATAAATAACCATTACTCCTTTATCGATAGTCGATTGTTTTAACGAGACGCCGTAGTTAATTTTTTATAAAAATAAACCTAAATTTTTCATTAAATAAAAAATAATGATCCTTGATTAGTGATAAATCTTGTCCACATGCATACTCACACCTTTTCGATGTGGGAAAATGCATCTCTTAGTTTGTTTTACAAACAAACTACCAAGCCTGGTAACTTTTAGTCACGGTAAAGTTCATCCCTAAGTTAAAAGGATCTCGAACCTCTTCTAAATAGTCATTTACTTTACAAACAATTTCGTGGATAAAGCATATGCGAATCCATTAATAAATTCGTTTTTGGTTTTTATTCTAGAACATATCAATTCAGATCATGTGGTATATTTCAAATAGTCATAAGACCAGCAAATGTATCTGTGTGAAATGTACTCATCCCTTCCATTTTCATGGATATTGTCAATTTTTCGATGAATGGTACAAACTATATGGTATGTAATTAGATTTAATTATAGTCTAGGACAACTATGGTAGGCTCAATATATTTCGAACAATGATGATATTGATGGTATAGTTGTACTTTGCAGCATTACTAGAGGATCAATGTCACTTAGATAATACATAAGTAGTATACAAACTATACCCTCATTGGAATGAGTTCGAACCCACCGCTACTAACATGTAACAATCATAATTACGAAGACGAACGCCACAGAACTTCTCAACAACTAGAGGAACTTCCAATGATTTATAGGAAATTGTCTTAGCTAGACTCGGATCCTTTGCCCATACAATTAATCCCAACTTGGTCGCCGCCGTAGGAAAGCCCCCTCCTCAGTGCCGCCGCCACCGTCGTCTCCATCGTGTTACCTTCCTCATGTAATCCCCGGTGCTTTTGTAACCCCGCACAATCACATTTATCTCTCTAATCCCCTTGCTTTTACTCTATCTCCCTTGCCTCGAGCTTGTGCTGGCGCGAGCTCGTTGGCCACGATGGAGAGTCATATTCAGATGAGATTTGTGAAAAGGTGATGCCAGGTCTCGACGGCATCTCGATAGAAGCGACAAGGCCTCGCTGAGATCTAGTGTTAGCCAATCATGGTGTTGGTGTTGTGGTGGCGGTGGGGGCTAAAAAGAAAAACAAAAAGACGTGGAAGAGGGTGGATAAGAATCGGTTTCCAATTTTTGAAATCGACCTTAAAACCTATCATATTTATCTAGTCCGGTTTTAAGATTTACCTAAAAATCAGTTTCTTTCTTACTTTAAGATAAATTACAATTATGATCAAATAGTATGAGCAACAAAATGGCTCCAAGTAAAACATCGATACAAAAAATATATATAATAATAATAGACAAGTTAAACTCATTTAAGAATAATAAATTATCTTCTTCCAATTT
This sequence comes from Eucalyptus sp. ANBG9806169, assembly GCA_014182395.1. NCBI lineage: Eukaryota > Viridiplantae > Streptophyta > Magnoliopsida > Myrtales > Myrtaceae > Eucalyptus > Eucalyptus sp. ANBG9806169. Next base: position 15,393,940 of record CM024577.1, on the reverse strand, counting down.
TAGAAAAAAGGTTCTAACTAGTTTCTCATTGATTGGGTGGGTGGCTAGGTGGGTCGACTTAATACCTAGAACCTGAAACCTACATGCACAGTCCGATTTCAAAATTTGGAACCAAGAATTGAACTTGTTTCCACTGAAATCGGGAACTAAACCTGTTTATATGGGTGGTCTAGTTCAATTCCGAGATAGGACGGGACCGGTTGCATAGCCCTATGATAGGCAGCCGAGGATCTGCATCTAGTCTTATTTAATTTTGACATTCTAGAGTTTTAAAATATGTATCACCAAGCACATAAATTTTAGCAATTTGTAACATAATTATAACACAATCATAACTATATTAAAAGAACGCTCCCGTTTCTATTTCGAAGGATCGAATTGGCTCTAGGTTCAGCAGCCGACTCATCTCTCAACCATGTAGTTTTGGGAGCTACAAATAATTGGACTCGCTACCTCCAGAAGGTCCCTCCTATCAAATAAACAAAAGATAAAAGACGAAGAAAAGGGCCAGGCCAGAACAGGAAGTGGAATTTGTCAACATGGTTGAGAGCACACAGGACCTCCCCAATCACAACGAAGCACGCATGGAGGGACCACGGCGAAACATTTTACAGAATCTTCCTATGGTCACAGCCATCACTGACCAAAACGACCAGAAAAGTATGTATTTGAACTAGTCCTCCTTTGTATCACCATAAATCTCAAGAAAACATCATCACAACATTAGCACAAGTGAAACTAGCTAAGAGTTTCCATATTTGAGGTAAAAATTTCTCTCTCGAGATTTTAGTCATCTTAATAAGGCGTTTGACTTATTTAACTAGTGTTTGTTCAAGACTGTTTCACTTGATCTTAAGGCGAATAAAGTTCTATGTTCACTAAAATCTTTCCATCCAAGCGAAAGGGGAAGAGCGGGTAAGTGGACTAGCCCTTGGCCTCCTCTTAGAAACTCAAAACATCATCATAATGCCATGGTGATAATGGCACTGATATTATTTTTTAATCAGATGATTTTGCACAAAAAAGAAATGTAACTATTACCGCATTTGAGACTAAAAAAATTCAAGTCACTAAGTGATCTGACCGAAATTTCAAAAAAAAAAAAATTCCTTCTTGTTTTGACAGCAATTGATGTGGTTTTAGAGTTTATACCTTTTTGTTTAGGAAAAAAATAAGAATAACTTTTTTGCTTTCTCAATAAAATCTAATACATCGTCCAAATTTTAAAAAATTATGAAAAGAATTATATCAACTACATGCCAACATTTACGTATTTTGAAAAAACTCAAGTGCTTCGCAGCGAGAAAGTCATAGTAGATGTTTTACAAGATTTTAAGAAAAGAATTAAAAACATTAAAAGTCATTTTACTACGCAGATACTATCTTTCTATTGTATTTTACTTCATTTTCTCTTAAAATTGCAATTCAATACAAACCGTCAGATGGTTGAGATGCCATTTAATTTCAGATGCACTCTCTTTGTTTATTTTGCGTGAATGATTTTGAAAAACGTTTTCTAGAACAATTACTTGTATCGCTTACAATAATGAATGAGTGAAAAATATTTTCATTATTCACAAAAATGTTTAGATATAAATTATTGTCGATAATGAAAATATTTTTTATTGACTAATTATTTTAAGCAATACCATGAGACATTTTTAAGAAAATATTTTCCAAATTATTCATTTTTCATAAAAGAAACCGATCCTTAATATTGAAGTTTCATGTATGAGTTAAATAACCCAAATAGTTATTGAAAAATCATAATTTTCTTCTTTCGACTACGAGATTTGACTGCTAGCTTTCCAAGAGAATTACTAAAAAGTCCTAAACTATTATAAATGTTCTAATCCAATCATAAACCCTTTTTTGGCTATTTGAATCCTAAACTTTTTGCAATAGTGCTAATATAGCACATCCGACCGGTGTTAACGTTTTTTTAAAATTTTGTTTTGTTTTCTTTTTCCCTCCACTTAGGACCGGTGACTCTCACCAACCGATCTCTCGCCGGTCATTGGTGAGGGCCGAGGCGCCCTCGCCTGCCCTAGCAAGATCTAGCGAGGGCATGCGGCCCCTTGCCCACCCTCGCTAGATAGGCAAGGGGCCATGATGCCCTTGCCCAATGCCAATGCCGGCGAGGGTGTCCCAACCCTCACTAGCCCTAAGTGCAGGGGAAAATATTAAAGAAAAGAAAAGGAAAAATTATTAAATTATTAAAAATAAAAAATTATTATAATACTATTAAGAAAAGTCATGTCAACACCGGCTGATCAAAATTAGCTGAATGGATTGAATTGACATAAATGCAAAAAGTTTAGGAATGAATTGGAAAAAAAAAAAGTTTATTATTGAATTGGCATTATTACAATAAATTTAACACTTTTTGATCATTTTGCCCAAGCTTTCCTGCTCATCAACTCTTCACCAGTGCCTACATTAATAATCCAAAGGCTAAGCATGTTGCTGATGCGAACGGTCAGCTTACTATGAAAGTCAAACACTGGAAATAGAAAGAAAAAGGACGACGGTTTTTCACCTAACTCTACTTATTTGTGGCGGAAATAGGAAAAATTTTCATATGTAATTTTTATATGAGGAAATATGTTCAATAAAAGTTATAGTCAAAAAACGACCGTATTGACTAAATTGATAGAGACCACATACGCATAAGGAGCATATAAAACCCATAAACAAATATAATTTAACACATCTCTCACATGCAAGCTGGATTAGAAACAACGCGTAGAACTTGGCTAATGAAAATTTGCACACGCGAAATAAATCGGGGCAAAACTTGGAATTAATATCATGTTATAATTTTCAACTCTAAATCTTAAGCCAATAAGTTAACACCGATAATGTTTTTTTTATTCTTGGCAAACAACCATATCATTTATCATATAGACTTCTTGGGTAAAATATTTTTAGCTTATTTTCATAATTAGAAGTGTAATTAACAATAATCACAGTAATATTATGTTTACTTTCTTACAAGTTTCTACTTCTTGTACAAATTTCTCATCTGTGATTCGAAAGCAGGAAAACATTCGTCCCTTTTATCTTGCAATCTTGATAGAAGAATGAGTTAAAACAACAATGTTTTGACTCAAAGAGTTTCCTTTTTATTGGATCCACAGGCTCTCCCATTCCCGCAATCAAGGACTCTCCTTATGCACGTTGCTTCTATTAACAGCACAGCAACTCGTGCCATGCATGGGTCTCCGTAGGAATTCACACATCACTACAGAATTTTGCAATTCTTATTAGATGTTCTTTATATGTTGTATTATATTGATACATCGCTTTAGATCAGCTTCAAGCATAGATTATAGAAATAGTCATATACCTTACAACCAATTTCACAGATAAAGTATATGCTAATCCATGAATAAATTCGTTTTGTGTTCTATCATGATTGCTCTTCAAGAACATATCAATATCGTGTGGTATATTTCAAATAGTCATAAGACCAGCGAATATATCTGTGTGAAGTGCACTCATCCCTTCCAATTTCATGGATATGGTCAACTTTTCAATGAATGCTAGAAATAAATGATAAATAATTTATTTAAGTGTAGTATAGGATATCTATGGTAGGCTCAATATATTTCGAACAATGATGATATCAATGGTGTAGTTATACTCCGCAGCAAAACCAGAAGATTCATGTCACATAGATAATATGTAAGTAGTATCCTGACTACATGCTCATTGAAATAAGTTCAAACCCATTGCTACAACTTACCAGTAACAATCACAGTCATGAAGACGAATGCCACGGAACTCCTCGCGAGTACAGGAACTCACGACAATTTTTAGGAAGTTGTCTTGGCCGGACTCAGATCCTTTGCCCATACAATCAATCCCAACTCGGTCGCCGCCGTTGGGAAAGAGCACCCCCTTAGTGCCGCCACCGCCATCATATCCACCGTGTTCCCTTCGTCATCTAACCCCCATTGCTTTTGTAACCCCACATTGTCACCTTTATCTCTCTAATCCCGTTGCTTTTGCTCTATCTCCCTTGCCTTGAGCTCGCACTCGGTGTCGAGCTCGTCGCCCACAATGGAGCGTCGTATTCGTTGAAGTTGTGGAAGCCCCTCCTCCAAATCTGGCCATTTTCATTGGGTCTCGCGTCATCTCGAAAGGTGATGCCGGGTCTCGATAGAAGCGACAAGGCCTCACCGATATCTGGTGGTAGCCAATTGTGATGTTGGCACTATGGTGGCGGTGATGGGGAGGGAGGGAGGGAGGAGACCAAAAAGGAAAAACAAAATAAGGACCGTGAAGAGGGTGGGTAAATCTCCTATTAAAATCAATTTACAATTTTCAAAACTTGAAACCTATCCTATCTCGTATTGAAATTAATCCTAGAACCTACCATGTTTGTCTAGTCCGATTCCATAGTCTATCCAGGAACTGGTTTCTTTTTCTTTTTCTTTTTCTTTTTCTTTCATTTAAAAAAAAAAAACCAAGAGAAATAGCAATTATAGCAAAATAGTGTGAGCAAAAAAATGGCTCAAAGTAACACATCAATACAAAACAAACAGAAATACAAAGCAATAGGAAAGTTAAGCTCATTTAAGTATAATAATCCAAACAGGTTACAGCCAGTTCTTGAGTGGTTGGGTTGGTGGATAGATTCAATGCCCAAAATCTAAAACCTACTTGCAAAGTATCAATTTAAAAAATTTCGAACCAAGAATTGAACCTATTTCTGCTGCAACTGAGAACTGGACTTGTTTTTTGGACGGTCTAGTCCGGTTCCAAGGTAGAACGGGACTAATTGCACAGCCCTATGATAGGCAGCTAAGGATCCTCATCCATTCTTATTTAACTTTGAGATTCCAGAGTTTTAAAGTATGTATTACCAAAGCACATAAATTTTAGCAATTTGTAGCATAATTATAACACAACCATAACTAGCAACATGTGTCGAAAATTTGATGGTGATAGAGAGTACGCGTATGATAGGTAACTGAGCATTCGCATCTGTCTTATCTAACTATTAGATCTTACAATTAAAGTATGTATCACCAGGTACAAAAATTTTAGCAATTCGAAACATAATTATAACGCAACCATAACTGTATCAAAAGAACGCTCCCGTTTATATTTTGAAGAATAGGATGCCAGAAGGAAAAAATAAAAAATAAAACCCTCAATTGGGATTGCCTCTAGGTTCGGCAGCTGACTCATCTCTCAGTCAGTTACTGAGTAATTGGACTCCTCTCCGCCAAAAGGTTCCACCGCCCCCCAACTACCCCAACAATCAAATGAACAGACATTTAAAGGAGGAAGAACAGGGGCCACGCCAGAACAGGAACTGGAATTATTCAACAAGGTTGAGAGCACACAAACTCTCCAATCACAATGAAGCATGCGTGTGCGGATCACGACCCGACATTTCCCAGAATCTTCCTATGGTCACAGCCACCACTGACCAAAACGACCAGAAAAGTACATACGTGAACTAGTCCTCCATTGCATCACTATAAATATCCAAAGAAAACGTCATTACCATTCACCTTCTTATTGGATTAGTAGTTTTAATTCCTATCTCTCTCTCTCTCTCTCTCTCTCTCTCTCTCTCTCTCTCTCTCCCCAATGGCAAACCCTCCAGAAAACCCTCTCAAATTGCTCACGGTGCTGTTCAACCACGAGGGCCGTGACTCCCCAGCCGAGGTCCGCAACGTCCTCCTCGTTGTGGCCACCCTCATCGCGGCCGTCACCTTCCAAGCTGGAGTCAACCCCCCCGGCGGCGTCTGGCAGGACGGCTCTGGCAACCGCGTCCCGGGCCAGGCCATCTACGCCTCCCAGACGGGGCCGTTCTACGTGTTCCTGGTGTGCAACACGCTCGCACTTGCGTCATCCATCAACCTCATCATCTCCCTCACCTGGGGCTTCCCATTCTTCCTCGAGGTCGTGGTGGCCACCGTGTCGATGGCCGTCACGTACGGCTCCGCTCTCTTCGCAGTCACTCCCAAGTCAGACGAACAGTTCCGGTGGCTGCTCTTCACCGGCTTCGTGCCGTTCTTGCTGAGGCTGCTGATCCAGATGGGCAAGTATTACCTGTTTGTAATGTCCAAGTAGGAATCGATGGACTAGAAGGTGTGCATAAGTCTCAATTAATTAATTACTTTGGATTAGTTCGTGTAATTTAATGTTCAGCCTCATCTTGCGCTGAGGGTCTTGCACAAAGTGCGATAATTTTGAGGAATAACTTAATTTTTTCGGAATAAAATTCATCCATTTGGAGCATGTCTTCCTTCTCTGGGCAATTTTACATGTTATTTTGCTTGCTAGTGATAAAGTTCTTTAATTTCTCGTTTTTCTTTTCTTCTTTTCGCTGTTTATCTTGGAAAAATTACAAAAAGGAAGGGGAACAGTATGAATGAGTTAATATGGAAAGCGGATAATGATATAGACTTTTCAAATAGATTAAATGAAAATCCGTCAATGTTGACCGACATATGTGTGCCAACAAACATTCCACTTGAGCGATCTCCTGCTTGGGCTGGTTGTTTCCGCGGGTCCATATGAATTTGGGAGCCATTGCATTATTGACTCAAATTCTAGTTCCTTTTCTTTTAAACTTTTACGCTGTGTTTGGCAGTCGGGATAAAATTCGAGATAGGATATGATTACGTTTGGTACTCGCTCAAGATAGGATAAAATCGGATATAATAGGGATATAGACAGGATAAAATTATCTCATGTGAGATGTGGGATAAATGTAGATAGGATTTCTAATGCACATAATAGGAAAGTTATTTTTCTTGAATAAAAAACTTATTAAATTAACAAAATTGAAATTATATTTCAATATAAATAATATTTGAATTCTAATTTAAGAAATTAAAAATAAAAAAATATTTTTAATTAATCTTATTTTAATTTATATATTCAATTTTAATTATATCTTATAATAAACATTCAATCTATAAATTAAATATTTATATTTATTATATATTTTAGGTATTTTTGTATTTTGGGTATGTTAGTACTGTTTACTATTTGATAAAATTTTATTAAAGAATGATATGCCATTTATATCAAAAAAATGTACATGATATGGTGTGAACATATCCTACTTTAATACTGCGATTCACCAAACAATGAATAGGATATAAAAAAAAAAAATCATAGGATTTCATATCCTATCTTATTAAGTCATATCACAATTATAAATCCGGAAGACCAAATGTAGCCTAAGTATTGGATTCTGCAAGTGGGCTCATCTAATTTGGGTCGAAAGCATTTGGGCTATCCACAGAGCTTTAACAATGAGGCCTGATCCGTGGACTATTTCAGGGTTTGTCTTAGATCTTTGGTAGTGGTTAAGGTTGTACCTCACCACAACCTAGAAGCCTGAAGACTCTACCAAGAGCCATCCTATCTGCGAGGTAACCCTGGTGGATCGACAGGATTGTATTCCTCATTTTAATGTACCGGTCGCCACCTCCTCTAGGAAATACTTCCAAATTTTATGTCCCAAAGTTCAAATATAGTACTAAACCATTGAGTTTACAAGGAAGTCCCTAGCGATTATATTTATTGAAGCCTAGGAGTTGCCTCTATCCCTACTTTTTAACATCCTCGGAGTATTGGATCTCAAGTCTCGGCTAACTCTTGGCTCCTCCTTTCCAAGAGCAGAGAGCCCCGTCATTGGCTCGAGGGCAGTTTCACCTCTTACCTAGGGGGGAAAGAATTGGCTATAGGCCCAACCCAAAGGATTCGAGCCCATGTCCCCACTTGAGTCACAAGCCCGTGTGGTTGAGCTCGCAGAAAAGAGGGGTCGAGAGCCAACTGAGACTCGTGTCCCCATACTTCGAGGATGATAAAATAATAAGGGGTAGAGGTAGCTCTCACGTCATGATAAATAAAGTGACTAGGGGCCTCTGATATAATGTAGTCCTGAGTATAACCATAAATTGCTTTGTTTAAACTCTAGGACAAAAAATTCAGAGGTATTCCCCATGGGAGAGGGAAGAATATATATCTCTCCACTTAGGAGTTGAGGCATGCAGGCACTGACACGTTAAAATAAAAAAATGCATTTTGTTGGTTCATTGGGATTAAAGTGCTAAATGTGTGCCAACAAACATGCCATTTGAGCGATCTCCTACTTGGACTAGTTGTTTTGGCGGACCCATATGAATTTAGGAGCCAATGCATTATTGACTCAAACTCTATTTCTTTCTCTTTAATTTTGAACTTTTGAATTCAGCAAGTGGGCTCGTCCAATTTGGGCTATCGAAAGAGCTTTAACAACAAGGCCCGATCCAGTGGCTATTTCGGGCTGGGTCTGCTGAGGAAAGTAATCTCGACATTCAGACCGAGAAAATTCTAATGGGTGACCTCCAATCGATCCCATGTTTCTTTTGCTGTTGCGCACGAGGAAATTCTCATAAATTCTGGGCGGAGCAAGCGCATGGTATATCGTCCCTTGCTTTTGCATTCGGTGAAACTTTTCCTCTTGCCATCCCTCATATACTCTCTTGACTTTCGGGTGTACTAGAGGAGCCACCTTTATTGTCACAAAAGGGTACATTTGCAAAATCAACAGAAGTTCGTGTTCCAGCAATCAAATGACATGGGCATCCTACATTTCCAACATGTGTAAGCACCACCAAACAACGGAGGATGACGGGTAATTGAGTTGCTTTCGTTCAAGCTAGTTCCAACAATGATTGCCATCGATCTTTGTTCCGACAAACGTCACCTTCGATTTTCATCACAAGGGTATAGCCATTTCATGGGAAAAGAGAACTTGCTTCGATCTTAATTGTTAGGCCCAAATGAGCAGTCAAGAACGGATGAATCGATTTTTTAAGGAAGCACAAACTATTTTTGTAGAACCGACCCCAATGTAAAGTAAACGAGCAATAACAAACAGGGGAAATTTGAAGCATATCTTGCTTCTCTAGGCAATTTACCATGTTATTTTGCTAGTTAGTGATAAACTTCTTTAATTTCTCGTCTTTTTTTTCCCCTTCTTTTTGCTGTTCATCTTGGAAATTGGATGATGATATGGACTTTTCAAAAAGATTAGATGAAAATCCGTCTATGTTGGCCGTTAAATGTGTGCCAACAAACATTCCATTAGAGCGGTCTCCTGCTTGGGCTGGTTGTTCTGGCGGACCCATATGAATTTAGGAGCCAATGCATTATTGACTCAAAATCTATTTCTCTTTCCTTTTAGTTTTAAATTTTTGGATTCAGCAAGTGGGCTCATCTAATTTGAGCCGAAAACATTTGGGCTATCCAAAGAGCTTTAACAATGAAAGCCGATCACCATCTATTTCGAGCCCGGTCTACCGAGGAAAATAATCCCGACATTCGGATCCAAAAGAGTCCTCCCCAATAAAGCCTAAAAACTCTTGTCCAAACTCACCAATAATTAAGAAAATGATAAAAAGGGGAGGTGATAAATCCCCACCTGACCACCCGGCCACTCCCACGCTCCGCAAAGTAGGGCAAAAGTCCGAGAGTGAGTGTTAGAAAGTAGGATTAGCAGGACCGAAAAAAAAAAAAACTCACCAATAATTAAGAAAATGATAAAAAATGATAAGTGACCTCTAGACCCGTCAAGCAAATGTATCTGGTTGGATTTGAGTTAGTAAACTCATTTAACCTGTATTGACTCATTTTCATGCAATACAAATATAATGCTCCATAACCGACTTGACCCATACCAATCCATACTTGATCCGACCTGGCCTATTTTACTAAAACACTTATGTATTTAACTCAACCTATGAACAATCATATCCAAATTGAAACAAGAGTGCGAAGTGAGTGAACGTGAGATTGAGTGAAAGCGAAAAAAATGAATAAAGAGATAGGGATGAGTTGTATTTAAATTGTAAATCTGTTTATAACTTATTTAATACTCATAATATGTTTAAACTCGTCTATAACCCATTTAACATCCATAGTTTAAAAAATGAGTCAAAGACCCTTTTTGACGGGTCTAGTGACCTCCAATCGATCCCATATATTCTTTTGTTGTTACACACACGGAAATCCTGATGAATTCGGGCGGAGCAAGCGCACAGCTTTGGACGCGCCTTGCTTTTGCGTTTAATGAAACTTTCAGTCATCAAACAGAGGACCCACCTTCCTTTAATGTCACAAAAGGGTCCAATTGCAAAATCGACTGAAAAGTTCGTATTCCAGCGATCAAGTAACATGGCCATCGTACATTTCCAGCATGTATAATTAGCACCACCAAACAACGGAGGGGGAGGGGGGGGAGGGGATCGAGTTGCTTTCGTTCAAGCTAAGTTCCCACGATGATTGTCATGGATCTTTGTTCCAACAATGGCTGCCTTCGATCTTCATCACAAAAGTATAGCAACTTCATGGAAAAAGAAAACTTGATCTGATCTTAGTTGTTAGGTCCAAATAATCAATCGTGAGCAGATGAATCGAATCGATTTTTCAAGGAAGCACAAACTATTTTTGTAGAACCGACCCCAATGCAAAGTAAACGAGCAATAACAAACAGCGGAAATTTACATATTTAAGGAAAGATTAAACGGGATTTATAGAGGTTTGGTTTAAACGCACCCAATCCTCTATCTTCTAACTCTAATAGCCTGCTAATAGCCCAAATAGGCTTAATTCAGTGGAGACCGTCCCGAAATTGTAAGCCATGTCACTAAATGTTTACAAAGATCCATCGCACACTTTGTCTCTCATATAGATAAAGGCCTCAATCAAAGTAGTACTCTTAAAAGGATTTCCAAGGATAATGCCAATGTATTACGTGGTAAGACTTAGGTTGCATTTTTTTTTCGTCCTTGTACTTTCACGATATGTATAATTGAATTTTTCTTCTTTTAATTTATCTAATCAAGTCCTTCTACTTTCATAAATTTTCTAATTTAGTTCTTTTGATCTCAAATCCTGCTAAATCTAGAATATAGTTAATGTGACTTTTGGGGGTAACATGAATAATTTTTTCAGCATGTACAACCATGTGGGTGCCCACATTATTTTTTCATGCTTTGACATTCACATTGGTTGAATTTTCAACCAAGGTGTCCATATAAGTTGTCCCCACTATACTTTAGCAAGGTCCGATCTAATATCAAATACACTTGATTAGATAAGTTATGAAAGTAAATGAGGTTTGATGAGACAAATTAAGAATACATCGATTTGCGGGTAAAATATCCTACACGTTTTACTTATGAATATGGTCTAAAATCCAAGAGATGATACAAGGTGTTGCCGTCCTAATTCAGTCCCTAACCACTCCCATAGGGTCTTTGTCATTACGTTGTTTTGCTAAACATGATTAGATAATTATGCTGTAAGTACGTCAGCAAACATCGTTTCAACGACAGATTAGAGAAGAAGGGATAGTAGAAAATTGAAACATAAAAAAAAAAAAAATGAAACTACCTAGCTCCGCTGTAAGAGACAAAACGCCAGTCTCTCTCTCTCTCTCCTTTCGCTCCAGGACCAGTTCCAAAGTTGCCCATGATTGCACATGTTCCATGTCTGCTGCGAGAGATTCAGTACAACTGTCAAGTTATAACAAGAACCGCAATAAGTGCCACAAATAGCCACGACCCAACATACCCCCAAAAATATAATTACCATATTCTTCTTTTGTCCCTTTCTAATTCGTTTTTTTTTTTTTCTTGTATTTGCTTTTTTATTTTTTTGGGCAAGCAGACACCCCACTGTCAACTGTCACCACCTAGGCCTTTGCCAATAATCCACTCAAGTCTAGCTTTTCACCGATTTCTTTCCAAGCATGTGACAGCTCTGTGACAGTTCCATGATTTATCCTGGACGCATCCTTTGGATGGAAATAATCCTTTGTATTTCTTTTATCATTTTATTAGTTTTTTTTTAAATAAATCCTATACGAAATGTCATAACGTACAAAAACTTTAAAACTCTACACCGAGGAGTAAGATTTACTCCTCCTTTTTTATGCAATGATCATAGAAAAATCAAACATCCATTCCTTTCGGATCATTATGAACATTGCAAAGTAACTCTTAACATGGATGTAAATTTGATGTCCCATATTGTGGATTTATTTGTTGTCTTCATTGTGGCATCATGATATATGTTGTTTAATTTTGTTTCTTATTGCAACTAGTTCAAATTCCACCAACCCCCAGTTACCACCAATTCCCTCCACCTCCCACACCTCCTGCTTCGCACAATCATCTCTATCCATCTTCTTTCCCTCTTCTCCGTTATGGCCCTCCTATGTCTTTTCCTTTTGATTTTCCTTTTTGCCTTTGAAGCCATTTTTCCTTCTCCACGGCCCTTCCATGGCCGTCAGGATCTCGGCCTTGCGATTGAATTCCACGTTTATGGACAAGCCACAATTGCCGGATCTAGAGATGTTGCTCTAGGTTTGGAAACTCGAGGATTAGGCTAAAATGGATTGCCATGCGCTGTCATCTCTCGAGCGGAGATAAAAGATGGGTTCTTATTAGGAGACAGCAAATCGGGGGCTATCTATATGCACTTTTTTGTGGAGTACCTCGAAAGCTAGGAAAAATTGTGAATAATGCCAGATATATCAAAGTGTGACAATGAATGAGTACATTACATAATGTGCGAGGTTTTGTAGTATATGTTAAATATGGTTGTGCCTTTGAGAACCCATTTGTAATATATCGTATTTTATAATTTTAAAATTCATTACATATAATTTAGTGCATCATAATCTTTGAGATCCATGGTTTTCACGCGGTACTCACATAAATCGTATGCAAGTTAGGAACATCGGCATGTCTAATAAGTCAATAAACAACAAATTCCACCCCAAAAAAATAAAATAAAAGTGAACATCATCAATTCTGGGGTTAAGAAATGGAAGAAGAAGACTTCATTAGCCAGGCTGTAAAGAAGAAGAGGAGGAGTCTTCGATCTGTACAAAATCATTTGTCCTTTGAAATATCCAAAAAACCCACAAAGAAAACCTCAAAAAAGATAAAAAAAGACCTAAAAAAAAACCCAAATAAGAAAGAAACAGAGAGCGTTTCTTCCTCACAGTCTAATTAACAAGTTAATTGCTGACACCCAAAAAAAAAGAAATTAAAAAAGAAAAAAAGAGAAAGAACTAGACAGTTAATTCTTGCTTTTGATGGGTAGCTTCGTCTTCGTCAAAGCAGATGAGGTGGAGCTTCTGCGGCCTGCCGTCTTCCACCGTGCCGAGAGGGCACTGCTGCATCATCATCTCGCGCTGCAGATAGGAGCAGTAGGTGTGGAATGCGCTGGGCGTCACGTTGAGGTTGAACCCTAGGCCAAAGAGGAAGTCCACTTCCAGGAAGTTCATCTCCATCGTGCTGATCCCACCCACTTTTGCGTAGTAGGCATTATTGTAGTAACTGTAAAGAAAAAAAGAGGAAAAAATGGAAAGGAAAAGAAGTCAGTTAGGGGTAATTGAATCATCAAGGGTCATTTTTAGTTAGGCAATGACAATTGTGTATGTGTAACATGAAAGGGATGAGGTTTCCCTTTTCTTTTTCTGTACGCGTCACCAAAATATAAGTAGTTTTCAACAATGGTGTCATGAAATTGACATGTTTGTTGTTAAATCTTGAAATGGTATGATTAGATTTCAAATAGGGTTTATATCATTAAAAATTTCAGATCAGTACTCCATGACAGTTTTTTTCCAAAAAATTTTGAATTGGATATCCACACACATTTGCTTCAAATTAATTATCGTTTCAAAAAAAAAAAAATCCAAACCGATTACCCTAATCCCAATAAGTCGCTTGAAAAGTCAATGGAATAATTTTTTACATAATCTAAAGAATTAAGTGTAATTTTTTGAATTTTCAAAAACATACGAATTATGAGATACATTGTACCAAAGGAAGGAAATACATTGCTCCTTCCATCCCCCCCCTTTTTTTTTTGATAACTTCGAGAGAAAATGCAACTTAAAGCAACGCCCTTTTAATATCGTCTACTAAGAATCAATGAAACATTCATTAGTTTTCCAAAATTCAATAGATTCTCCCAGGTTTTATTCTATTTCCAGTTCTCTCTTTTTCTTTTCTTTTGGAATCTTTTTTTTTCTTTCCTAAATGGACAGAATTATCTCAAAAGGGGTTGCACAGAAAGCTGAACAGCTAACTGGAACCAGCAAAGCATCCACAAAATCACACTCCCTCCAACAAAGGAAAAGAAAACTCCATTCAATTTAAAGAAAATGGCAATGCGAGCTGAATTCAGACCGGTTTTCAAACGTTGGAAATCAAGAATTCACACCAGTACCCCAATTCCAGCAGCAAAGGCAACTCACATGTCGTCCAAGAACTTGGCGGCGACCATGACGCTGGTGATGAGGAGGCGGTGGACGTTGAGGGAGTTGATCGGGAGCGTCGGCTGCCGCTGCGCGAACCGCTCGAGGTAGACGTAGGCGACCACGAAGCACGAGGGGCTGCAGTTGGCGTACTTGAAGATCCGGTCCAGGTAGCTCCGGATCGAGATGGCGGGCCGCGTCAGGCCGTGGAAGACCGAGATCCTCTGGGGCTGCTGGTGGATCTGGCGGTCCAGGTCGTTGGACTCCGCCGCCTTCTGCAGCAGCGAGGAGAGGAAGGCGATGAGCCGGGGCATCGCGTCCGGGCTCTCGAGATCCGTCATCGGGAACAATTCGTCCTCCTCCTCCTCCGTGCCGTGCCGTGCCGTGCCGCTCGCCGCCGCCGCCGGAAGTTCTTCCGCTAGTGATGCTTCTCGCCGGCGGTGTTCATGAAGCTCGTGTCGTGGCGTGTTTTTCTTGTTTTGAACTGAATTTTGAGTGTGAAAGACAGAGAAAGAGAGAGAGAGATTGAGATTATATATAAGGTTTTACAGAAGTGGTAAGGTGGTAGTTAATGGGGGCGATCTGTCGGATTGGCGAAAATACCCCTGAAAAGTGCATGTTATGGCGATCGTGTCCCTTGGTTTTGAGCTGCCGTTTCCCGGGATCTCGAGTTGCTTTTGGGGTCTGAGTTGGAATTAAATTATATAATCATGGCTGGCTTTTCACGCCGTTTTCTTTATTTTATTTTATTTGTTTTTGTTTTTTTTTGGGGTTTTCAAACTTTTAAATTGGAAAAGAGGGTAATGACTAGAGAGTGAGGGGGGGGGGAACGACAAGATAGTGAGATGACTACTATCTTAGAAAATTTAATCGTATGCTCACAAATATCTGGATTGAGATTAAAAAAAAAAAGAGTATATTATTTACCATTCACAGCACTCAAGTTTTAATTATGGCTCGCCCATTTTGCATCCCAAATCGATCTCGCATCTCTTGCGGATCTTGACCTGATTAAAAATAAAATATCTTATTAGTGGCGTCGAAAATTAAAAATTAGGGTAAGAATTTATCTTGAATCAAGGGTGGACCCCACACGAGATAATACGCCCGATTCAAAGTTGTAAGGATTGTCCGAACATGGGATGAAAAAAAAAAAGCGCGAGCATTTATGTACTTACTCATTTATTTATTTATTTTTATCCAACATTTTCGTATTGGGAGAAATTAGGCCACGAGAGCGGCATAAACCCAAGTACCCATCATGTGACGACATGTGAGTGTTGGGTGTCGATTGTAGTGTTGGGACCCACTGGTGTAAAGAGGCTGCTTTTCATGCCTTATGACCCTCATGCAATTTTCAATTTTTTATTTATTTTATTTTTTTCTTATTTTTCATTTTTCATTTTTTTTTGGGCGAAATGACAAAAGCTGGGAGATCTTTGCATGTGTCATGACCCCCAATAAAGGGGAGCGATGTTCGATTGTGCATGTGTTCTGTGAATCTTGGAGCAATTTGCGCGACATCGAATTGGATTTTGTTGTGATTCGTATGATGGCTTGATACACCCCCCAAAAAGAAAAATAAAAAAATAAAAATTTTGGAATGGTTTTTTTCTTTTTTTCCTTCCAAGTTTGAATTTTGAAATATAGAGTGAATTATGGGACATCATTAAAGTAATCACTCACTAAGGAAAATGGTATCGTGATGATGTGGAAAGCTTGGGGTGTTTTCCTTCGTAATTTAAAACTTAGGAGGCCCGTCGCCACATGCTCGCTTCCTACTTGTGTCAAGTCAGGGAGCATTAGGGTCACTATCAGTGTAAAGGGTCATGTGCAAATTGTTTGTTTGAGTTCATCCCAATTCAAGAAATCCCTCTTTCTTATGAACACGACCAGAATCATCTCAAGTAAATCTTCAATAAATAGAAGCATCTCAATAATATTATGAAAATAATACAATTAATTTGCCCTCGACTCTCTTTTGAGCATTGGTGATTGGAAAAGGAGATCGTCACTGCTACCTTTGTCTAGATCCGCTCCTACAAAATTAAGATATTATGTTAGGGAAATTCACAAAGATTGTAATTATTATCAGTTATTAGTTTAGTCTCTCAGCTTAGTATAGGTTTCTTTCTCGGTTATAGGGGAGCAAAAAATGAGAGTAAAACTGCATAGAAAATCATAAACTTTTCTCCGTGGGCCATTAATACTATCCCAAACTTATATGAGTAATCCATAAATTACCTTCGGCCATGGTTCCGTCCATAATGACCATTAAAAAACTAACGTGGCAGTGATGAAAAGGTTTTTGGTGTCGGTGTCCCACGGTGAAAACTTAAGGTTTTTTCTTATGAGATTATCCAAAGAGGAGCTTCATGCAATACAGATTGGACCTCCGCTTTCCATTTATATATGTTATCTTAAAGAGAGAACAGGTGAATTTTCCCAAGCTGTAAATTCACCTTTTTTTTCCTCCTTTCCCAAAAACGAATTCGATACTAAAAAATGCCAACTTTGCTCCCTCAACGATACAGTTGTAACAAAGCACTGTTCCTGCCATAGGAAAAACCCAAATGGATATGAGCTGTCCCAGATGTTCGAACCGTGGTACCCTCGAAAGTGAATCTCGTGGTACCATTTTACATTATCTAAAACACAATTAATGAAAAAAACCCAATTTTTAAAAAAAGAAAAAGGTATTATTCCAGGGAATTAATTAGTGGTGGGGAGATAAATTCAACTGCCCACCTGGAGCCCATGCTCCTCTTGGAGTGAAACAGGAGCAAAGCATGTCTTGAGGACAACAGGACATGTCTTTTCCTTCAATTTTCTTTTCTTCTTTATTTTTTCCTCTAATTAAAGTAATTTAATAGGGATCCAAAAGCTTGTTGCGTATTTATGCTTTCGCTTCATGCAACCTCATGCTCTAAACCCCATGTGATGTCCCATGTGATCGCTCCATGCGAAATTTGAGAAAGAACCGTCCCAGGAGTGATGTCCACCTACTGCAAAAATAAATATAAATAAATAAGCATATAATATATTTGTATTTACTATGTATTATATAATTTCGAATTTCCAAGAAATAATGATAGGAGAATTTGGTCGGATAAATGCGTGGGTCCAAAAATGAGAGCGGTGGTGTTGTTGTCGTGTATGAATGAGAGCCGGTGGGGGGCTTTTATTTGCCTTTTTTCACGACGGTGACCCCTTCACGTAGGAACTAAATATGTAGCCTACGTACTGAAAAGTTTATATATTTTTTTTCTTAACTTGAAATTTTTTAAATCAATAAATAATTTCGCGCGGGGTTGGATATTGCTTTTGCATAATTCTTTTGTGACTCGATGCAATCTTCTTTTTATTTTCGAATCATTGTGTGAAAAGAATTGATAATTCCCTTTAATACTTCCCAGATCGGAAGTGCATGGGTAGGTTGAAATTCATTAGGTGCGATGAAAACATGATTTTCATAAGCAAAAGTGTCGAATTTGCAACAGGATTTTGAGCTTCAACCAAATTCCCGTATCATATCGACAATTCATACAGGGTGATGGGTGGCGGCTTATTTTTTGGCTCTGTCCTATTAGGATCGGGTCAATTATGTCGATCAATGTTCGAGGCAATTATTTTTGTGTTCTTATTTCTAGGATTAGCTGTGAAAATCTAGGGCTCTTCCTCTCCATAGACGTGGGGGGGACCAAACAAGGAGTCATACGTAATGTTCGAACGACACAAAGCCTGCGGAGTCCATGGATGCACGTCGGATTGAAAGCGTCACCGACACAAATTGGTGAGTAATACAAATCGGATCTTCTTTAGACGTGGGATTCGGTTCGCGTGTCGACAACAGACCCACATCGCACCACGAGACGTGAAGGTGGTGAGGCAGGTTGTCAAGTGAGCGTGCTTCCTTACTTAACCCTAATTTGCAGGCATAAATGCCAAACGAATTAAGAATATATTAGGCCTAGTACCCTTAAAAAAAAACCCAACTTTAGGTCTAATTTCAATTCTAACCTAAAAAACTTTTTTTTTGTCCCTTGAAAAACTCACAACTTTTATGTCCATTCCCAATTCTACCATAATTTCTTTTGTTTCGTAAAAAACCGCCAACTATTGCTTGAGTCCCAAATCTGCCCTTGTTAACCTCCATCCAAAATTTCTGATGGACGAAAACTCCTGAATGCGAGCTATTTGAGCGTCCCGAGCAGCATGTCTCAAGTGCAAACTCTTCGATTGCAAAAGATGGTAAACTCTAGAGCACAAGAGATTAAAGATTATACATAAAATCAAAGATCACCAAGTGAGATGGAGGGAAGACTCTTAAGAGTAAGATCGATCGAAGAAAGCCAACCCTAACTACTCTAGTTTTTACCTAAACTTTAGATCCAGGAATACGTCATTTAGGCTGACGGGGAAATTCATCTCTAAAAGACATCTTCTTGGATTTGAAATTTGGGAAAATCTATAGTAATGACATGGAAATAACACGTAGGATCATTTAGGGTGATATTGGACCGTGGGTTCATGGGACGGATATGAGACTCAATTATAAGTCAGTGGTTCTTATGAAACAAATAGAAAATTTATGGTAGAATTAAAACTAGATCTAAAGTTTATATTTTTTATAAGACAAAAAAAGTGTAGGATAAAATTGGGATTAAAACTAAAGTTGGGAATTTTTTTGGGTAATGGACCAGAAAAAGTCACATATAGAATTCTTTTTCCGGAAAAACATTTTTTCACATTGCCTCACTTAGAAAAATGAGTCTACAGCACATCTTCCAGTAAGAGAGTTTTACCGAGAGGTTTTCAAATATGTTTAGCATTGTCTCATTTCATAAATGAACGACTCGAAGAATCAAAGACTCAATATTATCGCAAGAGGAAATGCCTATACATTTCTTGTAGCTTGGTTGTTATTGTGGCCACCTTCATTACTTAGGGGAGAAGTACACTATCAGTGCCATAAGTTGTGTACGGCACTCACTTTGGTGCCAAATGTTTCCGTCGGATCACTTAAGTGCCAAATTGAAGGAAAAACGATCACTTTGGTGCCACCGGCGAAAGATTCCGGCCACCGGCAAAAGATTCCGGCCAAAATGATTAAGTGGTTTTTTTTTTTAAATTTAAATCAACAAGGCCTTCAAACGACGTCATGTTCGGTCCTCCTTAAGAAAATGACGTCGTTTTGCCGTCCTACATGGATGGCTTCACAAAAACAACGCCGTTTAACTCATTTGGGGATTTTTCCGACCTAGCTCGCTCGGCCGTTGTCGCTTGGCCTCCGTCGTCGCTTGGCCACCGTCGCTCGCTCAATCGCCATTGCTCGGCATTGTTTGGACACCCTCGACGGCACAACAGGGAGCACCAGCCTTAGTCGCCGGAGCCTAGGTACTGGAAGACGCAAGTCAGGCACTCGTTGGGGAGATCGGAGATGGAGAGGGAGACATCAATGGCGGCGCACTTGTCGGCGGCCTCCTCGAGCACCGGCTAGATCACGGCCTTTGACTTGGCCACCGAGTGGCCGTCGTTGGGGTTGGGGTCGGGGTTGGAATCGAGGCTACAGCCACCGAGTGGCCATCGTCGGGGTCGGGGTCGGGGTTGGAGCCATGGCCGCCGAGTGCGGGGGCCGTCGAGATTTAGGGTTTGAATTGGGGGAGACACCAAATAGCGTCGTTTTGGTGTTAGGACGCTAAAACGACGTCGTTTGAAGGCCTAAGTGATCCAAGGAAACTCCGGCAAGCCACATCAGCATAAGAAATCAATAAAAAAAGGCCACATCGGATTTCCGGCCGATCAGATCAGCGTTGGTACCAAAGTGAGCGTTTTTCAAATTTTTTGGCACTTAAGTGATCCGACAAAAACTTTTGGCACCAAAGTGAGCGCCGTACACAATTTATGGCACCAATAGTGTACTTCTCCCCATTACTTAATGAGACGAGATAGGAGAGGGAAACCCTAATATCATAAAACTTAAATAGTTTTATCAACGAGGAGCCATCACAAAGAATTTAGGTGCGGGTATAATCCTCAACATGCGTCGTGCTGAAAGGTAAACTTTGTGAGCAGTGTCGTAATCCTTCTTTTATATCGTTGCGAAGTTGAATGAACCGGATCATGCAAATCGCATTATACATTTTTCCACTAGAGGAGACCAATCACTAGGGCCGAAGCGCCAGCTTCCTTGTTCACAAAAACGATCGGCACCACAGATCCCAGTGTCGCGAAAAGATGGAGCCCGAACTAGGACTGGCATTGGTGTCTTTGAATGTTGAGGTGAAATCAATAGGATGGCACGGGGATCCTTCTATCCGGCAACTGGGCGGGGATTTGGGGATAGCACTCTCGAGCCGCTAGAAAATTTGTACAGTTTGAGTTCATATTTTATTGATAACTTGGGTTTGAGCTTATGAATAACAACTAGGTATATCTCATCTTTTTCTCTTGTAATTGAAAAATGTAACAATGACGGTGAGATTCTAATTATAATAGAATCATCTGCTGAATGTAGCCTTAGTTTATGAGAAAATCAAAATAAAAGCTTGTGTCTCGAATTTTCTTTCTCGCTTTTATTCTTTATTTACTTGAGATTGTGTACCGAATCTTATTATTGTGCATGCAGATGGAGTTCTGTATCGACTGCAACATCATGAAGTATTGTTTAGAAATATTGGTCATGGACATCCACAAAAGCAGCGGTCATTCGCACTCTAGCACGAGCCTTATGGACAACCCGATCCATAGATCAAGCGTGTGGAAGAGCCAGAAGTGTGGGTATGTACTCAAAGTTCCAAGCATTGGAGGATTCCTAGGTTGTCGACTACTACGAAAACAATCAATCGAACAATAAAAATGTTGTAAACGTAATATATTATTATTTGTTGTAATCAGTAAAATTAAACTGAAATATAATTATGACAATGCGATAACAAATTTAATAATGATCAAGTCAATGAAAAATGTATTGAAAATTTTCTTAATAAGTGAAGATGACAAAATTACAAATTAAATATAGATTTACAAAATCGCTATAAAATCATAACAGAACTAAATAGTAGGTGAGGTACAAATTACCAAATTTTCTTAAGGCAATTAGTTTATGCTAAAAATGCTTTGCAAATTTACAAATTATGTCTCCCAAGAGATAACTCCCCAAATCTATCTACACAAACACTATGCAAATATGACTCAATTCAACTTTTCCTCAAACTGGCAAAATTAAAGATTAAAACAGTTACCTAAGCATAGAAGCGTTGTATATTCTTTGTTTTTCTTTGAAGAACAATTTATTTCAATTTATAAAGTTTGAAAGGATATGAACTGAAGAGACATATTTAAAAGGACATGAATGTACATGTCTTTTAAAGGCAAAGAAACTGCTATAGAAAATTAAAAGGACATGAATGTACATGTCTTTTAAAGGCAAAGAAACTACTATACAAATTTGAAAGGACATGAACTGAAGAGATATGTCTATTTTGCTCACTTTACATAGTTTGGTCTGTGTAACATATGTCCACAGTGAGAATAGTATAGAATTCCATTATGGATTAAGCAATATAACAAAGACTACAACCACAGTCACTCAAACACTTAGTATTCACAACCCTCAATAAAACATAATAACTAACATAGTGTTTAACCCCATAATTTCTCACAAAATAATCTCTCAATCTTACAAAAAAAAAAAAATCACAAATCTTATTATAAGTTTTATTGGTCTCAACAATCCATTGCTTCAGGGTGCAATTCACAAAAAAAAATAGCCTTTTTGATACTCTTTACAAAGAAAACCCTTTTTATACATAGTCAATAATTGGATCTAAAAGAGAAAAACCTACTTAAACTCTATAAATAGGAAATCAACTTCAACTAGGAAAGGAAACCCATTCATATTATGAAAGTTTCGTTTTAGACTAAAACTTGAGATAAATTCACAACATTGAATTCAAACCAACTTGATGGTGATGCATGAGTAGCAGGCTCTGTCGATCGATTCAAGTTGAAGATGTCGATTATGCAAGCGTGGACAAGTTATTGATTCGGTAGACGAGTTATCGATTTCATGGTTGTCGATATCAATTTACAAGCTTGTTATCAATTTCAAGACTATTAATTGACTATCTAGAAATCAAAGGCTATTCTGGACAATTTTCTTTGCTTTTTGATGACCTTTCGAGGTGTCGATTAAGCTACCATGCTGGAGAATTAATTTAGAGTCTAATTTTAATTACTTGCATTTGGTCAAATGTTTTTAGTCCTAGTCTTAATTGTGTTCTAGGTTTCAATTATCAAAAGTATGTATGTTATGTCGCTCAAGTGATTGAAAAAAAAATTATGATGCTCGAGTGACCGCTATATGAAAATTATGATACCCATGGTGTCTTTTTCCAAATTTCCATTGCGCAACTACTTGTGTAAAGAAAATTTTACACTAACAATGCACCTCTTATATATCTCAAAAGAAAGTTAGGAGAGCGAAATGTAGAGAAAGGAAAGTTTTTATCTCTTTCTAGGCCCATCTTATAGGGATGTGCAACTAAAGCGGTTCTACTCAGGAACCGGATTGGACCGACAAAAAAAGAAAGGTTCAAGAATGGGTTCCAAATTCTTAGAACTGGTTGCAACCGGCTTAAGAGCAGGTTTTAAGTGAATACCCACTCAAGAACCGGACCAGATTGCCTTGGTTTAGAATTGGTTTTGAAACATGTTTTATAAGCTAAAAAACCAAAACCCTAATTTCTTTTTCTCCTAAATTATAATTTCAACACTCTTTCATCATTTGTTCTTCCTCGGAACTCCCCTCCAGTCTTCCGTCTTCCCTTAAATTTTTATGGATGAATGGGTATATAAAGTTTTATAATTTATGTTTTATGTCACGTGTTTAAACTTCTTATCATTTATAATTGTACATGATTATGTATTTATCTTATGTATTTTTGTTTTTGGTGGATTAAGATTTTTGTTGTTCATCTTTTACTTTGAATCATTTTATTACTCAAAGCATCATATGATTTTGACATAAAAAATGAACCCAAAAAAGGAACAAAAAAATAAAATAGGTTATCGGGTAGACCTTGGAACCAAACCGAAAAAATAGGGTAGGTTCCAGAATGGATTCTAGGCAAATAAGATAGGTTCTAGGGTCTAAAAATTAGGAACCAGTTATAACAATGTAGGTTCCAACATATAAACTTTGGAACTTACCCACCTTGAAACCAATCACGCCTAGTCACTTATTTCCATAATGAAATGGCTATGCTTGCCTAAGTGCACTCTCCTAGCATCACCGCAGATTGTGCATTCATATGTTTAGTACACTTTCAGGATCAAAGTTAAAATTTTCTAGGCCTTGGTCTGGACATTCTCCTATCTCAAAATATTACCATACATCAGATGGGGTCCTTAACGTAAGACAATCCAAATCGGTTAACATTCTCACTAAAATCGAATGTATCTTCTTAATGATGGAATATTGGGTGTGATTATTGGA
Source organism: Eucalyptus sp. ANBG9806169 (assembly GCA_014182395.1). Taxonomy (NCBI): domain Eukaryota; kingdom Viridiplantae; phylum Streptophyta; class Magnoliopsida; order Myrtales; family Myrtaceae; genus Eucalyptus; species Eucalyptus sp. ANBG9806169. Next base: position 15,370,145 of record CM024577.1, on the reverse strand, counting down.
AACAAAAAAGAGTTCGTTCGTGCGGACGATGGAGGAGATTGCATAGAGGCCCAACTGTCTAGAGGTGTTGGATCACCTTACAAGGCCCACAAACCACTTAAGTTCATAAATTTAGGGTGAGCATGGCAACGTTTCTATTCTGGGGAACTATTTCTTTTCAGAAATAGTTCTTTTTTATTTCTACTACGGGGAACAATTTTTGAGTAAAATAAGATGTTTTGTAACTACATAAAATTTCTATTATTGGAATAGAAAAATAATAGAAATGTGTTTGGTAGAATTTATAAATTTTTGTATTTATTCGTTTTTAATTCTTGCTCACGGACTGTCGACTGCCGCCCGCCACCGCACAACCACTGCTAGCTACCACAGGACCGCCGCCCACAGCCCACAGCCCATCGGCCATCGCTGCCACCCACGGCCCGCCAGCTATCGTCGTCGACCGTTGCTAAAGGTAGCTGGGCGTCCGTGGGAGGGGGCGGCGGCCGATGGGCTATGGGCGGCAATCCTGTGGTGGCGTTTAGCAATGATGGTCGGTGGTCCTGCGACGGTAGGTGGCAATCGTGCGGCAACGATTGCTGACGGTTCGACGGTGGCGGTTGGCTGCCGATAGTTGGCCAACAATGGCCATGGGCAGCTTGAGGTGGTCGGCGGTTGGCGGGCGGCCGATGGTGGCCGCAACAAGGAAGAAGAACAAAAGAAAAATAGAAAAGAAATACAAGACTTATTTCTAGAAATTGTTCCCACGAACAAGAAGTTACTTTTTTTGTTTATTGTTTTTGTTTCAAATCTATTCCCCAGCCACTTTTTTTATTCCGGATAATAGAAAAATAAGTTGGCGTTACCAAATGGATTTATGTTCTTTTTTTGTTCCGGGGAACAAAAGAACAAAAATCGGGAGAAATAAAAACGTCACCATGCCGGCTCAACTTATACAAGTAATCCTGGCATGCCAGCCCAACTTTTACAAGTAATCTTGGCCTATAATAGTTAGCACACAACTTTTTCAAACCAAGATAATTAGGACAATAGACCAAATAAGTGAGATCCAATTGAAACTTGACAAATGACATTAGCTAATTCGAATTAAAGGACGTCATGTTTAGCAAATTCTATTATTTTATTGGCAAACAACCAATTTACTTAAACCTTCATACCGAATTTATTGGCAGGAATCTCAACATACGTCATGCTAAATAGTCAAACCTATCATGACAAGTAATATGATCCTTCTAAATTTGACATTCGAACCCGCACATGTGTTCATTTGTCTAAGAAAACTAACAAAAGAAATGTTGATTACCATAGTGAAGGAGAATCAGTGAAAGGAATATCTTCTTATTCACTCAGCTGCTATCAAAACTCTCTAGCCCGATGATTGAAAAAAAAAAATTACGATACTCGAGTGAGCGTTATATGAAAATTATAATACCCATTGTGTCTTTTTTCCAAATTTCCATCGCGCAACTACTTGTTTGAAGAAAATTTGACACTAAGAATGCACCTCTTATATATCTCCAAAGAAAGTTAGGAGAGTGAAATGTAGAGAAAGGAAAGTTTTTATCTCTTTCTAGGCCCATCCTATTTCCTCCCAGAAATGCAAGAAAATGGGAGGAAATAAGACACTTCATTTTTCCCAAAAATACCCTTCAGTTTGGTTGCAAAAATTAATAAAGCAAAATTTGATTTAGTCATTTCGGTCCACACATTGTTTTCCTTTGATGCACGTGCCATCAAGAGAGGGAATTACAATTTCTGCTCATTTCCTTTTTTTCTTTTCCTATTTACCTTTCAAATAATTTAACAGTTGAGTTTAATCAACAATAATAGGTACAACCAACTCTTAATTAGGAATGAACGATTCTAAGATTAGGCTAGTTCAGCCTTGGAACCTACCTGCATAGGGTCGATTCCTAGATTTTGGAAGCTAAGCCGATCATGTAAACCTAGAATAGAACCTGAACCAACTCGGTTCTATTCCAGGGGTCGGTGTAGGAAACCTATTGAATTTGTTTATTTATTTTTTGACTTTATGTTTTTGTATTCTTTGAGAGTTCAAGCTCAATACATATTCATGAACACATAATATTTAGAAGTACGATACTAAGCAACAAAATGACGAGAAGTAAAATACCAGTAAAAAAAAGAAGAAGAAAAATCTAAAGCAATAGGTAACTATCCAACTCATCTTTCAGTCGAGCAAAACAAAAGTTAAAGTAATAATAGAAATCTTCACTTGCCAAAAGCATGTGACCTAAATAAAAAAGGTTCTCCCTTTCCTTTCCTTCCCTCATTTCCATTTGCAAGCTCTTCGACTTCCGCGATGACCCCACTTCCTCTCCCTACCGTAAATGGATCAACACCGTCCTCGACTCCAACAATCCCGACCTTATCACTTGGGTTTCGACCTCTTTACCTAATGATGCCCTATCGAGCTCAACTTTCCCGAGCGATCGATTGGGCTTCTTGAAGTTCGTGTTCCTCAACGAGTGGCTGTTGGAATGGGCCCACTTCATGCTCATCAACACCAAGGATGGTCACGTTCTCGCTAAATTGTGAAATCTGTATTTGGATCAAATTGCCTTCCGAATTAGGGTTAGAAGAATTTGGGAAATTGGTTGATTTGTCTAAATTAAGGTTTACATCTGGGGAAAAAATAATGGACGACGTCATTTAGGTCTATTAATTCTGATTTGGAGCCATGTCAGTCAAAAAACTTGATAAAATATTGCCACGTTAGATTTTTGGCATCCCAAATTGACAATGATAGTTAAGTGATCCAAAAAAAAAAAAAAAAACAAAAACAAATTGACCTTAAATGAGTGTCATACGTAAATTATGGCACTTTTAGTATCATTTTCCATAATCCTTATTCACATCTCCTCAATGGGGGAATATATGTAGGCCCCCCCAGTGCACAAGAAAAGAGCAAGTAACATTTTTATGGAAGAAATTATTCAATCAGTTCTAAACCTACTATACGAATATTAATTTAATCCTTAACTTTTCAATTTTGCCACTTTAGTAAAGAAATTCCAATATAGTTATTCCGACTAATTTTTGTTCGAAATAGCTAACATAATAATGTGTCACTTAGGATGATTGGCGATGATTGGACAGCAATGTTAGCGATTTTTGGCGAAAATTGACTGAAAGAACTATACTTAAATTTCACATAACAGTTAGGATTAAATTTGCATAAGCCAGAGGTTTAACTAAATTGACATATGTACAATGTGTTTATAACTAATTGGGTAATTTCCCAAAATTTTTATTCCAAAGTAATACAATTCGGGGTTAATACCATGAAAAATAATAAACTGGTATACGTATGATAAATTTACCAAAAACTAATTTTTTAACCACTAAAAACCTCAAATTAATACATGTTTGACCAATTTACCTTCATTTAGTTTTCATTAAATTGGATTAATATTTCGGAAAACCACAATACAGCACACCTATTACAAATAGAGAGTAAAAACGCAAACTAGTACACCTGTCAGCTATCACTTGTCATTTAACTTAGTAATTTAACGATAAAATTTAACGGAAACTAGTAGAAAGTAAATTTGTCACAAATGTGTCAATTTGGATTTATCATGATATTAACCCACAATTTATTAAGCAAATCTATAGATTAATAATTCCTTATAGAGATGTGCAACTAAAGCGGTTCTACTCGAGAACCGGATTGGACCGGCAAAAAAAAAGGTTCAAGAATGGGTTCCAAATTCTTAGAACCGGTTGCAACCGGCTCAAGAGCGGGTTTCAAGTGAATATCCACTCAAGAACAGGACCAGACTGCTTTGGTTTAGAACTGGTTTCGAAACATGTTTTATAAGCTAAAAAACCAAAACCCTAATTTCTTTTTCTTCTAAATTATAATTTCAATACTCTTTCATCATTTGTTCTTCCTCAGAACTCCCCTCCAGTCTTTCCTCTTCCCTTAATTTTTTATGGATGAATGGGTATATAAAGTTTTATCATTTATGTTTTATATCACGTGTTTAAACTTCTTATCATTTATAATTGTACATCATTATGTATTTATCTTATGTAATTTTGTTTTTGGTGGATTAAGATTTTCGTTGTTCATCTTTTAGTTTGAATCATTTTAATACTCAAACCCTCATATGATTTTGTCGTAAAAAATGAACCCAAAAAGGGAATAAAAAAATTAAATGGGTTATTGAGTAGACCTTGGTACTGAACCGAAAAAATAGGGTAGGTTCCGGAATCAATTCTAGGCAAATAAGATAGGTTCTAGGGTCTAAAAATTAGGAACCGGTTATAACAATGTAGGTTCCAACTTCTAACTTTGGAACTTACCCACCCTGAAACCAATCACGCCTAGTCACTTATTTCCATAATGAAACGGCTATGCTTGCCCAAGCGCACTCTTCTAGCATCACCGCGGATTGTGCATTCATATGTTTAGTACACTTTCAGGATCAAAGTTAAAACTTTCTGGGCCTTAGTCTGGACATTCTCTTATCTCAAAATATTACCATACATCAGAGGGGGTCCTTAACATAGGACAATCCAAATCGGTTAACATTCTCAGTAAAACCGGATGCATCTTCTTACTGATGGAAGATTGGGCGTGATTATTGGAAACAAAAAAGGAGTTCATTCATGCAGACTATGGAGGAGATTGCATAGAGGCCCAACAATCTAGAGGCGTTGGATCACCTTACAAGGGCCATTAACCACTTAAGTCCAGACATTTAGGGTGCGCATGGCAACTTTTTTATTCCGGGGAACTATTTCTTTTCAAAAATAGTTCTTTTTTATTTTTACTCCGGGGAATAATTTATGAGTAAAATAAGGTGTATAGTAATTATACAAAATTTCTATTCTTGGAATAGAAAAATAATAGAAAACAATAGTTACAATTTATAAATTTTTGTATTTATTCATTTTTTCTTCTTGCTCACGGACCGCCGACCGCCGCTCGTCGTCGCACTACCACCACCCGCCGCCGCAAGACCATGAACCACCACTGCCAACCGCCGCCCACAGCCCATCGACCGCCACCACCACCCACGGCCCACCTGCTGCCGCTGCCGACTGCCGCCGGAGGTAGATGGGCGGTCATAAGAGGGGGTGAAGGCCGATGGGCCATGGGCGGTGACAGTTGGTGGTCTTGCGATGGCAAGCAGCGATCGTGCGGTGATGATCATTGGCGGTCCGATGACGGCGGTTGGCCAACGGTGGCCGCGGGCGGCTGGAGGTGGCCGATGGTTGGCAAGCGGCCGGCGGTGACCGCAACAAGGAAGAAGAACAAAAGAAAAATAGAAAAGAAAAAAAAAAAAAGACTTATTTCTAGAAATTGTTCTTAGGAACAAGATGCTACTCTTTTTTGTTTGTTGTTTATGTTCAAAATCTATTCCCCAACCATTTTTCTATTCCAGGAAATAGAAAAATAAGTTGGCGTTACCAAACGGATTTATGTTCTTTTTTTGTTCCAGGGAACAAAAGAACAAAAATCGGAGAAATATAAACGTCACCATACCGGCTCAGCTCATACAAGTAATCCTGGCATGCCAGCCCAGCTTATACAAGAATCCTGGCCTATAATAGTTAGCACACAACTTTTTAAAACCAAGATAATTAGGACAATAGACCAAATAAGTGAGATCCAATCGAAACTTGACAGATGACATTAGCTAATTCGAATTAAAGGACGTCATGTTAAACAAATTCTATTATTTTATTGGCAAACAACCAATTTACCTAAACCTTCATACCGAATTTATTGGCAGGAATCTCAACATACGGTCATGCTAAATAGTGAAACCTATCATGACAAGTAATCTGATCCTTCTAAATTTGACCTTCGAACCCGCACTTGTGTTCATTTGTCTAAGAAAACTAACAAAAGAAAGGTTGATTACGAGGTACGGACACCTAGAGTGCCAAAACTTGACACGGATGGACACTTAAGTGCTAAAACTTTGGAAATGTACACTTAAGTGCCATAATCGGAGTAAAGTAGATCACTAATGCCACTGGCAAATTTTCCGGCAAGTTTTCCGGGTGGTGCGAAACGACGTCGTTTTGGCTTTGATGTGTAAATAATTAATATAAAAATTAATTAAATTAAATTTAAAACTAAATTTATTTAAAATATTATAAAAAATAAAAATGTGTAAATAATTAATATAAAATTAATTAAAATAAATTTAAACTTAAATTTATTTAATATTCTAAAAATAAAAAACATAATTTTTTTTTTTTTTTTTTAAAAGGGGTGTCGAAGGGGGCGGGCGAGGGTTGAGCCCTCGCCGCCGCCGCCTCCCGCCGCCGCTAGGAAGGGCCGGCGACGAGGGGGAAGGTCGGGCCGGGGTCGTCGGTCCTCGGCCGACGGAGGTGAGGGCCGCGAGCCCTCGCCGGATCGCGGTGAGGGCCCACGAGCCCTTGCCCAGATTTGGGGTGAGGGCTCGCGGGCCCTCATCACCGGTCGGCCGGGGCCGGCGACCTTGGCCGACCCTCCCCCTTCGTCGCCGGCCCTTCTCGATGATGGCGGGGAGGCGGCAAGGGACCACGAGCCCTCGCCCAAATCCGAGGCAAGGATCGAGGCCCTCGCCGCGATCTGGCGAGGGCTCGTGGCCCTCGTCGCTAGTCGGCCGGGGGCCAGCAACCTCGACTGACTCTCCCCCCTTCGTCGCCAGCCCTTCCCGGCGGCGGCGGTGGGGAGGCGGCGATGGCAAGGGCTCAGCCTTTAGCCGCCCCCTTCAGCACCCTTTTTTTTTTTTTTTAATTTAAGTTTTTAATTTTTAGAATATTAAATAAATTTAAGTTTACACATTTTAATTTTTTTCTCAGCTGCCCCCTTTTTTTAATTGTAAGTTTTTAATTTTTAGAATATTAAATAAATTTAAGTTTACACATTTTTATTTTTTAGAATATTTTAAATAAATTTAGTTTTAATTTTATTTCTCAGCTGCCCCCTTTTTTTTTAATTGTAAGTTTTTAATTTTTAGAATATTAAATAAATTTAAGTTTAATTAAATTAAATTAAATTTATATTAATTATTTACACATTTTTATTGTTTAGAATATTTTAAATAAATCTAGTTTTAATTTTATTTCTTAGCTGCCCCTTTTTTAATATTAAGTTTTTAATTTTTAGAATATTAAATAAATTTAAGTTTAAATTTAATTTAATTAATTTTATATTAATTATTTACACCATTTTCAGCTGGTAGTTTAATTTTTATTTTGTAGACGACGTCGTTTTGGGTGAGTTTGAGCCGAGTCAGCTCTCGGCGAGCCATGTAGGCAAGCAAAAATAATAAAATATTGCCATGTAGGATTTTCGGCAAGGTTTGTCGGAGGTGGCACTTAAGTGTCCCACTTTTCAAAGAAAGTGGCACTTAAGTGTATATTTTCAAAGTTTTGGCACTTAAATGTCCCCTCGTGCCAAGTTTTGGCACTTTGGCTATAATTATGCCGGTTGATTACCATAGTGATGGAGAATCGGTGAAGGGAACATCTTCTTATTCACTTAGCTGCTATCGGAACTCTTTGGCCCGATGATTGAATCGCTCAAGTGATTGAAAAAAAAAAAAAAAAAAACTACGATACTCTAGTGAGCATTATATGAAAATTATGATACCCATTGTCTTTTTTTCCAAATTTCCATTGAGCAACTACTTGTGTAAAGAAAATTTGACACTAAGAATGCACCTCTTATATATATATCTCAAAAGAAAGTTAGGAGAGTAAAATGTAAAGAAAGGAAAGTTTTTATCTCTTTCTAGGCCCATCCTATTTCCTCCCAAAAAAGCAAGAAAATGGGAGGAAATAAGACAATTATTTTTTTTCTAAAAATACCCTTCAGTTTGGTTGCAAAAATTAATAAACCAAAATTTGATTTAGTCATTTCTGTCCACGCATTGTTTTCCTTTGATGCACGTGCCATCAAGATGGGAAATTACAATTTCCGCTCATTTCCTTTTCTTTTCTTTTTCCTATTTACCTTTCAAATAATTTAATAGTTGAGTTTAATCAACAATAATAGGTACAACCAACTCTTAATTAGGAATGAGCGATTCTAAGATTAGGCTAGTTCAGCCCTGGAACCTACCTGCACAAGGAGAGGTCTAAGTATATATTCATTAACACATAATATTTAGAAGCACGATACTAAGCAACAAAACGACGAGAAGTAAAATACCGGTAAAAAAAAAAAAAAATCTAAAGCAATAGGGAACTATCTAACTCACCTTTCAGTCGGGCAAAACGAAAGTTAAAGTAATAATAGAGTAGGACTAACCAAAAAAAAATAATAATAATAATAGAAATCTTCACTTGTCAAAAGCATGTGACGTAAATGAAAAAGGTCCTCCCTTGCCTTTCCTTCCCTCATTCGCAAGCTCTTCGACTTCCGCCATGACCCCACTTCCTCTCCCTACCTTAAATGGATCAACATCCTCCTCCACTCCAACAATCCCAACCTTGTCACTTGGGTTTCGACCTCTTTACCCATAATGATGCCCTATTGAGCTCAATTTTCCCGATCAATCAATTGGGCCTCTTGAAGTTCGTGTTCCTCAACGAGTGGTTGTTGGAATGGGCCCGCTTCATGCTCATCAACAGCAAGGATGGTCACGTGCTGGCTAAATTGTGAAATCTGTATTTGGATCAAATTGCCTTCCGAATTAGGGTTAGAAGAATTTGGGGAAATTGGTTGATTTGTGTAAATTAAGGTTTACATCTGGGGAAAAAGTAATGGACGACGTCATTTAGGTCTATTAATGCTAATTTGGAGCCATGTCGGTCAAAAAAATTGATAAAATATTACCACGCAGATTTTTGGCATCCCAAATTGGCAATGACACTTGAGTAATCCTAAAAAAAGTTTTGACCTTAAATGAGGGTCATACATAAATTATGGCACTTTTAGTATCATTTTCCGTAATCCTTATTCACATCTCCTCATTGGGGCATATGCCGTGGCCCTGGTGAGTGCATGAACTGGCTCACCATACTTACAACAAACGATATATTAGGTCGAGTATGAGATAAGTAAATAAGTCGACCGACAAGCCTTTGATACCTTTCTCGGTCTATCACTTCTTCAGCCTTGGCAAGTTCAAGCTTCATATTTGGTTCCATGGGTGTCTCTGCCGCTTTACATCCGAGTAGACCTGTCTCTTTGAGTAGATCAAGAACATATTTGCGTTGGTTTATAAAAATGTCATTCTTGGATCTCGCAAATTCTATTCCAAGAAAATATTTCAAGACACCCAAATCCTTAACCTCAAACTCCTTAGCCAGCTTCTCTCGCAAGCTTTCCAACTCAACTTTATCATCACCAGTCAATATTATATCATCAACATAGACGATTAGAATTGCACGCTTACCTTCTTTTGAGTGTTTATAGAATAGAGTGCGATCTCCTTGACTTTGGTGATAGCTGAACCTTTTAACCACCTTCCCGAACCGTTCAAACCACGCTCTTGGAGATTGTTTAAGTCCATATAGCGACTTTTTTAATCTGCAGACTTTGCCTTCAGTTTCTGCAAAACCTGGTGGTAAACTCATAAACACTTCCTCCTCCAAGTCACCATTCAAGAATGCATTCTTCATGTCTAACTGGTGTAAGGGCCAATCAAATGCCGCAGCCAAAGATAATAAAATTCGAACAAAATTTATTTTGGCAACTGGGGCAAAAGTCTCCTGATAGTCCACTCCATAAGTCTGAGTGAACCCCTTCGCCACTAGCCTTGCTTTATATTGCTCAACACTCCCATCAGGTTTACATTTTACAGTAAATACCCATTTACAGCCAACAATCTTTTTTTCTTCCGGTGCATCAACCAATTCCCATGTGCCATTCTTCTTAAGTGCAAACATTTCATCCTCAACTGCCATATTCCACTTTGGATCCTTCAAAGCTTCCTGGATATTTCTAGGAATAGATATGTGAGACAGGTTTGACACAAATGCTCTATGATGATGAGACAACTTTTGGAACGACACATGTTTTGATATAAGATGCTGAGTACATGATCTAACTCCTTTTCTAAGAGCTATAGGCATATCAACATTAGAAGTATTAGTATCAGAATTTGAGACAGGAATGGAGAGAAAATGAGTATTACTAGGATCACCTGATAACAAAGGCAAGAGATCATCTCTCGGGGCTGCAGACGGATGAGGCTCCAAGACAAAGTTCGATCTCGCAACCTTTTGAAGAGTTTTTCTTTAGTATAAACCTGAAGCTCGGGCTTGTTGATCACATTGTGATCTTGAACTTTTTCTCCCCCTATCCTTGACACATCAAGATTCGGCAGAGGTGTTTTCGAAGATTCAAACAAAGGAGCAGGAAGGACAGGAGAGTTAATCTCTTCACTAACTTCAGCATTCTCCCCCTGAAGAGATTTGTTAGAAAAAAATGGTTGTGACTCTATAAAGGTTACATCCATAGTAATATGAGTTTTTCCAATATGTGGATTGTAACACTTGTAACCTCTTTGATTAGGTGCATACCCTATAAACACACACTTTTCAGCCCTAGGATCTAATTTCAATTGACACTGAATTGGGAGATGGACAAACGTAGTGCAACCAAACACCCTTAGAGGAATATCAGAAAAAATACGGGCTGTGGGATACGCTTGTTTGAAACAATCTAAGGGAGTAATGTAGTTTAATACCCGAGTAGGCAACCTATTAATTAGATAAGATGCTGTTAGCATAGCTTCCCCCCATAAGTATTTAGGTACATGCATTGAAAAACAGAGGGCACGCGATACTTCAAGGAGATGGCGATTTTTGCGTTCCGTAATGCCATTCTGTTGGGGTGTAGTTCGGCAAGTTGACTGGTGAAGGATGCCTTTTTCTTTCAAAAAACTCCCCAAAAACTGGTTATAATATTCAGTGCCATTATCAGTACGAAGAATATTACTAGTAGTATGGAATTGAGTCATAACCATTTGATAAAAAAAATTGAACAATTACTCAACTTCATATTTGGCACTCATCAAGTATGTCCAACATAAACAGGTATGATCATCTATAAAGGTAACAAACCATCGTTTCCCGGTTTTTGTTGGCACGGGTGAAGGACCCCAAACATCACTATGGATCAAGTAAAAAGGTGATGATGCACGATCCTGTTTTGGACTATAATGAGTACGATGGCTTTTAGAAAAAAGGCAATTGTCATAATGTATTGAAGAAACATCCACATCTTTGAACAAATGAGAAAACAAATGTTTCAAATATCCAAAGCTAGGATGGCCTAATCCATGGTGCCAAACCATTATTTTTTTCTTGAACAGGGAAGAACTGAAAGTTCCATACGCCTGAGCTTTTTTATTAAAGACAAACTCTTCAAAAAAGTAGAGACCATCCCTCATCTTAGCACTGCCAATCGTCTTCCCCGAGATCTGATCCTGAAACTCACAATGGGAAGCAAAAAAGACAACACAACAGTTAGACTCTTTAGAAAGTTTACTAACAGACAATAGGTTGCAGGCTAACTTAGGAACATGCAATACATTATGAAGTGTAATAGAATCAGAAAGTGGAACTGATCCTTTGCCTGCAATAGATGAAAAACTCCCATCGGCGATCCGAATTTTTTGGTTGTCGGGACAAGGATTATAGGATTTGAACAAATATGGAATATTAGTCATATGATTGGATGCCCCTGAATCAATGATCCAAGATACAGATTGTGAACAACAGGATAGGGCATTTAGATTTCTACCTTGGTGGGCAATCGAAGCAGTAGGATTACCCGATACGGATCCAGCCTGAAGTAGCTGCAGAAGATGGTTTAGTTGTTCTTTGTTGAAAGGGAATGCAGTAGCCTCATTAGCTGTAGGAGGCATACGTTGAGATGACTTATTATCACGGCTGAATGAAGTTGGTCTCCTTGCCTCACTATTTGGACGGCCATGAATCCTCCAACAGGTCTCCCGTGTATGACGAGGTTTGTTGCAGAAATCACACCAAATACGGGGTTTCCCATCTGATCTTCGCAAGTTAATGGGGATCTTGCTTACATTTTCCTCGGAGACTATTGTTGTAGGAACATGGCCCTTCTTGTCTTTGAAGATTGTCAATGCTAAACCTTCCAATGATCCATCCTTTCCGCCGATAGCTACCTTGCCCAACATTATTCCCCGTCTACTTTCTTCTCTCCGAACCTCTGAGAATACCTCTCCAATAGGTGGAAGAGGCTGCTTCCCAAGTATTCTGCCGCGTACCTCATCAAACTCATCCCTAAGCCCTGCTAGGAAAGCGTAGATACATTGTGCTTCTACAATTTTCCTGTACCGATTACCATCTTCAATACACGTCCACTCATGATCATTGAATACATCCAACTCCTGCCACAAACGTTTCTGAAGGATTTAATCATGGGCCTAAGTCGGCCCGGCCACGATGGGCCTAAAGGCCCGGCCCACGGGAATTAGGCCCGTGGAAAAGGGAACCTATAAAAGGGATGAGAAAGAGAATGAACGCACCTTTTCGCAATTTAGTACGTTCATATTTCTCTCCCAAGAAGCTCTCTCTCTCCAAAAAGACGAAGAAGCGACTCCGTCATCCCTCAAACGGCGAATCTTCGACATCGGATCGAACGGGACTGAAATCTCTTCCTCAATACGGCATCGGTGTCTAATCTGTGGCCAATAAGGTACGCTCGATTCGTGGCGTGCTTTTGATCGGTGATACGTGACATTCCCGGGCTTATCTTCCGCATATGAATTAGGGATTCGGTTTAGGTGCCAAATCCGGTTTTTCGAGGATCCGAACGATCCCAACATTGGTATCAGAGCCCGTGTTAGCGTTTTCCCGACTTATATGATGTTTTATGATGTTGTATGATGTTTTATGATTGATATTTTCGAAAATGCATTTCTGCCGTACGGATCGGGGCCATGAATCTCGACACCCAAGAATGTTCGCCCATTTTTTCGATTTTTCGTAAGTCGAAATAAAAATATGAAGGCATAGGGAGGAAGGCGACGTCGAGACGAGTCCGGCGACGTGTCGCGCGCCGCCGGAGGCCACCGGACGCGCCGCCACGCGCGGCCGGAATGCGCGGGGTCATCGGCGCGTGCAACGCACGGGCCGACTCGGCTCCCGCGCGAACGGTGCGCCGAACGCACCGTTTCGCCCGGGCGTGCGATGCACGCGCAAGCGAAACGGCGTGCCGTTTCGGCCCAGGCGCGTGCGATGCACGCGCGCGCGAAACGGCGCGTCGTTCGGCCCCTGGCGCGTGCCACGCACGTGCCGGATGACGTCATCGTGACGTCATCCTGGCACGCGCCTGGCACGTGCCGGTCGGTTCGTCCGACCGCCCAACCGGAGACCGGTCCGACCGGTCCGACCGGGCGACCGGCCGGACCGTTAACTGCGACCATTGACCGTTGACTTGACCGTTGACCGTTGACCAGACGTTGACCGTTGACTTGACCTTTGACCGGATGTTGACCGTTGACTTTACCGTTGACCGTAAAAAAAAAAAAAAAGAATTTTTTTTTTCAATTATGTCTATGTGGATTACATGTAATCCATTTTTTTTTCTGCATTTGTTGCAGGAACAATGCCTCCCCGTAAGCCGCGCGCATCTCGTGCGCACTATGTCGATGAACAAAAGGAAAGGCTTACCGGGTTGATAACCGATTTGAATGGTTATCGATGGGAGAGTGACGACATAATTGATCATGTCATAGAGGTCAACAACAAAATTCAGGAAGTCATTTGGAACGGTTATCCCATGCCGATATTCGGATGATGCGATTTCTTTATGAACACTCTTCCACTAAAATGGCAAGGAGTGTTGAATCGCCTACGGGAGGTCAAAGGATTTACTAGTTATAAGGAGCTAGTAATGGCATTCGTAGATGAATATCCGTCTGTTTTTCCGTGGCTATCAAGAATGCCTGAGAATTTTACGAGAAAAAGAAAAAGAAATTGGACCATGTAGCAAATTTCCCTATTAGTTGTAATATGCCTTGTTTTTAAATGTTATGGCTATTTTCATTTGTGTTCTTTGTGAACATCTTATGTAAAGTTAACTACCTGATTGTTGTTGTTGTAGCAACCTATATGTTAGCCATATTATGTGAAAGCATTTTTTATTATATTGTATGTCAATTATCTGTCGCTTCGTAATTGCTTTGGTTCTTTGTGGGTAGTAATAGAAGTTTTTGTAGCTTCATAGAATTGATTTTGCATATGACAATCATATTAATGATAGTTTTAAGTTAGGATTTTTGGAGGATGATTGGAAACATAGTGACCTTTTGATTCTGAAACCTTACTTAAAATTATTAATTAATATGATGGGTTTTGTGCAAAATAGATGCATAAGTGATAGGCATTAATAACTCGTGCATGTATGTCGATGTGTTCGGATCAATGGCTTCAGCCACAAAGAGCATAGTTGTCGAGCTGAACAAAGGTGAAAAGCTCAAATGTGACAACTATGAAATTTGGCAAATGAAAATTCAATGTGTCTTTGGAAAAGCAAAAAGCACTAAAAGCTCTTGACCATGTTATGGAAGATCTAGAGGATGCTTTGCGCCACCTTGAGTTAGCTGATCATCGCCTCAAGGCATTAGAGCAGAAACATATATTTTCTGTGTTGCTTTAAGCTCAGAAGGGGCTTCATGCTCTAAGCGCAAGCGCATTGATTCGTTCAATATGTGGAAATGCAAGGGATCAAGTCCTTCTTGCAAGAAACCAAAAATTAACCAACAAAAGAGAGGAAAACGTCCTCATGTGAAGAATATCTCAAGGGTGAAATGTTACAACCGTGACCGAAGGGTCACTATGCCCGCGATTGTCGCGAGCCAAAGAAGGTACACACCCTTGGTACAATTGGGAACTTTGCGTATGTGTCAAGTTCGTATTCTTGACTGAATCTAATCCTCGTGGACTGTGGATTCGGGAGCGATAGACCATGTAGCGAAGGATAGAGGATCCTTCGTGGAATTCCGACGAGTACCTACCGGAACTAAGTGGATCTATGTGGGAAACAACTCCGAGTGAAGTGAAAGGAATTGGCACATGCCAACCGAATATGCGTGATGGACGCACTTTGTTCCTTCATGATGTGTTGTATGCTCCGGAGATTCGTCGGAATTTAGTGTCTGTTTTAGTGTTGGTTAAATTAGGTTTTAATGTGAACTTCCATAATAAAGATGTAGATTTGTATTTGGATACAAACTACTATAGTCATGGTTACTTTCTGGATGGTTTCATTGTATTAGATATTGACTAAGTTAATTCAAATATTTGTTATTCCCTTCTCACATCTCCTATTTCATATGATAATGATGTGAATGTGTGGCATGCTAGACTTGGTCATATTGGCCAACAGCGTATGAATAGACTAGCCAAAGAGGGCTTGTTGGGCAATATTGAAAAGTCGATTTGCCCATCTGTAAGCATTGCCTAGAAGGGAAAACGACAAGGAAACCATTTGGAAAAGGTAAAAGAGCTGAATTTCCTCTGCATTTAATCAATTATGATGTCTCGTGGTCCAATGAATGTGAGAGGAAGGCATGGGGCTGTTTATTTCATCACTTTTATAGATGATTATACTCGATTCGGATATGTCTATTTGATTTCTCACAAATCTGAAGCAATAAGTTGTTTCAAAAGGTTTATGAACCTGGTAGAGAATCAATTAGACAAGAAAATAAAAGCATTGAGATCCGATCGAGGTCGACAATATTTATCTGATGAGTTTAGAAAATTATGTGATGAAAAAGGAATAGAAAGACAGTTGTCTATTCCGTATACTCCTCAACAAAATAATGTTGCGAGAGAGAAGAAACAACCCTACCGGAAATGGTTAGGTCCATGATGGCGCATGCTAACTTACCTATCACCATTTTGGAGTGATGCGTTGTTGTCTCGCTGCCTATATACTTAACCGTGTGCCTTCCAAATCGCTTGCTTCCACTCCATATGAGTTATGGACAGGTAGAAAACCAGACTTAAGTTTTCTTAAGCCATGGGGTTGTGCTGCCTATACACTTGAATCCTCTCACAAGTTTGGGAAATTGGGTCCCAAAGGAAAGAATAGTATTTTCATAAGATACTCGAACACTCAAAAGGGTATGTGTTCATAGGTGAGCAGGAAAGTGGGAGTATAACTGAATTTGAATCACGGGATGTCACATTCTTAGAGGATGAATTTCCTAAAAGGGCGAAATAGGGAAGACAACACCCTATTTGAAACCTCGGATCAAGATAATGATCTTAGTGGAGTTCGTCCAAGTGGGAGTAATATGAGAAGTGATGAATTGAATTCAACTCATTCTCAATTGCAAGCACATAATGAGACGACATCATCATTATCTAATCCAAGTTGGAGCATAATGGGAAATGATGTGCATAGTTTACAAACTCCCATACGGCGAACAAGTCGCCAAAGTATTCCCCATCGACGTTTTGACATTGAAGAGGAAACTTTTATGATTGCTCCACAAGATGAGGATGAGCCTAGAAATATTAATGAGGCTCTGAATTGCCCTAGTAAGGAAAAATGGATTCATGCAATGGAAGAGGAAATGGAGTCAATGAAATCAAATCAAGTCCGGGAACCGGTTGATCTTCCAAAAGGACGCAGAGCTATTGGGAACAAGTGGGTTCTCAAAATAAAGCGAAAGGCTGATGGCTCGATAGAAAGGCATAAGGCTCGCCTTGTTGCGAAGGGGTATAATCAACAGGAAGGAATTGATTATGAAGATACGTTTTCTCCTGTAGTGAGATTTACCTCGATTCGCATTATTCCAACAATAGTATCTAGTATGGATCTTGAGTTACATCGATGGATGTAAAGACCGCTTTCCTCAATGGAGAATTAGAGGAAGAAATATACATGGAACAATCTACTGGTTTCATAGTGAAAGGCCAAGAAGAAAAGGTATGTCGACTTTTGAGATCGATATACGGCCTTAAGCGATCATCGAAACAATGGTATATACGTTTTCATAATGCCATAATGGCATATGATTTTACAATGATTGATGAGGATCATTGCGTATATATCAAAAGATCCAAGGATCATTTTGTGATCATATCATTATATGTTGATGATATACTTGATTGCCGGAAGCAATATGGAGTTTGTTCATACTGTCAAGAGTTGGTTATCTTCCAACTTTGAGATGAAGGATATGGGTGAGGCTGCATACATTCTTAGAGTTAAGATTTCAAGAGATCGTTCGAAGAGATCGTTGTCTCTTTCGCAAGAAACATATATATATAAATAAAGTTCTTGAACGATTTCGTATGCAAGTTTGTAAACCCATAGACACTCCTATTGCAAAAGGTGAAGGATTGAGCCATAGATCGTGTCCGAGGACTCCACAAGAAAAGGAACAAATGAAACATGTTCCTTATGCTAGTGCAGTTGGGAGCTTGATGTACGCTATGATGTGTACAAGACTCGACATATGTTTTGCAGTTGGAATGGTGAGTAGATACCAACCCAATCAAGGTCCAGCACATAGGAAAGCCGTTAAGAGAATACTGAGGTATCTAAAGGGAACTGCTGATTATACGATGAGTTATCAAGGAAAGAATCTGCGACTCAAAGGCTATCCTGAAACTGTTTAGGGAGGAGGTTTAGACGAAAGGAAATCTACCTCTAGGTTTGTTTCCTTATTGAATAATGGCACCATATGTTGGAGCAGTAAGAAACAAACGTGTATAGCCTTGTCCACGATGGAAGATGAGTTCGTGGCATTATCAGCAGTAATATAAGAATGAGTTTGGCTTAAGAGATTTTTTTGGATCACTTAGGTGTTATTGAGAAAGCTGCAAATCAATTATTAGTTAATTGTGATAGCCAAGCAGCTATAGCGTACACTAAAGATCCAAAATATCATGGCAAGACCAAACATATAGATACCAAGTATAAATTTGTCAAATATCATGTTGCACGAAAGGATGTGAACTTGCAGGTACATATCTACGCATAGAATGGTAGCAGATCCTATGACAAAGCCAATACCTAGAGATGTGGTTTGTGGTCATGTAAAATCTCTAGGGTTGCGTAGAGTCGATGTACTTGGATTGTATTTTCCCGAGTTGTTCACATGTATGAACTAGTGTTGTTTCATTATTAATGTCTATGAGTCTTTTGTTTGATCTTTATGCATCTTAATGCTTAGTGTATTATATTATGTTGAGAAAGTATGTCGGACAGATAAGAGATTAGCCCACTCACACGGGTAATCGCCTCTATTTACTATGTGATAAATAGAGATGAGACGGTTTTTTTAAGCTTATCATCTAGGTGATAATCGAGAGCTCAAGCTTAAAATACGTATGTCGCCTTAACTGAGTGTTAAGATGAGGACATAATACTTACGATGTCCGAAAGTAAAATAACCCACACATTTTACTTTATCTGTCTAAGATGCCAGATGTGAGTTCTGATGATTTTTTGTGAATGAGTAAATACGTGAACTCAAGTTAGACATTGGGTATGTCTGAACTATCATCTGTACGGTATTAAAGATGTAGACATACGCTCCATGGGAAATGAGTTAATACCGAAATACGTATTTCATACTACATATGCATGTCACGACCTAAAAGAATGACAAAAGTTTGATCTCAACTTTTATGACGTGTGAGACTCTTGAGGAATAGAGTTCCTCAATTTTTTAGTGCCCTCATGACTCTTACTTATTCTCAAGATTTCTATTTAGTGTTTGCTATCTTAGAATGTTGCCAATGGTCATGAGATGATTCGATCTAATGGGACATTTCTAGAAAAGCAAGTTGAACTGAAATTGAGAGTCTCGAAGGAAAGAGGAAGATCGGTTTTGTAGGATCACATTGTGTTTTTGTATTCACGAATTCGACCAATTATGACCTCTTTGGGATAATCATAATTGTGAATACAATATATATATATATATATATATATATATATATATATATTATTTGAATGAGATTAAGAGAGATATAAATGTGATCGATCGATCTAGGATACTGCATACTATTTTTTACTCGGAAAATGATGCTCATTATGAGCTGCTATATATTCCTAACAGATGTATAGCAACGAGCTCTCAAAGTATGCTGGTCGCACGGATTATTCACCGGTATGAATGTTGAAAGAGGAATAGAGGTTTTTCAGTTGATGGGCCTAAGTTGGGCCTATCCGCCCATGCTGGTTTTTTGAACCACCATGTGCGAGTGGGAGATGAAGGATTTAATCATGGGCCTAAGTCGGCTCGGCCCACGATGGGCCTAAAGGCCCGGCTCACGGGAATTAGGCCCGTGGAAAGGGAACCTATAAAAGGGATGAGAAAGAGAATGAACGCACCTTTTCGCAATTTAGTACGTTCATATTTCTCTCCCAAGAAGCTCTCTCTCTCCAAAAAGACGAAGAAGCGACTCCGGCATCCCTCAAACGGCGAATCTTCGACATCGGATCGAACGGGACTGAAATCTCTTCCTCAATACGGCATCGGTGTCTAATCTGTGGCCAATAAGGTACGCTCGATTCTGTGGCGTGCTTTTGATCGGTGATACGTGACATTCCCGGGCTTATCTTCCGCATATGAATTAGGGATTCGGTTTAGGTGCCGAATCCGGTTTTTCGGGGATCCGAACGATCCCAACAGTTTCAAAGAGTGAAAGTATTTTGTGATAGTTTCCTCACCTTGTCGCATCTTCCCCAGCTTCAAGGTTAACTCGTAGATTTGAGATTGATTACCCAAATCTGAATACATCTCACACACCGCATCCCAGAGTTCCTTTGCGGTATAATAGCCCAGATAATTTGCACCAATATCTTCTTCCATGGAGTTGGTCAGCCATGTCATAATCGCTGAATTCTCTGCATCCCAGACAGCCCAAGTGGGGTCATTTTTCTCTGAATCTGCATTATCTCCAGTCGGATAGCCAATTTTTCCTCTACCCCGTATATACATTCGAACAGATTGAGACCATCGGAAAAAATTATCACCATTAAGCTTTATGGAAGTGATATGAATGGGATGAGGTTCGGTGGACTTTGTGAGAAGTGATGGAGGGTTAGACTGGGTGGTTGATGATTTGTTCGACATAGTGATCGAACGATAAAAAAAATTACTCGAGGTAAATAGATAAAGGACTTTTGGGCTCTGATACCATGAAGAAAAGAATCTGTCTTCTTATTTCTCATAGAGTGATTACAATGTGTACAAATACATGAACAGAGAACCTAAATTAGGTAAGAAACCTATTTAGGTAAATATCCTAATTAGCCTCTAATATCTATCAATATCTAATTTACACCTAACAAAATCAAATCAAATCACATAATATCACGTAATATAATCACGTAATATAATCACGTAATATAATATCACGCAATATAATCAGGAGATTTTCCAATATATTCCAACACATTGGAATGCATCATTTACAAGCTTTAACTAATGAAATTGATCTGGTCTGTGATTGACAAGAATGAACAACAATCAAAATTTAGGATGAAGTGTACTCATGCTACACAAATTATGGATGTCGGATGACTATCCTGAAAGAAATAGAATTTCATCTTTGGCAAGGCACACTATGGACAGAAAAAAGTTACTACTTTCATCAGCACTGATTACCACACAAGAATGATGTGATTAGACAAGTTGTGGTCAAAGAGAACGCAAGGAGGATGTCATTCCATAAGTATCTGAGAATTCAATTTCAAATCTCCAATCTCTAAACTATAAAGCTGGCAATTCAACTCGACAAGATAACTCTAGGACCATCTTATCTCCTTCCTATAATATCTAGAACTTATAATTTGATCAATCGGACAGACTCAAAAAGATATTGTACAAAATACATTACCATCTTTGGCAAGACAAACCAAACACAGATAAATGCATTCACTTTCGCCAGCACAGGGAACACAAAAAAGTGATCTGA
Source organism: Eucalyptus sp. ANBG9806169 (assembly GCA_014182395.1). Lineage (NCBI taxonomy): Eukaryota > Viridiplantae > Streptophyta > Magnoliopsida > Myrtales > Myrtaceae > Eucalyptus > Eucalyptus sp. ANBG9806169. The sequence continues at coordinate 15,349,229 of CM024577.1, read as the reverse complement.
TTCATACAAATTGTAAGTGAAAAATAGAAGAGACAATCAACCAGAAATAAGGATATAATGCAGACTTTGTGGCTAGAGGATACCATACTGGAAAGATAGTAGAGACAGGGAGAGGGGAGAGAAAGATTGCCACTTCAGTACTCACCAAAAGAAGTTCAAGGCCTATAGGACACAAAAGTAGCAAGATATCACATCGAAAGACCAGGGTTGCAAACACCTGATAATTAGGCCAAGAGTCATAAGAACAGCACACAACAAATTAGAGATGAAACCTTAAGCCATCCAAAGTAGTGAATGAGCAAGGATAATGATAAATGAAAGCAAAACACCATACCCAAATGCTCAAATGCAGGCACGTGCCTACGTCTATTTGCAGGTGACAGGGCATCAATGACCTTGCATCATTTGCATTTGGCATGGATGCAAGTGTGCATTTTTTTTGGGTGTTTGATTTAGTTTTGTTTGGGCGGGAGACTCAACTGGGTGTATGGGTTCACAAGCACGATCATGTGTGCATGCTCGTGCCCAAAATGGCATGGATTGACAATCAAAGAAGAATAATATGGATAAAATAAGTTTTAACTAAGGTTTCTCTATTTCAAAATTATAGTTCCATCCAAGAATGGTATTGTTTATTTCCACTTCATTCGGTATTTAAGGAAACGCTCACATACCCCGGATTGACAAGCTATTCAGACACACAAAGCAGAAGCTACAAGCTAGAGGTACAACAAATGAAGAACACAATTAAGGAAAAAAGAAATATTGAAACAGGTGTGAGTGGCTTTAATGGAAGTAATCGATTACTTGAAAGAAGAGGAAAGCGTACCAGACAGTTCAACGTTGCACAAAAGCTGCCTCTAATCCAATAAGCATATGCCATATTAACTGCGAGGTAATTAATGAACAATATTCAAAGACTGGCAATAACCCACACATGAAAATAAATAAGCCACAAGTTGCCAGTTATGTTGACTTCCATGATAGAAAGATATCAATCAACAACTACCAGAGGAAGCATCACTGTCGCAGCAAATGCGATCGAGAAAAGGAATGGTTTAGAGCAAGTCATCATTCTGTAGCCACTAGCAAATATCCTCAAAGATCATATAATCTCCTCATGATCAGATCATGTGGTTATTCACACACACAGAGCATAAACTGTCACGCCCCGAACTCTGAGCGCGTGCTCATTCCTTGGTGGTCGATAAAATTTGCGACTTCCCAGAACAAGTCGCCGATCCTTTCATTTTATTGCACATACGGAAGCGAATAATAAATGCCCTGACAGTAATCATCTCGGGATAGAAAAGCAGGACAACAGATTTACAAAAAAAACATGCTTTCATAAACCAACCGAGTCATGTATAGAGTCTTTGACCAAGAGACTACAAAAGACTGGCTCTCCAAAAGGAAGCGGTCCTAACTGACCTACACTTCAAATCACCTCAACACGACTCCAAGTCCTCCGCTATACGGTCCTGAAAAATTATCCCACGACATGGTGAGATATAAATCTCAACGAGTTCACGCTCTAAACCCGATTAGGAGGGAAATACGCTAAGAAGCGTCCTAACCACACAATCACACAATCACACAATCACACAATCATAGAGACTTACCTTGTCTCAAATCCACCCTGCAAGTCTGCACAGTTCATATACATTATGCATAACATCGATGTACACAACCATTGAAATGCATTACTCAACTCGATAAATCATAGGGATCCAGATTATAGGGCCAAATTATTATGACACGTCCCATACCATGTCACACAATTTTGTCCCATAATCCGGCGCATCTATTTCACTCAACATGCATTCCAATTGATCATTTCGCCCACTCTAGGGTACGGCCTATTTGAAGTTCGGCGGTCTACTGGTGTAGCCAGGCATCGTCTCACCCCATTGAGCATGGCTACGTCTCTCCAAGACGGCTTTCCCGAAGGAGCATAGGTCCAACCTCTACTGCGACCTGAAACCCAATGAGTGGGTATCCCATATAGGGTAAGGTCCATCCAACACAGTTCGAGGACGGGTTCTCTTAACCATTACACGACCAAACAATCTTGGCCAAGGACACTGTGCATTGCACTCAAATGCCTTAATTAAAATAGTGATGTCGGCCTATTTTATTCGTATTAAAAACACCCGGTAAAAATAGTCGTGCATGTGTACACGGCCAGATTGGACCCAGAAAATTCATAACATTCTTTTTAAAATCCCACTGGTTTATATAGTATATAAAACCATTTTTGATGTTGAAAACCCGACACCCGAGATTTTCTAAATGAATATTGAAATTCACAAATTTTGGAATAAATGACCAAATTTCCAATCAGCACTCAAATTTTCACAATTTAACACTCAATTATAGAAATTAACCACATCATTGCAATCAGCACGAAATTCCGGTCACCGGCTACCCCGGCCAAATTTCCATAAAATATTTAATAATTAAACTAATTACACTTAAATAAATCTAAACACCCCTTAAATGTCATTAGCTTTTTTTTTTTTGGTCGGTCTTACGCTAATCCTAAACTCACCCGGACTTTTGCCCTCCTCCGTGCAAATGTCTTCCCCATTGGGGAGAACCCCAACCTCCCCTTCCAAGATGGAAGGGTGGCCACCTTTGGGCGGAATGTCATTAGCTTACTAAGAAGAGTTTAGTTAATAAACTTACCGGTTTAGCGCAAAAACCAGTTCACAGTGACAACGACGCGACGGCGACCGAAACTCGGGCCTACAGCAGCATGGGAGGTTGGTGGCGGGTGGTGCGGCGGCTGCGGGCACGGTCAAGACGGCTGAATTGGCGTGACAGGGACGGCGGCTGTGCGTGCACGGCGAAAGGAGCGGTTCCTTTCTTCCATTCGCTGCTCACTCTCTCTCTCTCGCGCGCGGTTCTCTTTCTCCGCTGGCGGTCTTGTTCTTTTCGTCACTGGTTTTGTTGACAAAACCAGTCAACAAATGGGATGCTTCGGCGGCAGAAGAAGGCGAGGACAGGTGGAGGGAACGTGGTTTTGCATGCTAGCTCTCTCATTCCCTCTCTCTCGCTAAGACAACCGGACTCCCATGCAAGACGTGGCTTCTTCTTTCGGTTTGTTGACTGCATGGTCAACTAAGCCAGGTCTCGGTGGCCATCGATACGTGTCTTCATGGGCTTCTTCTTCGCTGGCCATCCATGCACGAAGGCGGCAATGGTCAACTTCTCTCCTTCGTTGACCCGCGGAAATGAAGAGGCGACGTGGCTGTGGGTTGATGGCCACAATTCTTCCATTTGCTGCCCACCGAAGAAGGGGCTACGTAGCTGCTCGGTCAAGACTCCTTCCAATTGTTGACCCATGAAGAGGAGGGACGTGTGCATGGGCTGCATGGTGGTCCTCTTCTTCTTCTTGGTTGACTATTACTTGTACGCGCACATGGCTGAAAATTTCAATATCTTCATGTCTTCACATGGTTGAGTAATGGACGTGGCCACATGGTAGAGGGTGACTTTTACGTAGATGAATGGCCGAAAAAATGTGGCCGATGATGAGGCTGCTTGGGGTTAACGTGTTTTCATAGCTGACTATATTAAGCGAGAAATTTAGACGAGGAGCTATCACGAGAACGTGACGAAACTTGACGTTTCGTTACGGCGAGTGTGGTGATGAAGCGGGGTCATAATTGGTGTCAATGACGTAGTCTGACGACAAATTCGTCGACCCATCTCGGACAGTTACATATTCGAGGTCTGGCGAAATCCGGATGTCACGTAAACCCTACTGGTGACTTCCTTTTTAGGGTATCTTGATTCCACTGGTTGCTAAGGCGTGCATTCCCCTCTACTTGAAAAGAACAGGAATCACGATGGAAATTCTTTTACCAGTCAAATAGACAGACAGCATCTTCAGTTTCTTTTCAATTCATTTAGGAAAAAGAAAATTGGTTTGTAGAAAAATGACTTTATTAAATACTGGAAAAATATAATATCTCGTACAGCTTTCTCTTAAAAACAAACAGGTGAAGGAACCCATCAAAGTTGTAACGTCATGTTTTCCAGACTCCATCCTTAGTTTAATACTTCAGCAAATCCACAATTTTACCGAGAGCAACTACAACTTTCTCCATGACATCACTCCCTCCAGATAATGATCCACTTATAATGTGTCAAAGTTCTGCTGAATATCATAGTTCCAAATCCAGACAGATTTCAAAGATAACTGTACAGGCCAATTAAACCAATATAGAAAGTCACACTAAGCATTAGATATCCCTACCCAGCCAAAGAAACTCTAGGGACCAATTTAAAGGGGTGTATGGTGCATTTGTAAACTACCAATCAGATGCAATCATCTTAAGAAAGTCATGTTGCTTCACAATTGGATGACCGATGAATCTGCAGAGATGGAAAAATGAGAAAGATTTGCAATTCCTACCTGGCAACAAAAAAATTGTCATGATAATCATTGATTTACCTAGACCAAGTGCTAGTACGTTAGGAAGAGTAAATTTAAACATCCAACACTTCAATATAAACCCTCATACATTTATACATCCTTACACCACCTGCAAAACAAAAAGTTTACAAGCACGCCTCCCCTTATAACTCCCACCTACAAGACCATTTAACACAAGGTTAGTGACTAATCTGATTTTCTACGCGACTTTGACATGCAGGCGATCATGTATAAGACATGTTAGTTAAAGCACAACAACCATTTTTAAACGGCTTCAAGTCCTCTTAATCTAGTAATCAGTCCCCAGTGGAGTCACCAAGCCTGTTGCGGCCCAATCTCACCTCCCTCGAATCCCTCATCATCATGAGGAAAGAAAAGGGGGAAAGGTCAGATTTAGGGGTACTTGATCACTAGAGTTCTCTCACGGCTCATCTTCCAAAAGACGTCATCACCTCGCATTTTGGATCAAGTCTCTTGTGAGTTCCCTCCACGAGATCGTGAGCTCTCCCAAGCTCATACCCCACGTGACAGCGGAGTGTCACGATCCATGCTCACACAAGCGGCACATCTTAGAAAAATGGGTCGGGTGTGGAGATTGGATTTAAGGGTACCTTTACCATGGTAACTCTCTCGTCATTGCTCGCCCATAAGGATGGCATCACTTCATCATTTGGGTTATGTTGAGTATGCTAAACCATCGTGACTTTTATCGAAACTCATATCCCGCGTGACAGGTTATTTGTACAGTCTAATTGTTTATGACAACCTAAAAAATAAGATGGGAGTCGCCACTAGCCTCATTTTGGGGGTCGGCTAGAAAACCCAATCGAGGGTTAGGAGAGTTCCCTCAATTTCTACGCAACCAAATATCTAGGTTCGGGGACTTGGGTTACGCTAATATTTCTATTAGCGCCCTTTTGGTACCAAAATAATATGTTGTGTTTTCCTAACATATCCATACGTTTCTTTTTACATTTTTTGGATCATTTGTCCTAAACTAAGTCATCATGCGTGGTTGGTCATTTTCATTTTATTCTATTTCTAGAAAAACAAGAAAAGAAAACAATCAATGGAATTAAAATTGCCAAACAGTAAGTAAATAATCAAGGAAAGCACTAAATCTATCATGCAATCCTAAAAAATATAGAAAAGAAACACAATTGAAAAAGATGAGAGAAAGAGAGAAATCCCGTAACTCGTCGGATTTTATACAACAAATGGAACCCGAGACATATGTCAGGAAAACGAATAGTACATGATAATGGTTAGAATGGCCATCGACCTCCACCGTCTTCACGCTTTCTCCATCTTTGGGGTCCTAATCTAAACCTAATCTAAGAAACTTATAACTAGATGCATACAATGGAAAGAAACAAGCATACACATCAAAAATTTGTCAAAATAACAGGACATTTAGCTAATGTCACGAGAATTTGTCCTATCAAAACATGTCTAAAAATCTTTTTTTTTAAAAATACAGAAAGTGCACAACACTTGTACGAGAAAATTTTATGAAAAAAAGTTGTTCCAAAACTCAACACAAAAATCAGCACAAAAATAGCAAAAACAAAGGTTCACTAAAACAAATCTCGGACTAATACAGAGATAAGAACGATTTTTTTTAGGATCTACCTATCCGAATGATTTTCAAAAATTCTGGAAAAACTATATGTTGTAGAGAAACATGTTTCGAACAACTTTCATGCAGGAGTTGATTTAAGATTCAAAGTAAAAAAATCTAGAAAAAATCGACAAGCAGACAAGATCAAACAATACATAATAGTGAACTACAATATGTCAGTTTTCCAGAATCATCTCCTGACTTTTGAAGCAGAAATCAGATAGCAAACGATATCGGATCAGGACGTGCTATAGCTCATTGGAAAGCTAATCAAGCTATCTTCGATTCTCATGAAAACATTAAACACAAAAAAGCACATATACTAACTCGCTTCTAGGCATATGCACAAAGAGGTCTGTCTAGGATCCGACATTGCAGAACAATGATCATCCAAGCAATCAAACATATTATCATCATCACAGCCTACCTAGTTCCTTCTCAATACATCCTAAACATCATCAACTCATCATAGATCTCACAAATCAATCTCTAAGATGAACTCTAGCGCCGATCTCCTATTGAGACCTCGCTTCATCAAGCTCGAGGCCAAAGAGGCTTACCTCTTAATGTTTTCGCATGAAACGAACTCCCGCGAACTATCACCGAGCCACCACAACACCTAGGAATGTCAAGGATTGTCCAAGAGGGATTGAGATCACCGGAGATGCTGAAGATGACGCTAGATTTGCTCCGGTTTGCTGCTAGATAGAACAGCCACCAAATTGAGTACAAAAAGACCACCGGCGACTTTTCCGATTAATCATAGCCACTTAGGACTCGAGGAAGGGCAAAGGAACATTGAGGATTGTCCAAGAGGAACTGAGATCGCCGGAGATGCTGAAGATGACACCGGATTTGCTTCGATTTGCTGCTGGACATAACAGCCACCAGATCAGGTACAAAAAGACCACCGATGACTTTTCCGATTAATCACAGCCACCTGCGACTCGAGGAAGGGCAGAGGAACATTGTGGTGGTTGGAAACGCCGGAGATCTTGCCGGCGAGAGGCTGAACGTTGGCGAGGGGCGGTGTGGCCAAAGGAAAAAAGTGCGCGAAGATGAGAGGGGAAAGTCGGTGGGAGAGAGAGACGTCGAGAGAGAGTTTTTTTTTTTTTCTTTTTAGTCGAGAAAATGAGATCTGAAAAATGCCCCCCCCCTTCCTTTTTCATAGGAAAATGATATTTATATGTAGATGAGAAAGGCCATCCTAACCTTTGGATTGATCCAAGGGTTAGGATGCCATCTTTTTTCTTAACAAACTTAATAACCCTAGGATAACACCCAAATCCATCACATGTTTAAATTGAATGGTCACGATGCATTCTCAATGGACAGTGATGATCTAATCTTGAGGTAAGAGAGTAGTTGGGGTCATTTTCTAATTTCATCAAACTTGGGGGGCAAATTTACAAATTTCCTAAAATCCAGGGAAAATTTCGAAAATTTGAAAATTAAGGGCATAAATGCATTGGCCATGAAGTGGGTCAGCTGAGGGTGGTTTCTAGCTAAAAAAATGACTGGAAAAATTCCCCAGTCAACGCCGGTCAAATATGGTCAACGCAGGTCAACGACGGTCAATGCCGGGTTGAATTTTTGTCCAAATTTTATTATGATTTTTCTGGTTTTACCCAATTTAAACAAAACCAAACATTTCTTCATGAATCGGATCAAATGAGATGCAAGTGGGCTATCTCAAGTCGATTAATTGTGCACAAAAATTTTTAATCCATTGAATTCTTATTGAAGAGAGGCCACAAGCTAAACTTACATCTTTAATTGAATCTCAATCGGGCAAATTGAAGCTCAATCACTTCAATTGCACTCTAGTCTAAAATGAGCCAAGTCGAATTACGTAAGTTGAACCACCTTAGCTGGGCTGTCTAATATTTGAACACGTCAAATCGACCAAATTAAAATGCATCCGAGCAAATCTCCCAAAATTGACCCTGGATTTGGACTCATCTCTTTTAATTATATATCTACTAAAAATCAAGTGTTAATAGTTGCCCCTCTTTGAGTGGGAGTTCGAAGAGGTTCCACTCAAAGATAAAATTGATACCTATAACTTTTAGTCGACTCAACTTTGGAAATAGAAGAAGACAAAAGAAATGATATTTGGTTAGGGACGTACCTGACACTTACCTTTACCCGTCAAGGTATCTAAACTCTTGTTGGGGTTTATTCTCTCTCTCTCTCTGGGGTTTATTCTCTCTCTCTCTCTCTCTCCAACCTAAAGAGATAAGGTTTAAGGATAACAAACCTAAAGACAAGGTTTAAGGATAATCTGGAACCTAAGCGACAAGGTTTAAGGATGACCAGGAACCTAAGAGACACGATTTAAAAATGACAAAGAACCTAAAACAAGGGGTATGGTTTAGGGTTATAAAAAACCAAAAGCAAGGATTTATGATTTAAGATGACCAAAAACCGGTTCACTAAGAAACAAATATTTTTAAAAAAGGTTTCGAGATTGCTTGAGAGCCAATCTTGCAAAACAATGTCAATTGTCAAATCCCTTTAGAGAGGATTTTAAAAAAATGAGATTTGATTAACCATCTAAGGGTTAAGTTAAATATGCCAAGTGAAAATATCCTAATCAAAAGAGGTCTTTCACACTAACTCTCAAAAAAGGCTTTTATTCCCAACCATTAATATGGGAAAACTGTTTAAATCTCACTAGAAAAGTCTCACCCAACCTATGTCTAAGGTTTTCGGAAACGTTCACAGTGAATACAAGATGATCAAAAGGTCTTTTGAAAGAACCGTAATGATAGCTTGGTCATGGGCTTACACAAAGGGTATGCACTTTGAGGCCAAGAAATGAATATTCAATTAATATCTTCATCAGGTTTACAAGTCAAGAACCTCGAAGATAAGATAAGATATGATTGCTTCCACTCTTTCTAGCGGTAGCTCCTATGTCATACTCTCATTTCAACTCGAACCATCCCAATCGGAAGAGACTTCGGATAAGGGTTGTAATGTTGGTTTGGGTGAGACTTAAAAAGGCTTAAAAAATTTTCAAATATCGAAGGGTTAATAGTGAGTGATTATCTTGGCATCATTACCATCACATGACTTTTCGAAAATTTGACTCTTGAAATTTAACCTATCTCAAGAGTCCTTTTGGTAATTTGTCTTGAGACATGAGAGCTTCACTCTCTGTTCTAATGACATTGCTTGCAATACATGTTTTCTCTTGCAAGGCATTTCTTTTGTTTTTCAATGGATAGTCTTTTGCACGACCATTGATTTTGCTCTTCTTTGAATTTTTGCTTTTCTTTGCATTTTTTTTCATGGGCATTGACCTTGCTTTTATCAGGTATATTGTTTTTTCATGCTCCCTAATTTTCATTCTCTTTTGAGTATATAGAACTCTCAAGTGGCATTTATAAACATTACCAATATTCTCTAAATCTTTTTGTGCAAGGTAGATGGAAGAGCACCAGCGATGTGGATCCAATTTTGTTGGTAAATCATGTGCCCCGCCCTAGTGTGGGGAGATAATCATCACCTGGGGTTATAAAAGAATTGTATAAGGCTCAAATTGGCTAAGCAAAGGGTAATTGTGTTTGGGGTAGTAAATGGAATGCTCCTCGTCACTTCGAGATGCTTCGAGTTTCGATAAGAAATCACCTGAAGCTAGCACAAGAAGATTGATACAAGTGAAAGTGATAAAATCTTTCTTAATCTTTTGCTCCATAATTTTCAACCAAGACCCCCATTTTGCCCCAATGTAGGGTTGTTCTTGATAGGGTTATTTTGGAAATACTCCCTATTTGGCTCAAAGTGGCTTGCAAGGGATATCAATAGTGTTTGGGATTGAGAAATGAAATGCCTTTATCATTTCAAACCATGTATTCACTGTGAATGAACCCTATGCCATAAGACATGATTCTTTTCACTCAATTCTCTCAAGGAGTGTATAAGGACGTGTTTGGTAAATGGGTTGCCTCTCATCATTTTAGGCACTATCACTTGGCATATTCAACAATCCTTTTCGGGCTTTCCAAAGCACACTTTGGTTAAATTCAACTCCCTGTGAAATGAATATGTAATGAAATTTTATTTGAAATGACATGTTTCCTTGACCTTACTAGGGAGACTTTTGAAAACAAGGTTGAATAAAATTTGTGGACAAAACAAGCTTTGCTCAACACAGGGGTTCACTTTTAGAGCTCTAACTATACTTCTAGAGTTTTAAATGACTCTTTCGGCATTCTAAAGGATAGGGTCACTTTTAAGTTCTAAAGAATATAGGCATTTTTTTGAAAGTTTTGCATTTATGAGATGAACCTCTTGTGGACAAGTAGAATCTTTTCAAAGATCCTGCAAAATGAATAAACATGCATAAGCAATATGGATGCATGAGGTGCATGATGCAAACATCCTAAATTGGCTCGGATTCAATCCAAAAGTGGCTCAAAGGCCTTTCACTTTATTCATGGATAATACTTCTTGATAGCATCAACATTTACAGGTCTTGGCAATTCTTAACCATCCATTTCTACAAGGATTAGTGCCCCACCAGGTAGCACTTTCTTTACAATAGATGGACCTTCGTAATTTGGAGTAAACTTCCCACGAGGATCTAGAATGATAGGTAAGACCTTTCTCAAAACAATATCGTTGATCTCAAAATGTCTTGGTCTAACCTTGCGGTTGAATAACTTCCCATAGGCTTTTACCTTCTTTTCATCAATCATATTAAGTTGTTCAAATTTTTGTTAAACCCATTCAGCTTCAAAGAGCTTGATTTGAGAAAGTACCCTCAGTTAAGGGATTTCCACTTCCACGGGTAACACAGCCTCCATCCCATAAACCAATGAGAATGGTGTTGCCCCAGTTGAAGTGCGAATTGAAGTTCAGTAAGCAAGCAAAGCATATGGTAACCGATCATGCCAATCACGATCATTTTCCGCTGTTTTGGCTAAAATCTTCTTAATGTTCTTATTTGCCGCTTCTACAACTCCATTCATATGTGGGTGGTAAGGAGAAGAATTCAAATGGCGAATGTGGAATTCTCCAAGTAATTCATCCACCACCTTGTTGTTCAGGTTTGATCCATTGTTTGTGATGATCGCTTCAGGAACTCCATATCAAGCGATGATATCACGATGGATGAACTTTGCCACGCTCTTTGCAGTAACTTGGGCATAAGAATTGGCTTCAATCCATTTGGTGAAGTAATCAATGGCTACTAAGATAAAACGGTGTCCATTCGACACTTTAGGATTAATTGGTCCGATGATGTCAATGCCCTACATTGAAAAAGGCCAGGACTCAAACATTTGATGTAGTTCATTAGGAGGAGCATTGATTTTGTCTCCATAGACTTGACATCGGTGACAGCACCTCACATGTTGAATACAATCGGCTTCCATGGTCAACCAATAGTAACCAAGCCTCATGATTTTTCTAGCTAAGAGATGACCGTTCATATGAGGGCCACACTCTCCTTCATGTATTTCTTTCATCAGGAGTTTAGCTTCTTGTGCATCCATGCACTTCAGTAAAATTGAATCAAAAGACTTTTTATAAAGGGCTCCTCCACTGAGGAAGAATTTGGATGCCAATTTCATCAAGTATTTTCGATCATTGGCTTGACTCCCTTGGGGGAATTTTCCTTCTCGAAGGTAATTCATGATGTCATAATACCAGGGTTGACCATCGGGTTCTTCTTCAATCATCAGGCAATAAGCAGGCTTTTTCAATACGTCGATTTGTAAAGGATCAACGCTCAAACCATTAGTTACTTGCAACATTGAAGATAAAGTTGCCAATGCATCAGCAAATTGCTTTTGTGATCTCGGCAGATAATCAAAAGAGATTTTGTCAAATTCCTTGACCAAGTCTTTGAGATATTCGTGGTAATTAATCAAATTTACTAGATTAAGAGGACTTGAAGCCAATTCTTATGCCCATGTTACTACGAAGAGCGTGGCAAGTTCATCCGTCGTGATATCATCGCTCAATATGGAATTCCTGAAGCAATCATCACAAACAATGGATCAAACCTGAACAACAAGGTGGTGGATGAATTAATTGGAGAATTCCACATTCGCCATTTGAATTCTTCTCCTTACCGCCCACAGATGAATGGAGCTGTAGAAGCGGCAAATAAGAACATCAAGAAGATTTTAGCCAAAACGGCGGAAAATTATCGTGATTGGCATGATCGGTTACCATATGCTTTGCTTTTTTACCGAACTTCAATTCGCACTTCGACTAGGGCAACACCATTCTCATTGGTCTATAGGATAGAGGCTATGTTACTCGTGGAAGTGGAAATCCCTTCACTAAGGGTACTTTCTCAAATCAAGCTCTCTGAAGCTGAATGGGTTCAACAAAGATTTGAACAATTTAATATGATTGATGAAAAGAGGGTAAAAGCCTTATGTCATGGACAAAGCTATCAGAAGAGAGTAGCTAAGTCATTCAACCGCAAGGTTAGACCAAGACATTTTGAGATCCACGATCTTGTTTTGAGAAAGGTCTTACCTATCATTCTAGATCCTCGTGGGAGGTTTACTCAAAATTACGAAGGTCCATATGTTGTAAAGAAAGTGCTACCTGGTGGGGCACTAATCTTTGTAGAAATGGATGGTCAAGAATTGCCAAGACTTGTAAATGCCGATGTTGTCAAGAAATATTATCCATGAATAAAGTGAAAGGCCTTTGAACCACTGTTTGATTGAATCCGAGCCAATTTAGGATGTTTGCATCATGCACCTCATGCATCCATATTGCATCTGCATATTTATTCATTTTGCAAGACCTTTGAAGAAGATTCTACCTGTCCACAAGAGGTTCATCTCAGAAATGCGAAACTTTAAAAAAAAATGTCTATCTTCTTTAGAACTTAGAAGTGACCCTATCCTTTAGAATGCCGAAAGAGTCATTTAGAACTTTAGAAGTACAGTTAAAGCTCTAAAAGTGAACCCCTGTGTTGAGCAAAGCCTGTTCTGTCCACAAATTTTATTCAACCTTGTTTTCAAAAGTCTCCCTTGTAAGGTCAAGGAAACATGGCATTTCAAACAAAATTTCATTACATTTTCATTTCCCAGGGAGTTGAATTTAACCAAAGTGTGCTTTGGAAAGCCCGAAAAGGATTTTTGAATATGCCAAGTGGTAGTGCCTAAAATGATGAGAGGCAACCCCTTTACCAAACACGTTCTTATATACTCCTTGAGAGAATTGAGTGAAAAGAACCATGTCTTATGGCATAGGGTTCATTCACGGTGAATACATGGTTTGAAATGATAAAGGCATTTTATTTTTCAATCTCAAACACTATTGATATCCTTTGCAAGCCACTTTGAGCCAAATAGGGAGCATTTCCAAAATAACACTGTCAAGAACCCCACATTGGGGCAAAATGGGGGTCTTGGTTGAAAATTATGGAGCAAAAGATTAAGAAATATGTTATTGATTTCACTTGTATCAATCTTCTTGTGCTAGCTTCAGGTGATTTCTTATCAAAACTAGAAGCATCCCAAAGTGACGAAGAGCATTCCGTTAACTATCCCAAACACAATTACCTTTTGCTTAGCCAATTTGAGCCTTATACAATTTTTTCATAATCCTAGGTGATGATTATCTCCCCCACACTAGGGCAGAGCACATGATTTACCAACAAAATTGAGAATATTTGTAAAGTTTATAAATGCCACTCAAGAGTTCTATATACTCAAAAGAGAATGAAAATTAAGGGGCATGAAAAAAGCAATGTGTCTGGTAAAAGCAAGGCCAATGCCCATAAAAAAAATGCAAAGAAAAGCAAAAATACAAAGAAGAGCAAAATCAATGGTCATGCAAAAGACTATCCATTGAAAAACAAAAGAAATGGCTTGCAAGAGAAAACATGTATTGCAAGCAATGTCATTAGATCAGAGAGCGAAGCTCTCATGTCTCAAGACAAATTACCAAAAGGACTCTTGAGATAGGTGAAATTTCAAGAGTCAAATTTTTGAAAAGTCATGTGATGGTAATGATGCCAAGATAATCACTCACTTTTAACCCTTCAATATTTGAATATTTTTCAAGCCTTTTTAAGTCTCACCCAAACCAACATTACAACCCTTATCCGAAGTCTCTTCCGATTGGGATGGTTCGAGTTGAAATGAGAGTATAACATAGGAGCTACCGCTAGAAGGAGTGGAAGCAATCATATCTTATCTTATCTTCGAAGTTCTTGACTTGTAAACCTGATGAAGATATTAATTGAATATTCATTTCTTGGCCTCAAAGTGCATACCCTTTGGGTAAGCCCATGACGAAGCCATCATTACGGTCCTTTCAAAAGATCTTTTGATCAATAGATTGTATTCACTATAAACGTTTCCGAAACATTTAGACATAGGTTGAGTGAGACTTCTCCAATGAGATTTAAACAGTTTTCCCACATCAATGGTTGGGAATAAAAGCCATTTTTAAGAGTCGGTGTGAAAGACATCTTTGTTTAGGATATTTCCACTTGTCATATTCGACTTAACCTTAGATGGTTAATTAAATCTCATTTTGTTAAAATTCTCTCTGAAGGGATTTGACAATCGACATCATTTCGCAAGACTGGCTCTCAAGCAATCTCGAAACCCTTTTTAAAAATATTTGTTCCTTAGTGAACCGGTTTTTGGTCATCCTAAACCATATAATTGTTTTTGGTTTTTAGTCATCCTAAATCATAACTCTTGCTTTTAATTTTTGGTTATCCTAAACCATACCCCTTGTCTCTTAGGTTCTAGGTTATCCTTATACCTTGTCTTTAGGTTCTAGGTTATCCTTAAACCTCGTCTCTTTAGATTCTAGGTGATCCTTAAACCTTGTCTTTAGGTTAGTGGTTATTCTTGAACCATTCATTTTTCATTTAGTGATTTTATTTCCTTTATTCCATTTCACGAGAGAGAGAGAGAGAGAGAGAGAGAGAGAGAGAGAGAGAGAGAGAGAGAGAGAGAGAGAGAGAGAGAGAGAGACAGAGAGAGAGACAGAGTGAATAAACCCCAACAAGAGTTTAGATACCCTGATTGGCAAAGGTAAGTGTCAGGTATGTCCCTAACCAAGTATCATTTCTTTTGTCTTCTTCCATTTCCAAAGTGGAGTCAACTAAAAATTGCAGGTATTGATTTTACCTTTGAGTGGAACCTCTTCGAACTCCCACTCAAAGAGGGGCAGTTGTTAACACCTAATTTTTAGTCGATACATCATTAAAAGATATGAGTCCAAATTCGGGGTCAATTTTGGGAGATTTGCTCGGATGCATTTTAATTTGGTCGATTTGACGTGTTCAAATATTAGAAAGCTCAGCTAAGGTGGTTCAACTTACGTAATTCGACTTGGCTCATTTTAGACTAGAGTGCAATTGAAGTGATTGAGCTTCAATTTGCCTGGTTGAGATTCAATTAAAGATGTGAGTTTAGCTTGTGGCCTCTTTTCAATAAAAATTCAATGGATTTAAAAATTTTGTGCATAATTAATCGACTTGAGATAGCCCACTTGCATCTCATTTGATCTGATTCATGAAGAAATGGTTGGTTTTGTTTAAATTGGGTAAAACCAGAAAAATCATAATAAAATTTGGACAAAAATTCAACCCGGTCAACCCGACGTTGACCATCGTTGACCTGCGTTGACCAGATTTGACCGGTGTTGACCAGCGAATTTTTCCAGTCATTTTTTTAGCCGGAAACCACCCTCGGCTGACCCACTTCATGGCCAATGCATTTATGCCCTTAATTTTCAAATTTTCAAATGCATTGTGATTTTACGAAATTTGCAAATTTGCCCCCCAAGTTTGATGAAATTAGAAAATGACCCCAACTACTCTCTTACCTCAAGATTAGATCATCACTATCCATTGAGAATGCATCATGACCATTCAATTTAAACATGTGATGGATTTGGGTGTTATCCTAGGGTTATTAAGTTTGTTAAGAAGAAAGATGGCATCCTAACCCTCGGATCAATCCAAGGGCTAGGATGGCCTTTCTCATCTACATATAAATATCATTTTCCTCTGAAAAAGGATGGAGGGGGGGGGGCATTTTTCAGATCTCGTTTTCTCTGACTAAAAAGAAAAAAAAAAAAAAAAAACTCTCTCGACGTCTCTCTCTCCCACCGACTTTCCCCTCTCATCTTCGCGCACTTTTTCCTTTGGCCACACCACCCCTTGCTAGCATTTAGCCTCTCGCCAGCAAGCTCTCCGGCATTTCCAACCACCACAATGTTCCTCTGCCCTTCCTCAAGTCCCAGGTGGCTATGATTAATCGAAAAAGTCACCGGTGGTCTTTTTGTACCTGATCTGGTGGCTGTTCTATCCAACAGCAAACCAAAGCAAATCCGGCGTCATCTTCAACATCTCCAGCGATCTCAGTCCCTCTTGGACAATCCTCAATGTTCCTCTGCCCTTCCTCGAGTCCTAGGTGGCTGTGATTAATCGGAAAAGTCGTCGGTGGTCTTTTTGTACCCGATTTGGTGGCTTTTCTGTCTAGCAGCAAACCGAAGCAAATCTAGCGTCATCTTCAGCATCTCCGACGATCTTAGTCCCTCTTGGACAATCCTTGACGTTTCTAAGTGTTGTGGTGGCTCGGTGATAGTTCACAGGAGTTCATTTCATGCGAAAACATTAAGAGGTGAGGGGCCTCTAGCTCGATGAAGCGAGGTCTCAATAGGAGATCGGGGTTAGAGCTCATCTTAGAGATTGATTTGTGAGATCTATGATAACTTGATGATGTTTAGGATGTATTGAGAAGGAACTAGGTAGGCTGTGACGATGATAATATTTTGATTGCTTGGATGATCATTGTCCTGCAATTTCGGATCCATGACAGACCTCTTTGTGCATATGCCTAAAAACGAGTTAGTATATGTGCTTTTTTGTGCTCAATGCCTTCATGAGAGTCGAAGATGGCTTGATTAGCTTTCCAATGAGCTATAGCATGTCCCGATCCAATATCATTTGCTATCTAAAATTCGCTTCAAAAGTCAGGAGATGATTCTGGAAAACTGACATGTTGTAGTTCATTGTTATGTATTATTCGATCTTGTCTGCTTGTCAATTTTTTCTGGATTTTTGTACTTTGAATCTTAAATCAACTCCTTCATGAAAATTGTTCAAAGCATGTTTCTCTACAACATACATTTTTTCCAGAATTTTTGAAAATCATTCAGATAGGTAGTTCCTAAAAAAAACCGTTCTTATTTCTGCATATTTTGATACCAGGAGTAACTTTCTGTTTTGGCAAAACAACGAGGTCCGAAATGACCTCGTTTCAGCTCGAGCTCTTCTAGGGATATGTAGGAAACACTTAGAGGTTTCTAATGCTGCTGATTGCACGCTAATCGCTCATTGTTTGGACTATTTTCCATTTTTTTCAAAGTCAGATTATAATCTGAATAAGGGATCAAATTCGGACCCATGTTTTAACCCCTGATTTTTGTAAATTCATAGGTAGATTGTTCAAGAAAACTTTCTTCACAAAAGTTGTTTGTCATCATGTCATGCATGTTAGGAAATGTTTCCATAGCTAGATTGTCAATGGGCGTTACTCAATTTTGTTGTCCTTGCACGTTTGTTCTGAAATTTCCTAATATGAACACGATTCTAATTGTTTAACTATATCTTTTAGGTTAGTTTGTGCGTGAAATTAGGACATGCCATCTTCATGAAAAATTTTTTAAATGCTTTGAGTTTTATTTTTTTTGTTAAACAATCGACATTTTCAAATTGCATCTTTAAAAAAATGTCTTAATACATGTGATGTTTCTCAAAAATGATTCCTAAAAAAAGTTATTCTCCAAAATTCGATTTGGCTTAAGGGAAAATCCTGTTTTGACAACGTGAAAGTCATAGTTTTTTTTTTTGGTCAATCCTACGCTAATCCTACTCTAACACTCACTCTCAGACTTTTGCCCTGCCTCCTTGCAGGGCGTGGGAATCGAAACCCACTTCTAAAATGAAATCGTCCCCACCCCAACCCCGCCTGAGAAGGTGAGGATTTGAACCCCCAACCTCCCCATTTCAAGATGGAAGGGTGGTCATTGAATTGTATTCAAAATGCCTGCGACGCTTGTGACTTCTAATGCGAGGCCCGGGCTAGCCTTGGCAATTAAATGCCTTTTATAGTTAAGACATCATTTTGTCTCAAAACTTTTCATGAATGATTTTGAGATATGTTTATTTTTTTAAATATCACATGTACCCTTCATACATACCATCCCATCATGCATTAGAAATTGCTTGTGTTTGTGATTGACACATGCCCTTGGTAATAAGTGACATGCCAACGATTCACTTTTTTACTTGATTGATTGAGAAACAAGGTTCAAAAGACCTGCATGCATGTTTAAATTTTTTGCAATGCATGTGATTTTTAGATGAATGGTAGGGTCGTTGCATGATATCGAGGGAAAACCCTAGGATCATATAGATCACTTGATTAGGAGACTTAATAGCGTTATTGGCCATGCGAGAATACAATTTGTCAATAATTGCTATAAGTCGCAAAAAATGGATTGGGTAGATGTTTTAGTGGGGACTTTCGCATGAAAAACAAAGGCCGACCCCCATGCCCCAAAAACTTGACTTTCGCATTGTACTTCTTTTAAATAATTGATCTTGACATGATGTCTTGTTTTTTATTGTTTTGATGTATATGCATGTCTTTCCATTGTATGCACCTAATTATAAGTTTCTTAGATTAGATTTGGATTAGGACCTTGAAGATAGAGAAAGTGTGAAGACGGTGGAGGTCGATGTCCACTCCGAACATTATCATGTACTATTCGTTTTCCCGACATATGTCTCGAGTTCCATTTGTTGTATAAAACCCGACGAGTTGTAGGTTTTCTCTCTTTCTCTCATCTTTTTCAATTGTGTTTCTCTTTTATATTTTTTAGAATTGCATGATAGATTTACTGATTTCCTTGATTGTTTACTTACTGTCTTGTAATTTCAATTCCATTTATTATTTTATTTTCTTGTTTTTCTAGAAATAGAATAGAATGAAAATGACCAACCACGCATGATTACTTAGTTTAGGACAAATGATCCCGAAAATGTAAAAAGAAACACATAGACATATTAGGAAAACACAACATATTGTTTAGGTACCGAAAGGGCGCTAATAGAAATATTAGCATAACCCAAGTCCCCGAACCTAGATATTTGGTTACGTAGAAATCGAGGGAACTCTCCTGACCCTCGATTGGGTTTTCTAGCCGACCCCTAAAATGAGGCTAGTGGCGACTCCCGTCTTATTTTTAGGTTGTTATAAACAACTAGACCGTACAAATAACATGTCGCGCAGGTTATGAGTTTCGATGAAACTCGTGATAGTTTAGCATACTCAACATGGGAAGTAACCAAAAGGATGAAGTGATGCCATTCTTATGGACGAGCAATGACGAGAGGGCTACCATGATAAAGGTACCCTTAAATCCAATATTCACACCCGACCCCTTTTTCTAAGGTGTGTCGCTCGTGTGGGTATGGATTGCGACACTCCACTGTCACGCGGGTTACGAGCTTGGGAGATCTCACGATCTCGTGGAGGGAACTCACGAGAGGCTTGATTCAAAAGGCGATGAGATGACATCTTTTGGAATGCGAGCCGTGAGAGAACTCTCGTGATCAAGTACTCCTAAACCCGACCTTTGCCCATTTTCTCTCCTCGCGATGATGAGGGATTCGAGAGCAGCGAGATCAGGTCACGACAAGCTTGGCGACTCCACTTGGGACTAGTTACTAGATTAAGAGAACTTGAAGCCATTTAAAAATGGTTGTTGTGTTTTAACTAACATGTCTCGTGTAGGATCGCCTGCATGTCAAAGTCGCATGGAAAATCAGGTTAGTCTCTAACCTCGTGTTAAATGGTCTTGTAGGCAGGAGTTATAAGGAGATGCGTGCTTGTAAACCCTTTGTTTTATGGGTGGTGTAAGGATGTATGAATGTATGAGGGTTTATATTGAAGTGTTGGATGTTTACAAGCTTTAGCATGACACCGTACACACAACCACGGTCTAAAACCCCAATCGCCCAATCTAAGACCTTAGGAGGATTTATGGGTGGAATTAGCAAGTGAATACTCATGGTAATCCATTACTTACATAAGCCCACTCATCCCAACCGATAAAGATAGCACTGACCAACAATAGTAGCGGTGGGTAAACTATTTTTATCCTTTTAGATGGGGACCTTGAGCTTTTAGCACCCTCACCTTAGGCGTCGAAACCTCACAGTTTCATGCAACATGTGATTTGTGATTGCCATGTGTTTGGTGGGTAAGATATCATTCCTTTTTTATCGTTCTTATCTTCTTACTCTCCATATTTCAATTATGCATTTTAGATTTCAACGACGATATGTTTTAATCATGGGTGCCCTTTTAGGTTTAGGTTTAGATGGATAAATCTGAAGTGGATGTGGTCCTCGTGCCTGGGAATCTCAAGATTCTATGGGAGAATCTCGACCCAAGACATCAAGACTACGATGGAAAAACGCATAGGCTTCCTCCCGACTTTATTGAAGGTCGACTCACGTATTGTGATGGTGAAAGCGTTGGTTCATTTTTGGAATCCCATGACTTCCACTTTCGTGTTTAATCAATATGAATTGACCCCTACAATTGAGGAGTTCCGGAAAGCCATCGGGTTAGGTAAAGCTTCTTTAGGTTTCGACACTCCTCCTATTGGTCAAGATCCAATATCTCTTCAAAGTTAATTCCTCAATATTCCTACCGATAAAATTGTGGCTATTCTTAAAGGAAATTCTCTTTCCATGCCTTATAATTTCCTCGAACAACATTTCCTTAGCCTTAAGCCTAAATCTGGGAATCAAATTCCTCGTGTCTTCTTACTCATGTTCTTTGGCTTTGTGGTATTCCCACATACCCGAAAAACAATGGATCCCTTAGTCACTCACATTGTCAATCAAGTGTGTGCAGCTAATTGATACACATGATCCTTGCCAAAAAAATTTTGTCTCTTAATCGTTTCAAAGCAAATGGTCGAGGAACTCTTAGAGCCCCATTAGGACTTCTCCAAATTTGGCTCTTTTCACATATCAAAGAATTTTCCCCACATGAAGATTGTCGATGTCATGAAATATCATCATCCCATTCTTAGATTTTGCCAAAGAAATGAATTCTTTCCATCGTAGTCTTTCTCTAGTTGGTTTCATTTCCTCAAAAGCCTCAACCCTAGCTTAATTCAATGGCATGTTCGGTGGCTTGGGCTTCTTTTTAGTGGAGTTGACGACCCACTCCCCCCTCATGGGATTGACGGGTTTAACGTCATATTACCCTTTAAGGGTGCTCTGCCAATATCGTGCGCTTCAAACGATCCCCTCAATCCTCAAGATGGGGTTATATCGTATTGATTATCACGATAAAGTCATCGAGGAAAACCAAATTGACCATATCAAGGCTGCGATTCAAGCTGCTATTGGAATTTGGTACTCCCGTTCCTCGAATTACGTGGTTGCCATCAATGAAGCTAACTTGGAAGGAGAGATGATGACTCACCAAGCTACTATTGATTACATATACCGTCAAGTAGAACCTGAGTTCAAGGTTCAGTTGCCTGATATTCCCAAGCCTCAAGGTTTTCGCCGAGCTCATATTAAGGAGCAAGAAGACGATGCCTTGATCAATGAGGAACGCTTGGCCCATGATAACAAGCGTCTCCGCACGATCCCACCTAATCCTTAGGTGGGAATAGCCTCAATTTTATCGGTAGGACTATTGAGGAATTGACTTAGAAGAGATATTGGATCTTGACCAATAGGAGGAGTGGCGAAACCTAACAAAGCTTTACCTAACTCGATGGCTTTCCGGAACTCCTCAATTGTAGGGGTCAATTCATATTGATTAAACACGAAAGTGAAAGTCATGGGATTTAAAAATGAACCAATGATTTCACCATCGCAATACGTGGTTCGACCTTTAATAAAGTCGAGAGGAAGCCTATGTGTTTTTCCACGTAGTCTTGATGTCTTGGGTCGAGATTCTCCCATAGAGTCTTGAGATTCCCAGGCACGGGGACCACGTCCACTTCGGGTTTATCCATCTAAACCTAAACCTAAAGGGGCGCCCATGATTAAAACATATGGTCGTCGAAATGTAAAAAGCATAATTGAAATATGGAGAGTAAGAAGATAAGAACGATATCTTACCCACCAAACACATGGCAAGCACAAATCACATGTCGCATAAAAACAGCAAGTGAAACTGAACTGCACTTAAGGGTGCATTTGGTTCAGCATTCCCAATGGGCTTTCAGCCTCCAAAGCCCCTTAGAAAAATGCTGGATTGTTTGGCAATCATTTTGAAGTAGCTTTCAAGTGAAATGCAGTATTGGGAAGGCTTAAAGCCCAATGCTAGTAGGAACTAGCTTTGAGCTTTCAGCATTTGGCCAAATTTATGTCTAACTTGCCCAAATGAAGGAACTATAGTTTAGTAGGTTTGTAGCACTGATTTCATCACAATAAACAAAGAACTTTGTTATCCTAGTAAATACTTGCTTCCGACCTCAAATCACCAACTGGACAAAACTGAACCTAGGTACATGTCATAGTAGGCATAATTGTCAAGTTCAGACCTCATGATCAGAATAAAATCTTCTAAGATCAGATGGGTGATATAAATGTTTAATGATTGCAGAAAGGAAAGATTACAGCCTGAGATGAGTTATGGCTTAACAATACAGAGATAACCCATATCCAAGAAAAATAGTTGCCTTTACTTCCAACTAGCATGTACAATAAAATAGTAGTCGTAATCTGTAACACACAAGAGTCAGTTGTCACCACAATAAGGATATTCTATATATCTATAGATCACAGTTTACACTTTCTAAACTGCAAAAGAAAGAGCGTCTACATGGGATCCTCCCCGGACATCATAAAGCAGGAGCCTCATCAACTGAGCCACGCATAGGGATCAAACAAACGTAAAAAGAGATAGCCATACTGGAAGCTCAACCGTTAAATGTTACTCTAGGGATAACATATCAACCAACATTTATCAAATTTGAAACATCCTAGAAAGGCCAGCCAACACTGTTTATGTTCATGGATATAGCCAAAAGAAAAGGAGAGAAAGAGAGAGAGAAAAGGACACAGCAACGATCGCAAAGCATTTAACGTGAAGAATCCTACACAAAATGTGCAGCTGGATGATAATATTTCCATGCAATGAGTGGCTAAGGAAAACAACTTGAGTTATTGTATCCACAGAAGTATACCGAATACATGAAAGAAGCAAATTCAGCACAGTGCAATGAACCAATATACTCCCTAACTCCCTCTAAACAAATTGCATCATCATACTTGACAAATTATTAGTGTGTTCACAATCCCTTGGTCAAGGTTAGTCCACAGCATTGATAGATAAGGATCCTGTACCTCCAAAGCATCTAATATAAAATTTAGATACCTTTCAATTATCCTATAAGCAATCTACCAAAGCTTCCTTAAAAGAGCTGACTGAATTTTCCCACAACAAACCATCTCCCAGTGTATGTTCAGTGAACCATGTAAATAGTGCAGTTTCTTTCTTAATTCTTTTAAAAACATACTCAAAATCCAAATTAACCAAACACACTAGACCAATTGTATGACCAAAACAATCGGCAATAAATATGTCATAGCACAGCATAGTCTCGAAAAGTTTCAGTCCTCTTCTTTCATTTTTGAAAATCTCAAACGAAGCATAATCCAAAAGTAAGAAATAAATCAGGTCCGGTCCAAAGACATATTTTTTTATCACTCAATTCAAATTATGAAACTATAGTTACTTGAATTGATATTTCCAGCAAAACACCATCTGATAACACGGGAGGCTTCTCACAAGATACTAAGCCACAAGGTCATCCACAATCCTCTAAATGTTCTTTTTTTAATTCTCTCTAAATGCTTTATATGCATAAAAGTAGCAGAAAATGTAATCTGTATAAATCTTTTTGGTCAAACATATGTAGAAGAAGCAGTTAAAGCAATCAAACTAGCAGGAAAAAGGGAAAATAACAAGGAATAAGAAGTAGAAGAAAGGTAAAAATATCAGAAGCATACCTGAATTCTGCAAAACCTTAGTGTCAACAGTATGATGCTACCTAACACCAATCGAACTGATGATGGCAACAAAAACCTCAGCATGAGTATGAGAATATTATACTACAAATATCATAACACAAGGGCTTCACAATAATCAATTTTTACTTACAATATCCATTACACCTGCAGTATTAATTCAGAATGATCAACTAAGTAAGCAATGAGCCAAGTGTCTATTTATCATAGATATAGGAGCAAGAGAACTATAAAGGAGTCAGAGAATTGCAAATACAGACCTTGTACTTGCTACAATAAACAAAGAACCTTCTATGTCTATTTAAGGTAACATGCAACTGATTTTTGACAAGCAACTCAGGGTATAATAAATCGATGACTATATAATTTCTAAGATATACACAGCCCCATGAACATGCTTCGTACAAATATAAAAAGCTTCATGTTAGAATTTCAACCCAAAAAATTATGCTCATAGGTGGAGGAATAGTAGATAAGGCCATTACACACCTACATACAAGAGATGTGAAATTGACTCTATATAGACAAAAGTAGTGATATAAAACTAGAATCACCAACAAAAGGGAGTAAAAGAAGAAGGAGAAGAAGAAAAGAAACATTTTAATTGGGAGATTGCAATGGGGTCAAGCACGAATGGTATTGACAAAAAGCAATGTTTCCCACAACCACAGAGGAAATTTTCAGATCACTTAGATGGATAATTTCATAAAAGTCCCCAAAATAACAACCAACTAACCTGCATAAAGACTATAAATCTTTGGCAAGTGCAGCAAGCTCATCATCAATACAACTGGTGTTGCCAAAGTTGATACCAAGAATGCACCTAAAAGGGTTAAGGATAAATAATTAAAAGATATATTTATATAGGGATCTGACTTAACTAGTCTGTAGCATTTTACCATTTTGAATAGTACTACGCAATTGGAATGGTTCATACTAAAAGTAAAAGCACAACGTATAGAAAAGCTGACTGTACTACTAAGAAAATGACCAGAAAATGATGAGCTTCTAGATCAAAAGTGCAAAAGAAAGACTATAAGCTTTTAGTTTAGAGTAACATCATGTACCACATCAAAGAAGCAATTTTTAGCAATGCTAGAAGAAAATGTCTACACTGAAATGTTTTCACTTTTATGTCACATGAGAAACTACAAAGCACATTAAATGACAGGCAAGTACATGACACTAGTCTGAAGAATGAGCATAAGAAAGAAAGAGATATTTTTCCAATGTTTTCCCACTTTCATGGTTGGAAGACTCGACAACTAAAGAACTTATCCAAAGTAAAGAAGACATCAACAGACTAGGGGAAAAAAATACGCCATGTGGACTTGTAGGCGGCTTACCGAGGAAAGTGCGGGGAACAACTCCAGGGAACTCCAGGTGATCATACTAGCACAGTCATCAAAACCAAAGAATTTTCACCTTAGTATCTCTTACAAGGGAAAGTAGCTGGGGAAAAAGACATTGCAGCAGGAAAATAATTCATGAAGACACCAGGAAACAAACACAAGAACTTATATAGCCAGCACATCAACTCTTAAAGACTAGCAAGGAATATTTTAACCATGGAACTTGGGGTCTATAATAAAGATTTTCCACATGGGTGGGTAATGTGAACAAAGCCCACGATGGGAAGAATTCACACACTTCTGAATTAACCAAATTAAGCACATGATGATCGGCTTACCCTGTCGAGGTGATGCCGATGGTAGAGAATATCATGCATCGCCTGCAAAATAAAATACCATCGCAAACAAGCAGGAGAGTCAGCCAGAAGATAGAATTACAACAATCCAACCAGTGCCATCACCATTCCGTCTCTCTGACAACAGAACCATCTCAAGCACTTGACCAAAGGAGATCAACCCCGACCAACACTCTCATCAGCTAAGAAACAGCATCTGCGATTCCTTAACGTCACCCATAAACCAAAAACAACTCTACGGCAGAAAATTTGAAAACTTTCGGGTCCTTGGCCCCTTTTAATCACCACCCAGAAAACCAAACGCACCGAAACCAATCACGACCGAGGGAAATTGAAGTTACCTGAACATTAAAGCTTTCTTCAACCTTAGTATAAGGCACCGTGAACACGTAGAACGCGGCGATCGATCCGAGCAGCAAGTCGTACCCTGCAATAGGACACGACATCAGCGCGCAAGCATGAGACTTTAAGGAGCAAGTACGCAGGCGCAGCGCGTACGAGACGAGATGAGACCTGACCCGAGACGGGGAGATGTCGGCCCGTGGCTCCGGGCCGGGCCAGGCCAGGCCTTGAAGGGATCGCTTTTCGGCTCGGCTCGGCTCGGCCCGGCGCCCAAGGCAACGCGAGGACAGCCCACCAGTCCTGTCCTCTTTTTTTGTTCAGTCATATTTTATTGTTACTTTTAACTATTATTCTAAAACTTTTGTTATGCTTCCTTACAACATTATGAGTCGAAACTCACACTTAAAATTAAATTATCTCCATAGGTGTGAATTTAAACTCTCCACCTCTTCTCACCTTCTCAGGGGGGTTGGGGTGGAGACGAATTAATTTCAGGAGTGAGTTTCGACTCCCACGCCCTTCAATGAGGCGGGGCAAAAGTCTGAGAGTGAGAGTTAGAATATGAGTAAAATAGGACCGACCAAAAAAAAAAAAAAAAAACCTCCTACCGACAAAAAAAAAAAAAAAAAAAAAGTCCCCACCTTCCCCTTTCAACATGGAAGGGTGGCACCTCAGTCTTGCTGTTTGGTAAAAGACTTTCTCGGGAAAATCTTGTTGTCAATAGCAGCTTGGATTCAAGTCATGAGATTCACTAAAAATATGTAGAATTAGTTTTGTTTTTGTCAATCATTTTTTTTATAAAATGCTGGATTTTGAGTGAAGAATATGGGTTTGCAAAAAAAAAAAATGCTAATTTCGTGTATGTTCAAAAGAGATATAATTTCCTTTTCTTTTATTAAAATGCAAATCACAAATCATGTGTCATCATTTTCCATTGCCTTATAAAGCGCAAAATTCAATTTTAACTATTCAATAATTATAAAAATGCAATATATTTCACAAAATATGACAATATTTCATCCTTTTAAAAAGTAAAAATATATATAAAAAGACCTAAATCATTTGAATTGACAAATTTATGTAAATCAATAAGTTTACCTACAATTCAGGCAATTAGCAATTTACCAATTATATATATATATAATCACTTCGAATTGTACTGTACGAATTGAGAATTCTAATAAATATGGGAGAGATAGTATTATGGTTTTATAATTCTAGCCATTGCGGATTTTTCCATAAAAAAAAAATCAAAGGCAAAACTTGCACCTAATATTTTTTTATTTAAACATATAAATAAATAAATATTGATATAGACACCTAATATTTTTTTGATTTAAACATATAAATAAATAAATATTGATATAAATAATAAAGACAAAAAATTAAAACCAAAAAGAGACAAAAAAAGAAAAAGCAAGGGAAGCGGCCTATATTTGCACGCCACCATTGACACGTCGAGCGGGAGCAAACGTGCGACGACCGGTGTAGGAGAAGCGTAATTCGAGTTCTCCACCACCGCATGAGCACCGCCTTCCGCCGCCGCGCACGACTCCAATGGCGGACATGAGGACGAGGTGGCGATGGAAGTGGAGGCGGTGCAGGCCGTCTACAGCGGCGATTGCGTCGTCATCGACCAGCACCGCCGACGTCTCTTCTCAGCAGGTCCCTCTCTCTCTCTCTCTCCTCTTCGATGCTCTCTTCTCTCCGATTTCGATTCGGCAGGGCGGGGTCTCAATGGCGTTTGCCTCTATTTTCTTCGCAGTTCGTGGAAGCAGTCATCGGCATAAGTGCAGGCCCGCAGGTAATCAACTTCTACGAATTTCCGATGGAAACCGGGAGGACCGTTGCAGGATTGCGTAGTTTCGATCGATTAGGTTAGAAGTAATGTAGGATGCTCTAAACTGTTGGATTGCGGACGGGCGGCCGGTGGGCTGTGGGCTGCGGTCCTGCGGTGGCGGTCAGTGGTCCCACGACGGCAGGCGGCGATCGTGCAGTGACGGTCACCGACGGTCCAACGGAAGGGATCAGCTACTGCTAGTCAGCCGATGGTGGCCATGGGCAACCAGAGGTGGCCAGCAATTGGTAGGTGGTCAGTGGTGGCCGCAACAAGGAAGAAGAACAAAAGAAAATTAAAAAAAGAAAAAAAAATGACTTATTTCTAAAAATTGTTCTCGGGAACAAAAAGCTATTTTTTTTTTATTTCTTATTTATGTTCCAAATCTATTCCCTAGCCATTTTTCTATTCAGGGGAATAGAAAAATAAGTTGACATTACCAAACGGATTTATATTCTTTCTTTTTTTTTTTTTTTTTTTTGGAAAACAAAATAACAAAAATCGAGAGAAATAAAAACATTATCATGTCAGCCCAACTTATACAACTAATCCTGGCCTATAATAGTTAGCACACAACTTTTTCAAACCAAGATAATTAGGACAATAGACCAAATAAGTGAGATCCAATCGAAACTTGACAAATTACATTTGCTAATTCGAATTAAAGGGTGTCATGTTAAACAAATTCTATTATTTTATTGGCAAACAACCAATTTACTTAAACCTTCATACCGAATTTATTGGCGGGAATCTCAACATATGTCATGCTAAATAGTCCAACCTATCATGACAAGTACTACGATCCTTCTGATTTAAAAATTCGAACAAGCACTTGCGTTCAGTTGGCTAATAACACTGAAAAAGGAAAGGCTGATTACGGCATTGAAGGAGAATCAGTGAAGGGAACATCTTCTTATTCACTCAGCTGTTATCGGAACTCTCTAGCCCGATGATTGAAAACATGCGAAGACTAAGCCATGATACAATTGTATAGAGGAAGTATAAATAGAAAATGAAAACGAAAGTAGCTAGATTATGCCGGCTAATCGTGTTGCTTGCGGTGGGTCTTGATTTCCTCTGAATCGATCGCCTGAATGGCTCCGGAATTATTGCGGCATCGATGAGGCCAATTAAACATTATCTACTAGAGGAGTCAATTCACCAGGAGCAGAAGCAGAAGCCTCCTCGTTTATGAACCCGCCATCTCTCCAAAGCACCGCGTGGACCAATATGACCGGTGTTCCGATCCCCAGAGTCGCGAAGAGGTGAATCGCAGCGTCCGTCAGGATGAGCCCTACAATGGTAACAATCGCCACAGGCACCAGGACGAGCATTTTGTCGACAGCTTTGTTTCCGCAAATGGAGTTTGGCATCAGCCGTACCATAATAAGGTACTGATTGGCGATAATGATCATGGCCATCAGCAGCAGCAGCGAGACTGGGCGCTCCGGCACAAGGCTTATGGACAACCCGACCGACAGAACGAGCATGTAGAACAGGCCGAGGTGGGAGAGGTTCTTGATGATCCTGGCGGCCGCAGCTTCCGCGGTGGGCAGGAGGCCAAACGGGAACACGAGCTTGGACTTCCCTTCCGGCTCGTGGGGAGTTTCCATCGGGGGAATCGATGAAGAGATGGTGGAGGACGTTCTCTGTGTTACTGCACAGTTGGACATCCTTTGATCTGTGAGATGAAATGAAGATGGGAGAGAGATGTGATGAACATATGGTGCTGTGTTTTGGACTTGGTCAGAGGTAAACGGAGGAGTGAGTGGGTCGGTGACGGCATCGAACTAGCTGAGTTACATAAAAGAGTGGACGAGCTAAAGTCAAGACAAGGACGTTCTTCTAATGGCGAAGAAAATGACATTAAATCAATGTTTATTCGACTGTTCTCAATAATTGAATGTCCAAAGCCGCAGAATGCGACAATGACATTAAGTATAGCTGAGACGGTTCATCTTATGCCGTGGTATTTCCAGTCTCGCTTTGTTTTTCCCGACTTGCTGTAATTGTGATTCGTGCTTAACATTTTCGATCAAATCGTCTTTTCCTGTGTTGCTGCCCTTACCCTACCATATCTGAACATTGATACAGTGAGCACTCGGATTTACGGAACATACCATTCTAAAGTGAGAATTTAATGCCAAATCACGCTCAAGGTACCTCGTATTCACAGTTTAAAAGGTGAACAAGAAAAGGAAAAATCTCGAGTCCAGGGGCTCTAAGTTTAGTCTGCAGTATCAAGCACTTGCGTATACATGCCTGATTGAATCAAAATCAAAATTATTTGCCGAGGACCAAGAATGAAGATGAAACATAAAATATACCATTGCCATGGTCCGAATAATGTTTCTGAGGGAGATCTTGCTGGCTAAAATGGCAAAAAATTGGAGATATAATGGGCTAACTATAAGAAATTAAGCTTTCCACCCAGAAAGCAGAAACCCCTCTAGCAGATCAGACAATTATGGAAGAAAGCAGCAGCTAATAAGCTGAGGTCAATTAGGGAAGAATTAACTTCATTCTGCCCGAAAATAGTATCCATCTACACATTGTTTTCCCCATTTCCTCAGGTAGTCATAATTGGAAAAGTTTTGCACCAATAGAAGCATGACAATTGACTCCCACCGGACCATAATACATCTTCGAGAAAAGCAAATCTATACTACGTGACACACGGCGATTTATCTTGAAACAAACCAGATGCTGCTGGTACCCTAAAGAAGAAGGGACTCCCTTGCAAGACTTCCAGCTCAAAAATGTCACTTACCTTATAAGGTAAGGCTTTGATTATGTCTTTCTCCTTCTCGAAACATGAGTCTCATATTGCTGACGAAGGTGAAGACTCTTGCTGTATCTCTGCAAACCTTGCCCAGATTCTAGTATCATCATTTGTTTGCTAATGAGAGGACATGTGGAGGCTTTTTACTGAATATCTGAATCACTTAAAAGTCCTTTCTCTGATATGGGACAGCGAACATGCTACTGTCGATGGATTCAAGTGTTTATTCTACGTAAAAGGTTTAGCAAGAGTTTGTCTTTAAATTGATCTTCCTCTAATTATGCTCGTAATTGTTTTTACAGTGCCCTCACTGTGACATGATTAATTATTAGGCTAAAATTTTCCTTGTGATTTTCTTATAAGAGTTTTTTTTTTTTTTTTTTTTTTTTATGTGGATAACGTTCATTGAGATTGATATTTACCGTTTTATGGAGTTGGTCTAATAAGATGAGATATAAAGATTTTTAATTAGTCTAATATGAGATGGCTCATGTAGACCATGTAAAGCCCCACCTATGATGTAAAGGATCCGTGGCTTAAAAATCTATAAATAGTACTCATATCTCTTCTATAACCTTAATAATGCACAAACTAGCTCACATAAAGAGTATTTACTGTCCAACCATAAAATAAAAAAAAAAAAAGGAGCGTTTACTGAACACTGAGATGGATGGTCTCATTGAGCTAGTTATGCGGATCAATGATTCATGTTAGGAATGATGGATTCAAAATCAAGTGCACAAATCTCTTTATCCTTATTAATGTGTTCAATGTTCTAGCTATGGCCTTACATTTCTAAGTCATGGAACCCAAACTATTTGCTCATGGGAATTCGAAAATTTGGGATCAAATATATAAAAGTTGGCCTACATGCTTGTAATTTTCAATTCTACTATCTGTTAGTATTCTCAACACAAGGAAAAAAAAAAGAATATTCTCAATGGAAGTATCATGTAACTAGCTCAGCTGGTTATACTCTTGGAAGCACTTAAATGATCGACTAAAAAGTAATATGACACTTAACTAATTGAAAAACAAAGAAAAGTTTTAACACTCAAGAGAGTAATGTACATATGTTATGTCACTCAAGTGATTGAAAAAAAAAATTACGATGCTCGAGTGAGCGTTATATGAAAATTATGATACCCATGGTGTCTTTTTTCCAAATTTCCATCATGCAATTGCTTGTGTAAAGAAAATTTTACACTGACAATGCACCTCTTATATATCTCAAAAGAAATTTAGGAGAGTGAAACATCGAGCAATGAAAGTTTTTCTCTCTTTCTAGGCCCATTCTATTTCCTCCCAGAAATGCAAGAAAATGGGAGGAAATAAGACAATTCTTTTATCCCAAAAATACCCTTCAGTTTGGTTGCAAAGATTAATAAAGCAAAATTTGATTTAGTCATTTCCGTCCACACATTGTTTTCCTTTGATCGCGTGCCATCAAGAGAGGGGGAATTACAATTTCCTCTCACTTCCTTTTTTTTTTTTTTTTCCCTTTTACCTTTCAAATAATTTAATAGTTGAGTTTAATCAACAACAATAGGTACAACCAACTCTAAATCAGGAATGAGCGATTCCAAAATTAGGCTAGTTCAGCCATGGAACCTACCTGCATAGGGTCAATTCCTAGATTTTGGAACCTAAGCCAACCATGTAAACCCTAGAACAAAACTTGAACCAACTCGATTTGATTCTAGGGGTCAGTGTAGGAAATCTATTGAATTTATTTATTTATTTATGTATTGACTTTATGTTTTTATATTCTTTGAGAGGTCAAGCTAAGTACATATCCATTAACACATAATATTTAGAAGCACGATACTAAGCAACAAAACGACGAGAAGTAAAATACCGGTAAAAAAAATCTAAAGCAATAGGGAACTATCCAACTCATCTTTCAGTCGAGCAAAACGAAAGTTAAAGTAATAATAGAAATCTTCACTGCCAAAAGCATGTGACGTAAATCAAAAAGGTTCTCCCTCGGCTTTCCTTCCCTCATTTGCAAGCTCTTCGACTTCCGCGATGACCCCACTTCCTCTCCCTACCGTAAATGAATCAACACCGTCCTCGACTCCAACAATCCCGACCTTATCACTTGGGTTTCGACCACTTTGACCCATAATGATGCCCTATTGAGCTCAATTTTCCCGATCGATCGGCTGGGCCTGTTGAAGTTCGTGTTCCTCGACGAGTGGCTGTTGGAATGGACCCGCTTCATGCTCATCAACAGCAAGGATGGGCACGTGCTGGCTAAATTGTGGAATCTGTATTTGGATCAAATTGCCTTCTGAATTAGCGTTCGAAGAATTTGGGAAAATGGGTTGTTTTGTCTAAATTAAGGTTTACATTTGGGGAAAAGTAATAGACGACGTCATTTGGGTCTATTAATGCTGACTTGGAGCCATGTCAGTCAAAAAATTTGATAAAATATTGCCACGCCAAATTTTCGGCATCCCAAATTAGCAATGATACTTAAGTGATTCAACAAAAAATTTTGATCTTAAATAAGTGTCGTACGTAAGTTGTGGCACTTTTAGTATCATTTTCCGTAATCCTTGTTCACATCTCCTCATTGGGGGCATATATGTAGGACCCCCCGGTGCACACGAAAAGAGCAAGTAATATTTTTATGGGGGAAATTATTCAATCAATTCTAAACCTACTGTACGGATGTCAATTCAATCCTCAAGTTTTTAATTTTGCCACTTTAGTCAAGAAATTCCAATATAGTCATTCCAACTAATTTTCATCCGAAATAACTAATATAATAATGTGCCACTTAGGATGATTGGCGATGATTGGACTGTTAGGAGTGTGCAAAAGAATCGGGACTTGCCCAAACTGTCCGGAACCAGTTGTTCTTAAGGAAATCGGTCTGGTTCCCGGTTTTATGGACGGATCCACCCACCCGAACCGGACTGGTTATATTATAATAATATATTAACTTTTAATATTAAAAAAATCGAAATTAACAAATTTAAAATTTAGGGCTCCAATCACCATCTTGTCTCAATTCACTACTCTCCTACTCCATCTCGTCTCTCTCAATTCAAAATTTCCACGAGCTCCCTCTTCCTCTTTGATTCATCTCCGAATCTACTCATCTCCCTTAGAGTCCTAGTCTAAACTTAGCGAAACAATGAATTAATTCTCTTTTCCTCCCTTAACTTGAACTCTCTCTCCACGTCATCGCCACCTCCGCATTCACTGTCACTATCATCCTCTTCGTTGTTGAGCTCGTCCCGCTTCTACTTCCCCTCTTCCTCCTCCTCCCCCCCCCAAGCTTCTCCCCATCATCCTCATCTTCGGGGACGGACAAACTCTAGGTCTAAGAACGGCTCATCATCCCCATTGTCCTCCTCATTGTCGATCTCGAGGGAGGAGTGGGAGACAACGAAGGCGGTGGCCAAGATGGTGGTGGTGGCCAAGGCGGAAGCGGAGCGAGGGTCGTGACCGGTTGAAGGCGAAAAGGGGAAGTTGTGGAGGTTGGACCGATTCTATGGATTCACCCAGGAAATGGACAGTACTAGCGGTCTGGTTCCCGGGTGGATCCATGCAACTAGCGGACGGTTCCCGGTTCCAATTTTTCGAAACTGGTTCTTAACGGGCGGTTCCCGGTTCTAGGTCGGGAATTTCCGGCCCGAACCATGCACACCCCTATGGACTATAATGTCAGCGATTTCTAGCAAAAATTGACTAGAATGACTATACTAAAATTTCACATAATATTTAGGATTAAATTGGCATAAGCAAAAGGTTTAATTGAATTGACATGTGTACAATGTGTTTATAACTAATTGGGTAATTTCCCAAATTTTTATTCCAAAGTGATACAATTTAGGATTAAAACCACGAAAAATAATAAACTGGTATACGCATGACAAATTTATCACAAATTAATTTTTTTACCACAAAAAACTCCAAAATTGTATACTTGTGATAAATTTACTTAAAACTAATTTTTTAACCACTAAAAACTTCAAATTAATAAATTTCCAATTTACCTTCATTTAGTTTTCATTAAATTGGATTAATATTCCGAAAAACCATAATACGGTACACCTATAACAAATAGAGAGTAAAAACCCAAATTGGTACACCCGTCAACTATCACTTGTCATTCAACTTAATATTTTGATGATAAATTTTAACGGAAACTAGTAAAAAGCAAATTTGTCACAAGTGTGTCAATTTGGGTTTATCATGATATTAACCCACAATTTATTGAGCAAACCTATAGATTAATAGTTGCTTGTAGGGTGTGCAACTAAAGCAGTTCTACTCAGGAACCTGATTGAACTAGCCAAAAAAAAAGGTTCAGGAACAGGTTCCAAATTTTTAGAACCGGTTCAAGAGCAAGTTGCAAGTGAATACCCACTAAAAAATCAGACCAGACTGCCTTGATTTAGAACTGGTTTTGAAACATGTTTTATAAGCTAAAAAATGAAAACCGTAATTTCTTTTTCTCCTAAATTATAACCTCAGCACTCTTTCATCATTTTCTTCCTCAAAACTCCTCTCTAGTCTTTCCTCTTCCCTTAAATTTTTAAGGATGAACGAGTAAATAAAGTTTTATAATTTATGTTTTGTGTCACGTGTTTAAACTTCTTATCATTTATAATTGTACATGATTATGTATTTATCTTATGTAGTTTTGTTTTTGGCAGATTAAGATTTTCATTGTTCATCTTTTACTTTGAATCATTTTATTACTCATAGCCTCATATGATTTTATCGTAAAAAATGAGCCAAAAAAAGGAACAAAAAAATAAAATAGGTTATCGAGTAGACCTTGGAACCAAACCGAAAAATAGGGTAGGTTTCAAAATTGATTCCAGGCAAAAAAGATAGGTTCTAGGGTCTAAAAATTAGGAACCAGTTATAACAATGTAGGTTCCAGCTTCTAACTTTGGAACTTATCCACCTTAAAACCGATCACCCCTAGTCATTTATTTCCATAATGAAACAGCTATGCTTGCCCAAGCGCACTCTCCTGGCATCACCACGGATTGTGCATTCATATGTTTAGTACACTTTCAGGATCAAAGTTAAAACTTGTTGGGCCTTGGTCTAGACATTCTCTTATCTCAAAATATTACCATTCATCAGAGGGGGTTCTTAACATAAGGCAATCCAAATCGGTTAACATTCTCATTAAAACTAGATGTATCTTCTTAATGATAGAAGATTGAGGGTGATTATTGGAAACAAAAAAAAGTTCGTTCATGCGGGACTATGGAGGAGATTGGAACTGTCTAGAGGCGCTGGATCACCTTACAAGGGCTATAAACAACTTAAATCTAGATATTTAGCTTATACAAGTAATCCTGGCCTATAATAGTTAGCACACAACTTTTTCAAACCAAGATAATTAGGACAATAGACAAAATAAGTGAGATCCGAGCGAAACTTGACAATTCGAATTAAAGGACTTCATGTTAAACAAATTCTATTATTTTATTGGCAAACAACCACTTTACTTAAACCTTCATACCGAATTTATTGGCAGGAATCTCAACATATGTCATGCTAAATAGTCCAACCTATCATGACAAGTACTACGATCCTTCTGATTTAAAAATTCAAACAAGCACTTGCGTTCAGTTGGCTAATAACACTGAAAAAAGAAAGGCTGATTACGGCATTGAAGGAGAATCAGTGAAGGGAACATCTTCTCATTTACTCATCTGAGATCAGAACTCTCTGGCCCAATGATTTAAAACATGCGAAGGCTAAGCCATGATACAATCGTGGAGAGGAAGTATAAACAGGAGATGAAAACGAAGTAGCTAGATTATGCTGGCTAATTGTGTTCCTTGAAGGGGCCTTGATTTCTTATTAATTGATAGCCCGAACGGCTCCGGAACTGTTACGATGTCGATTAAACTGACTAAACATTGTCTACTAGAGGAGCCAATTCACCAGGAGTAGAAGCAGAAGCCTCCTCGTTTAAAAACCCGCCGTCTTTCCAAAGCACCGCATGGACCAAAATGATCGGTATTCCAATCCCTAGAGTCGCGAAGAGGTGAATCGCGGCCTCCGTCAGGATGAGCCCTACAATGGTAACAGTCGCCATAGGCACCAGGACGAGCATTTTCTCAACAGCTTTGTTTCCGCAAATGGAGTTTGACATCAGTCGTACCATAATAAGGTACTGATTGGCGATAATGGTCATGCCCGTCAGCAGCAGCAGCGAGAATTTGCGCTCCGGCACAAGGCTTATGGACAACCCGACCCAGAGAACGAGCATGTAGAACAGGCCGAGGTGGGAAAGGTTCTTGATGATCCTGGCGGCCGCAGCTTCCGGGGTGGGCGGGAGGCCGAACGGGAACACGAGTTTGGACTTCCCTTTGGGCTCATGGGGAGTTTCCATTGGGGGAGTCGATGAAGAGATGGTGGAGGACGGTCTCTGTGTTACTCCAGAGTTGGACATACTTTGATCTGTGAGATGAAATGACGATGGGAGAGAGATGTGATGAATATATTGTGCTGTGTATTGGACTTGGTCAAGAAGTAAAAGGAGGAGTGAGCGGGTCAGTGACGCTCAATGAACTAGAAAAGTTGTATAAAAGAGTAGACGAGCTAAAGTCAAGACAAGGACGTTCTTCTATGATGGCGAGAAAAATGACCTTAAAAATTCCAACAAGAGGCTGCTCAACTTCTCAAGAAGCATCCAGGAAATCTCTCACGATCATGAAAGTCTTCACGCGTTTCATACGTTAGCTTGGCATTGACTTGAATTCATGTCGCTGTCCATCGACCGACCTTGTGTTTGCGCGTTGCATTGTGATGATATCCTAAGCAGACTCAACTGCGTCCATCTTCCCACTCGTCCATTTGAAACCAAATCATGGCTCATTTTAACTGCTGTTCTCAATGATTAAATGACAAAGCCCATAGAATGCAGCAAAGACTTGATCGATGTTCTGACGTTAAGCAGTAGGAGTGAGCATGATTCTAGGGTGTAATCGAGAATCTAATAATTGGACCGGTTCCAAATTATAGGATATGTAAGATAGATTCCAAGTTCTAAAAATTAAGGAACCTATTTTGATGGGTAGGGTATAAATGAAACTAGGAACTTAGAGCAAGTCTTTGTATTTTTCTTGTTCTATGTTTCGTGCAATCTAACGTCATTCTACAAAGTCCAATGATAAGTTTGTAATCTAGAATCACCAATCTGAATTTTCATTTTCAACGATAATCATGACTGAAACTTTTATTATATTAATATTTCATAACTTTCATATGTCTAAATATGATATGATCAGTGAACTGTGACAAATAGTCCTTAAAGATAATGATTCACTACAATTGGTCAATTAAGAGTATAAGTAGAATTTGATTAGACCCTAGAACCCGTTATAAGGTAGGTTTTAGGTTACTGGTAATTAAGAAACCTGTTCCGATGGACGAGCTCCAGATTAATTTGGAACCACTCACACCTATTAAGCGGGACCAAGATGACGCATCTTATGCCGTGATATTTCCATTCTTGCTTTATTTTTCCTGACTTGCTAATGTCAGACTCGAAGTTCCCTGTATTCACAATTTAAAAGGTGAAAATCTCGAGTCCAAGTGTTGCCAGTTCAAGTCTGCAGCATCAGGCACCAGCTTATACACGCCAGATTGAATCGAATATAGGTATATTTGCCTTCGGCCAAGAATGAAGTGGAACTATAATGAAGATGAAAGAACAAATGTCCTATTGCTATGAGTACGTAATAAATGGCCAGAAACATATGAGTGAATTAGGCACTGTAAATCCACCTCAACATACGTTCGAGTAAAGACAAATTTGAAACTTCCGTGAGCATATTAAGGCCTCTGCA
This sequence comes from Eucalyptus sp. ANBG9806169, assembly GCA_014182395.1. NCBI lineage: Eukaryota > Viridiplantae > Streptophyta > Magnoliopsida > Myrtales > Myrtaceae > Eucalyptus > Eucalyptus sp. ANBG9806169. Next base: position 15,310,575 of record CM024577.1, on the reverse strand, counting down.
ATGGTCAGGATAATGTTTCTCGATGGAGATCTTACATGTGAATATGGCAAATGTTTGGAGATGTAATTAAGCTTTCACCCGAAGGAACAGAGACCCCACTAGCAGATCAGGCAATCATGCATGAAAGCGGTAGCGACGAAGCTGAGGTCAATTAGAGGAAAAATGACTTCATTTGGCCCGAAAATTATCACAGCGGATGCACACTTTGCCATTAAATTAGACGCAAGATTATTCATAAGCGCATCTTATTCTTTGTTTCCTCAGGTAGTAATTAGAAAAGTTTCGCACCACTAGAAGCAAAATCATTAACTCCCATGAGACCATAGTACATGTCCGACAAAAGCAAATCTATACAACAAGACACTCAACCATTTATCTTGAAACAAACCAGATGCTGTTGGTGCATTCTTTTGACTCAAAGTAGTTCCAACGCTTAAAGCTTCTTTTCATGAATCCCACCAGAAGGATTTCCATCTCAATCAAGAAATTAGGCCTTCTCAAGTAGCATGTCCGGGAAATCAAGGCAGGCTTCCAAGAATGCAACCAGCTGGGCTGGCTACAGCACATTTCCGCTAAGAATATCTGCAGAGAATACTTGCAGATAGCAGATTTTAAAATCATAAGCACCCAGGCCAACTTTATCTATTTGATCCCAGTTTTTCAAATTTCCATGGGCAAATACGTTGGGTTCCGTGACCTAGAAAGGCACAAGGAAAATCTCAGCCTAATAAATAATCAACTCACAGTTATGGCACTATAAAAATAACTTACCATCATAATTGGAGGAAGAGCAATTTGAAGACGAACTCTTGAGAACCCTTTTACGCAGAATAAACACATGAATCCATCAACTGTAGTATGCTCACTGTCCCGTATCAATAGAAAGATTTACGTTATTCAGATATTCAGCTCATGAGCCTCCATATGTTCTCTCATTAGCAGAACAAATAATCCTACTAGAATCTGGGTAAATTGGCAAGAGGTACAGCTAGAATCTTCAACTTTGTCATTAGAGTAATTTGTGTTGGATGAAATCCCTTAAGGTATTTTGAAGTTGACAAAACAGGTTTATCAGTCTAGTCTGAAGACTTACAGACTCTGTTGACAAAGTCTGAAGGACAAAGTCTGAAGAACAAAGTCTGAAGATTAAAGTCTGAAGCTAGCAAGACTCAAGACTTATATTTCAAAGTCTACTCACATGGACAGTTTCCAGGACGACGTTTATTCTGATCTTATACGATCTTTATTCTAACGACTAGTGGATATCTTTCTACTGGATTTAGCACTAAACGATCTAAGCTTTATATGGAATATGTTTAGATTCCTTGACGACTTCGCAAGTTATATTTGGAAGGATCTACTTATGGAAACCGAGATCCCGATTGTATGGGCGAGCGGGATTGATGGGCTATCAACACTTACCTTAAAGAGCTCGAGATCTCTCTAATTGATTATGTCCAACGGGTTGATTGGAAGAACTTCTTTGGAAGGTGCCAACGGTATTGAAGGCATGAAGAAGTATATAAGAGAGATGCTCTAGTTGTTGAAGGGTGCGGATAGAAGAATTCCAAAGTCTGAAATCTCCTTTACTACTTTGCGATATCATTCTTTGAGCGTTACATGTAATCAAAAGAGAGATCATATTGTAGACCTTGAGGAAGTGTAGTAGAGTAATCTACACTGTGGACTCAAGAGCGTGAGACTCGTAATCACTCTTATTGATTCTTAGTGAAATCCAGCCGGAAGGGCTGTCCGTGCGGGAGAGTGGACGTAGGCTTGATCTAAGCCGAACCACTATAAATCTGAGTCTTGATTCTCTATCCCTAATCCTTTATATTGTTAACTGCTTTCATTTGCTGCAATCGTTGAGTTTAAGTTATTTGTATCTCATTCGGTTTAGATTGTTAAAATCACTTTAAACACCTATTCACCCCCCTCTAGGTGCTAATTCTAGTTCTAACAATTGGTATCAGAGCTTGTGTACTTGTTTATAAGAAGTGTCTTTACTTCTAAGTAAAAGATCTATGGCTAGTATGCTGCCTACAGGGTTGGTTGAAGGTCAAAGCAATACCGACCTCCATACTTTGATGGAAAGGATTACAGATATGGAAAAATAAGATGAAAGGCATTCCTAAGATCGAAAGATCCTTTGGAATGGGAAGTGGTTGATAAAGGAATCATTCCTGTTGCTGCATCAGACTCAGAGAGAGGAAAAGAACCTGTTGTTCCTACTCTTTTGACTCAAGAAGAAATCACCAAGAGACAGACTCTCGACGCCAAAGCTATTTACTCTTTATATTGTGCTTTATCCCCTACTGAATATAATAGAATATCTTCTTGTGATACAGCAAAAGAAGTATGGGATAGGCTTCACATTACCTATGAAGGAACCGATCGTGTGAAAGAAACAAGGATCAACATTCTCTTGGGACAATATGAAGTCTTTAAGATGAGATCGAGAATCAATTACGACATGTTTAGTCGCTTTACTGAAATTGTGAATGGTCTTGAATATCAGGGGACATCCAATCTCGGGACATATGAAGGTCAACAAACTTCTTCGTGGACTCTCAAAAGACTAGAATTATATAAAAACCTCAATAAGAGATACACAGAGGATTGCTCCACTTTCTGTAGATGAATTGGTTGGAACTCTTCAATCCTATGAAGTAGAACAGACCAACGAAGAAGAAGACTCAAAAGGTAAGAAATCTATTGCCTTAAAGTCTAATGACTATTCTGATGTTACAGATTCTGAAGAAGATCTAGATGATGAAGAACTGGCACTTATGATAAAGAGATTCAGAAAGCTGAACAGAAAAGGAAGGAAATTCAATTGGAAGAAACAAAATTCTCAAAGGTTTCAAAACAGGTCAACAGAGGAAGATGATACGAATAAAGAAGTAACTTGCTTTGAATGCAAGAAAAAGGGACACATCAGACCTAATTGTCCTCTGTTAAAGAAGAGAAAAGGGAAGACAGAGAAAAACAGGAAAGCACTCAAGGCAGAGACTTGGAGTGATACTCGAATGTGAAGATAGTGACAATGATTATGCCAATATTTGTTTGATGGCAAAATCGACTCGACTCACCCGATTCGCATACGTACTCGGGCAAATGAACTCGAGGTAAGTAATCTGAAAATTCCTGTTAAAGTTTCTAAATATATTAATGAACTATGTTTCAGTCTGAAAACCTCTCTTAAGAGGATCTCCGAATTGAAAAGGGAAAATTCTACATTGAAACTACAGGATAAACTTATGAAAGAAAAGTTTGAAAAACTGGAAAAGATTTTGCTGTTGTGAAAGAAAACTCGACAAAAGATTTCAAATGAAAATAATCTTTTGAAAAATGATATCACTAACATATCAAAGAGATTTTCAAATGGTTCTAAAAGCTGGATAAGATTCTTTCAATACAAAGACCGTATTTTGACAAGTTAGGTCTTGGTATGACCTCCGAAACTATTCCACCGATTGATTTTCCGAAGGTAAAAGAAAGAATTAAACAAAGACCAGCTAGAACCGTTTATAAGAATCATTTCCAAAAGTCTTTGTAAAACCCGTTGGTAGAAATGCTCGAGATGTTCCAAGTGTAAAAGCTTAGAACACTTTGAGAAAGAATGTCCTTTGGTTTGGAGACCTGTTAAAAGAGTTGGGCTAAGACTGTCTATTGTACTAACACTTCAGACCCAAGTTGGTATGGGTACCAAAAAGAGCTTGATTTCAAATTGCGGTTTACTATCAAAAAGAAGATAAAATGGTATCTTGATAGTGGCTGCTCAAGACATATGACAGAGACTCAAGCCGCTTCATAAAACTTATACGATAGACGGAGGAAAAGTTTCCTTTGGTGGTAACAACAAAGGAAAGATTACTGGTCGAGGAACAAAGAAGATTGGAAGTTTGTCTATCAATAATGTTTCATTAGTTGAAGGATTAAATTACAACTTGCTTAGCATAAGTCAGTTGTGTGATTCTGGTTTCAAGATCAACTTTCAGGAAGAAACGTGCTCTAGAATCAATAAAGACCTTACTCAATCTTTTACTGGTCGAAGACATGGTAATATCTATCTTCTGGATGTGAATCAAGAAAGATCACAAAGCTTAATATCGCACAAGATGAAGCAAATCTTTGGCACAAAAAGCTAGGCCATATCAACATGAAGCAGATCAACAAGATCTCTACAAAGAAACTTGTTCGAGGACTGCCCATTCTGAATTACTCAAAGTCTGATCTATGTACACCATGCGTACTGGGTAAACAGGTTAGAAACTCTTACAAATCGATAAATAAAGTTTCCACTAATCATGTATTGCAGCTTTTGCACATGGATTTGTTTGGACCTACCAGAACGAAAAGCATAGGTGGTAAAAGGTTCTGTCTGGTAATAGTGGATGACTACTCACGATTTACCTGGGTCTACTTTCTCACAAATCATGGAGGTGAGTTTGAAAATCAAGACTTTGCTAACTTATGTGATGAATTTGGATTTCAACACAAATTTTCTTCTCCATATACACCAGAACAGAATGGGGTTGTGGAAAGGAAGAATAGATCTTTACAAGAAATGGCAAGAACACTTTTAATTGGAAATCAAGTTTCTTCAAGGTTTTGGGCGTGTCCGTTTCAACCGCTTGCTATATTATAAACCGAGTGTTTTTAAGACCAATTCTTGAGAAAACTCCTTATGAAATTTTTAAAGGGAAGAAACCAATAGTTTCTTACTTTCAAATATTCGGTTGCAAATGTTTTATTCTAAAGAATGCAAATGATCGTGTTGGTAAGTTTGAAGAAAAATCAGATGAAGGATTCTTTCTTGGATACTCTACAACAAGCAAAGCCTTTAGAGTGTTCAACAAAAGACTCGACTGTGGAAGAATCAATGAATGTCAAATTTCAAGACTCTCCACAAGTTCAGCAGATACAGACATCAAGACTCGTATCTGCTCCGTAGACACTCGCTAAATCTAACTCCACCGAAGCAGCTTGCTAATTCAAAATCAGTACAACAAGCTACCGATGAAGAATCTACTCAAGAAGAAGATCAACAATCTATCGGGATCGAACAGTAATCGGAAGCACAAGTCCAAATCATCCCGAAGAACTCATTATTGGAAACATTAATGAGGGAATTCGAACAAGATCCAAAAGGCGAGAGGAGTCTAGTGCTGTTGCTCTTATTTCTGAAATAGAACCCAAAAATATCGAAGAAGCTTTAGCTGATGAAAGCTGGATTGAAGCAATGCAAGAAGAGCTCGACAATTCAAAGATTAACGACGTATGGGAATTAACTCCCAAACCAAAAGGTAAATCGCTTGTTGGAGCTAAATGGGTTTTCAATAACAAAGTTGATGAAAAGGCAAAGTAACGAGAAACAAAGCAAGACTCGTAGCTAAAGGATACACGCAAGAAGAAGGGATAGACTATGATGAGACTTACGCTCCAAAGAGCAAGGTTAGAAGCAATCGATTATTACTTGCTTTTGCTTGCTATAAGAATTTCAGGTTGTTTCAAATGGATGTCAAAAGTGCATTCCCGAATGGATTCATTCAAGAAGAAGTCTATGTAGAACAACCTCCTGGTTTTGAAGATTCAAAGAAACCGACTCGTATTCGATCAAGAAAGCCTTATATGGACTCGAAACAAGCTCCTCGAGCTTGGTATGAAAGGCTAAGTAATTTCTTAATTCATAGTGGCTTTTCTAAAGGTAAGGTAGACACTACCTTGTTCATTAAAAGGGAAGGTAAAAGTTTTCTACTTGTTCAGATTTATGTTGATGACATCATATTTGGATCATCTAATGAGACTTTGTGCAAGAAATTTTCTAAGTCTATGCAGGATGAATTCGAGATGAGCATGATGGGTGAACTATCCTTTTTCCTTGGTCTACAAGTCAAACAACTAAAGGAGGGAATATTCATTCATCAAGAGAAATATGCAAAAGAACTTGTTAAAAAGTTCGGTCCGGAGAATTGCAAAAAGACCGACATACCAATGTCAAGCTCTTTGAAGATAGACAAAGATGAAGCAGGAAGAAAATTGACCAAAAATTATACAGAGTATCATTGGCTCACTTCTTTATCTTACCGCATCCGGACTCGACATATTATTTAGTGTTTGCATATGTGCTAGGTTTCAATCGACCCTAGAGAATCTCACTTAAGCGCTGTTAAACGTATTATTAAATATGTTGCTACTATCGCTAAGATCGGTCTTTGGTATCCCAAAGAAGGAGACTTTACACTTCTTGGCTATTCGACGCAGATCTTGCAGGGTTGTAGAGTTGAAAGAAAAAGCACTTCAGGTACTTGTCAATTGCTTGGAAACAGGGTGGTATCCTGGTTTTCGAGGAAACAAAGTACCGTGGCTCTTTCAACAAACACCTGAAGGTAATACGTTGCTCTTGGAAGTTGCTTTGTTCTCAAATATTGTGGATAAAACAACAACCGCAAGACTTTGGCATTGAAGACTCTTGCACGAAATTAGATGTGACAACACCAAAGTGCAATCAATCTCACAAAGAATCCTATCCTACATTCAAGAGCAAAACATATTGAGATTCGACATCACTTTATAAGAAATCATGTTCGAACAAAGAAGTCTTGATACAATTCATAGACTCAAAGAATCAACTGCGTATATCTTCACAAAGCCACTTGATAAAAGCTTGTTTGAGTCTATTCGCTCAAGACTCAATATATTATCTCTTGAAGAATGTTGAAGTTCGGACTTAGTAACTAAAGTCTACGAGCATCGACTCAAAGGTTAAAAGACCGAGAATACGAATCGACACGACCGTAAGTTTCCTTACTTAAACTCGTCTTATTGATAAGGTAAGATTATCTGTCTAATTTTAAGTCGGTTATTATTTTTAAAAGAAGTGGTTATCGTTTTATTAAGGCAGTTATTTTTTTTCAAAAAGGAAAATTCAAGATTTCCAAAATATACGACGCTTGGTTATTCCCCGTACCTATTATCTTTTATACATCTCTTCTCCTTCGTTTTCACTTTACTCAGAAACCCTAGATCAAAAGCTTTTCACTGCTCTGCATTTTTCTCTCCAAAACTTCTTCGTTTCAAAGTTCTCAACTTTCTTGCGACACAAGTGAGAAAGTCTCTCCAAAGAAAAGCACAATGTCGTATCGTAGGAAGTCTTCCAAAATAGCAAACAAACAGGGGACCACAAGGTTCTCGTGAGGGGCCTACGCATTTTGATCTCACCGAGGAAAGCGACATTCCTACCGAGCAATCTCAACAGCGGTCATCCCCAACTAGACCTCAAGAACAGGCCCTCAAGATGAAACGATTTATGAAGATATCGAACCGAAGAACTCTAAAGCCCGCCTTTGTTTACAAGCTTTACTCGCGTTAAAGGAAGGTTCTCGCTATGACTTTTGTGGATGAGTTTCTAAAGAGAAGGGTTATAGAAACGAGACGCACTTTCTTACCGTTATGGAAAGGTCTGGAATTGTGCCCGAGGGAACGGCTGCAAGAGCATTTGCAAATTTCCCGAGTGACCCTAGGTTTAGTAGTATGAATCACCCGAGGGAAAGGATGATGATGAAAAGATGTTCATGCACTTTAAACCATGGATGGGTGTGGCTGCGAGCCTAAGAGGGAAGAAGGATGAATTGTTCCGCTCGGACGGACACAGGGAAGAGATATGAAAATTGCTTTGAAGCGTGGGGTGATGAACCCACGAACCGTGGATTTCGATTTTCTGGACTTGTTGAGCATAAATCATGCGAGAGAAATTCGAAAAGCTCCAACTTTATCGCTTCCGCACGTGATCGTGACACAAAGACATTCTGAATTGACGGCCTATTTCTACTCCAATATCGCCATTGATGCAAACAGCTTTTACCTTCAAAGTGTGAGAGATAAGGAGTATGTCATTGATAATGACATTTTGGTCGATGTGCTTGGTGTGGAAAGAGGGGCTTTCCAACCAATCGGTGTGTCCGTAAGTTCTCGCTACTCTTGAACTAGCAAAGACAGAATTGCAGAAGGAAGACTCTCTTATTCCAGAATGAATGCAACAAATACTTTGCTGCATAAAATTGTAATCAATTGTCTAAGACCCAAATCGACATCTAAGACAGATGTTTCAATTTCTGAAGCTAAGTTGATGTTTGCCATCAAGATAGGTGTGAACTTCTCTTTGCCACATACCATTATCTTTCACATGTATAGATGCATGGTTAAGGACAAAGGAAAGCTTCCTTATGCTGCTCTCATTACTCGTCTCCTCAAACATCTCAATATTCAACCTCCTCATATTCTCACAGTGAAGACTATTGATAAAATGGTCATCGGGCTGAGGATGATTACCAAGATGCATCTAAAAGAGTTTAGCAAGAAGCTGGAGCAATTCAAGGAAAAGACTCCTATCAAACTCAGACCAGACTCATTAGCAGCAAAAAGGAAAGGGAAAGAACCTGTGGCTGGTTCTACCAAGAAGCGAAGGGCTGTCATCCTGGACGATGAAGATGATGAGGATGCAATACCCATCTCTACTCTTATTTCTCAAATTTCTGCATCTATTCCAACTGTTCCAGAACATCAAGTTGCAGAGAAAGAGAAGAAAGATGAAGAGAAGGAAGAGAGGAAGAAAGAGGAAAAGAAAGAAAAAGAAAGAGAAAGAGGAAGAGAAAGAGGAAAAGAAAGAGGAAGAGGAAGAGAAGAAAGAGGAAGAGAAGAAAGAGGAAAAGGAGAAAGAGGAAGAAAGAGAGGAAGAGGAAGAAAGAAAAGAAGAGAAAGCAGATGAACCAGAAAGAACAGATTCTCCAGCAGAAAAGGAGAATTTACAACATCCTGTCACTGAGGAAACGCCTCAAAAGAAGAATTCTTTTCTCACCGAGAAGACATGGAGACAGGGGAGATAAAGAAAGCGAACACACACCTCTTCGGCTGACTTTCGAGAAGAGGATGCTCAAACAGTGTTAGTCGATCACCTCCCGATGCTGAGGATATTCATGCTGCACAGTTTCCTGAAGGAGAGGCATCTTCTCCACACACTGAACCGCCTGCTGACATTCATACTGGCTTGACTCCACCCTCAGACCAAGCTGAAACAAGCACTCAGACTGAAAACTCTGGAAATTTTCAAAGGCTGCTTGAGCTCATCTTGGAACTTAAAGGTCAAATTTATGCCATGGGATATGAATTTCAGACCTTGCAGAATGAAAATCATGCAATGTTCATCACTTTGCATGATCAGATTAAAGATGTTCAGCGTCAGATTCAGGATACTGCACAGGGCACTACTCTCACCCAAGTACAGGAAGATTTGAGGAAGCTGGAAGACACTATGAAGTCTATGGGAGACTTTCAACTTGTTCGCATTCCTCGAGCTCCTTGATTTTTTTAATGCTGACAAAAAGGGGGAGAAGACTTTGCAGGCAGATTTTAATTTTCTGTTCTCAAAACCAAACCAAATCCTTTTATCTTTTTATTGCTTGCTATCTTGACTTGCTATCTTGATTTTGACTTTGAGTTTTTAAACGTGTGCAGTTTTTGGAATGTGTGCTCTCTATGGCAATACTTTAAGCTTCGTAAATTTGATAGTACTGTCTGTTTATGACTAATGAGGTTTCGGTGAATGCAGATCTATGTACAGGGAAAGTCTGTGTACAGGATATCTGTGTACAGGATAACTTCTACTATCTTATTTAAACTTTTATATGCTTGCTTAAAAGTTGTATTGCAGGGCGATAATATTCAAATCTGCAGGAAAGTTTTGTCACCATCAAAAAGGGGGAGATTGTTGGATGAAATCCCTTAAGGTATTTTGAAGTTGACAAAACAGGTTTATCGCCTAGTCTCGAAGACTTACGGACTCGTGACAAAGTCTGAAGGACAAAGTCTGAAGAACAAAGTCTGAAGATTAAAGTCCGAAGCTAGCAAGACTCAAGACTTATATTTCAAAGTCTACTCACATGGACAGTTTCCGACGACGTTTATTCTGATCTTATACGATCTTTATTCTAACGACTAGTGGATATCTTTCTACTGGATTTAGCACTAAACGATCTAAGCTTTATATGGAATATGTTTAGATTCCTTGACGACTTCGCAAGTTATATTTGGAAGGATCTACTTATGGAAACCGAGATCCTGATTGTATGGGCGAGCAGGATTGATGGGCTATCAACACTTACCTTAAAGAGCTCGAGATCTCTCTAATTGATTATGTCCAACGGGTTGATTGGAAGAACTTCTTTGGAAGGTGCCAACGGTATTGAAGGCATGAAGAAGTATATAAGAGAGATGCTCTAGTTGTTGAAGGGTGCGGATAGAAGAGAATTCCAAAGTCTGAAATCTCCTTTACTACTTTGCGATATCATTCTTTGAGCGTTACATGTAATCAAAAGAGAGATCATATTGTAGACCTTGAGGAAGTGTAGTAGAGTAATCTACACTGTGGACTCAAGAGCGTGAGAATGTAATCACTCTTATTGATTCTTAGTGAAATCCAGCCGAAGGGCTGTCCGTGCGGGAGAGTGGACGTAGGCTTGATCTAAGCCGAACCACTATAAATCTGGAGTCTTGATTCTCTATCCCTAATCCTTTATATTGTTAACTGCTTTCATTTGCTGCAATCGTTGAGTTTAAGTTATTTGTATCTCATTCGGTTTAGATTGTTAAAATCACTTTAAACACCTATTCACCCCCCTCTAGGTGCTAATTCTAGTTCTAACAATTTGAAGATATTAGCAAAGCTTGGACATGGGTATTGTCAAGATGCTCGGCATCTTCAGACTCTATGAGAAGTTTACTCAGAGTTAGATAATATCATCTAATCGATAAGTCTATTCAGACTCAAAAGACAACATGCGTGCGCGTGTGTATGACGACTAGAAATCTAGTTAGGATTTCCAATACAAAAAGTAATGATTAATCTTTTTGCAATGGAATCTTTTATGCAAAACATCCGGATTGATTGACAATTGTTACAAAGACAAGCTACCTTTCTTAATTGAAGAACTCCACTTATGGAAACGGGAGGTTTGTTTATATGGGTGACCAAATTAATGGGAATTCATATATTATTTTTAAACAGCTACTCGGTCTTCATTATGCAATCCGGTCCAATAGATTAACTAGAGAGTGATCCTCTAAACCGTCCAACTATTAGTTTAAATGTAGAGGAATATAAAAGGAGATCAAGGTGTCGAAGTGAATAGAGAGGTCTAGAGTAAAAAATTCTATAGCATTGACACCTAACTTTTGTCTAGATATTTTAAGTTAAGGCTTATTTGCATCTATTAATCTTTAAATTAAGGCTTGTTTTTTTTTTTTTCCTTTTCTTCTTCTATTTTGGGGTCGCCGGGGCGGGGTTCACGGCCGTCGGCTTCACGCGAATTCCAGCCCCCGACCGCCCGTTGACCGCCTCCCTACTACCCGCTGCTTGTCTGCCAGAGTCTTGTCACGATCCCACCTCCGAAATAAGCCCGATCCTGCCCCTCTCAGCCGGCGTCTTCCAGTGTTTGACGGAAATCCCGGGCGAGCTCGCAGCCGCCGTTGGATTTGCAAAGCGGTGACCGGCGCGACGGGCGACGACGGGCGATGGGATCGGCTACGATGGCCGGCCGAGCGAGTCCGAGGCGGTGCTGGCGGAGGCCCGAGCTCCGATCGAAAAGAGCTTGGCCGCCTCGCCGTAGATCGCCGAACTCGAGGGTTCCAAACTGGGTCCGCGAAGAAGAAGCCAGTCGGATTCGGGTCGGGCATGGGCTCTCATTCGGGTAGGTTTTTTAAGGAATCGGGTTGCGGCTACGAAGTTGAGTTGGACCCGGGTCGCCATTTAGGCTAGGGTTCCATCCGGGCGGGTCTACGCACGGGGCCGGGACTTTTTGAAATGAAGATGGGCCAATTTTGTTTGGGGCCCAATTTGTGCTTTAGAAAGAAAAGAGACTCTCGGGTCGGGCCTGCAACGGGCGTTGGGGTGGGTGACCCAAGTCGGTCCCAACCCGGAACCGACCCAGTCCTTTTTATAATATTATATTATTATATTACTATAATATTTTAATAATATAAAAAAATTTATTTTCCAGAAAATAAAAAAAAAAAATATCTCATGTTCACAATTTTCCAAAAATCAGAAAACGCCAAAAAAATTATTTATATTTTCAAAAAAAAGGACAAAAAAAAATCCAAAAATCCATTTTATGTTCAAAAAAAAAAAAAAAAGACCAAAATGTGATTTTCCTTCACAAATGCATGGAAAATCCCTCGAAAATCCAAAAAGCCTTAAGAGTTTAAACAAGATTAGGTACCGGAATGACATTAATGATTAACTGGTGTAATCATTAATGCATGGAAAATCCCGAACCTAGTTTTTCTGATTGCGCGGGAGCGAATATTCCTCCCAATAGTTCGCATAGGTTTCTAATCGACTCATCCCAAGTTGATTAGTAGCGACTCATTTTTAAAAAATTATTTCATAGGTTAAAATATCAAACTATTAAGTTGTAAATTGGTAGACTTGGGAGAGTCCAGGCTAAGCCTAATAGACCAAGCCGAGTCATTAACCTCCACAGGCACCGGTCCCTAATCAGGCACCGAAAAAGAGGTCGCAACATATAGTACGAGAGTACTTCAATACTTGTCTTTCTCGAGCTAACAATTGTAACATTTAAGAGGTGTTGGCAGTATTATAGTTTATACTTAGGCATGAGATAGTAAGATCTATTGGCTTGGGTATAAGCAGCACAACTTAATTGTAATCTCCTATTAATTATCTAGTTTAATCTAGCTAATAGACTATCAATTTGAGAGAGTGGACATAGGCTTACTATAAGTTGAACCATTATAAGTTTACGTGCAATTTCTTCTATCCCTAAACTCCTGTCAATTATTTTTTCAGACTTTTGCACACCAGTAAACTACATCTGTTATATGTTCAAGCTCTGAACTTTGCACTCTAGTACTATCATTATTCATACTTAGATCTTGACTATTTTACTTTTGCTTTAAATTCATTAAGATTTGTTGAAATCACCTATTCACTCGCCCTATGTGATATTGCTCGCACCAACACCTACATCTAATTTTTGTTGGAAATGGATGACATGATGATGTGCTACATAGGATAGTCGAGATGATTTGGACTATCACGTCAGTGATTTTTGGCAAAAATTGATTGAAATGACAATATTGAAATTTCTCATGTTTTGTGCATTCGTAAATGTTTTGTACACTTTCAGGATCAAAGTTAAAACTTTATAGGCCCTGGTCTGGACATTCTCTTGTCTCAAAATATTACCATACATAAGAGGTTGTTCTTAACATAGGACGATCCAAATCGGTTAACATTCTCATTAAAACCGGATGTATCTTCTTAATGATGGAAGATTGAGCGTGATTATTAAAAACAAAAAAGAGTGAGTACGTGCAGACTATGGAGGAGATTGTGTAGAGGCCCCATTGTCCAGAGACGTTGGGTCACCTTACAAGGGCCACAAACGATTTAAGTCCAGACATTTAGTTTATACAAGTAATCCTGGCCTATAATAGTTGGCACACAAGTTGCTCAAACCAAGATAATTAGGATTATAGACAAAATAAGCGAGATCCAAGTGAAACTTGATAAACTACATTAGCTAATTTAAATTAAAGGATGTCATGTTAAATAGATTCTTTTATTTTATTGGCAAACAACCAATTTACTTAAACCTTCATACCGAATCTATTGGCAGGACTCTCAATTTACGTCATGCTAAATAGTCCAACCTATCATGACAAGTACTACGATCCTTCTGATTTAAAAATTCGAACAAGCACTTGCGTTCAGTTGGCTAATAAAACTAAAAAAAGAAAGGTCGATTACCCCATTGAAGGAGAATCAGTGAAGGGAACATCTTCTTATTCACTCAGCTGCTATCGGAACTCTCTGGCCCGATGAATGAAAACATGCGCAGACTAACCCATGATACAATTGTAGAGAGGAAGTATAAACATGAAATGAAAACGAAAGTTGCTAGATTATGCCGGCTAATCGTGTTGCTTGCGGTGGGTCTTGATTTCCTCTTGATCGATCGCCTGAATGGCTCCGGAATCATTGCGGCATCAATTAGGCCAATTAAACATTGTCTACTAGAGGAGTCAATTCACCAGTAGCAGAAGCAGAAGCCTCCTCGTTTATGAACCCGCCGTCTCTCCAAAGCACCGCGTCGACCAATATGACCGGTATGCCGATCCCCAGAGTCGCAAAGAGGTGAATCGCAGCTTCCGTCAGGATGAGCCCTACAATGGTAACAATCGCCACAGGCACCAGGACGAGCATTTTGTCGACAGCTTTGTTTCCGCAAATGGAGTTTGGCATCAGCCGTACCATAATAAGGTACTGATTGGCGATAATGATCATGGCCATCAGCAGCAGCAGCGAGACTGGGCGCTCCAGCACAAGGCTTATGGACAACCCGACCGACAGAACGAGCATGTAGAACAGGCCGAGGTGGGAGAGGTTCTTGATGATCCTGGTGGCCGCAGCTTCCGCGGTGGGCGGGAGGCCAAACGGGAACACGCGCTTGGACTTCCCTTCCGGCTCGTGGGGAGTTTCCATCGGGGGAATCGATGAAGAGATGGTGGAGGACGTTCTCTGTGTTACTGCACAGTTGGACATCCTTTGATCTGTGAGATGAAATGAAGATGGGAGAGAGATGTGATGAACATATGGTGCTGTGTTTTGGACTTGGTCAGAGGTAAACGGAGGAGTGAGTGGGTCGGTGACGGCATCGAACTAGCTGAGTTACATAAAAAGAGTGGACGATCTAAAGTCAAGACAAGGACGTTCTTCTAATGGCGAAGAAAATGACGTTAAATCAATATTTATTCGACTGTTCTCAATAATTGAATGTCCAAAGCCGCAGAATGCGACAATGACATTAAGTATGGCTGAGACGGTGCATCTTATGCCGTGGTATTTCCAGTCTCGCTTTGTTTTTCCCGACTTGCTGTAATTGTGATTCGTGCTTAACATTTTCGATCAAATCGTCTTTTCCTGTGTTGCTGCCCTTACCCTACGATATCTGAACATTGATACAGTGAGCACTCGGATTTACGGAACTTACCATTCTAAAGTGAGAATATAATGCCAAATCACGCTCAAGGTACTTCGTATTCACAGTTTAAAAGGTGAACAAGAAAAGGAAAAATCTCGAGTCCAGGGGCTCTAAGTTTAGTCTGCAGTATCAAGCACTTGCGTATACATGCCTGATTGAATCAAAATCAAAATTATTTGCCGAGGACCAAGAATGAAGATGAAACATAAAATATACCATTGCCATGGTCCGAATAATGTTTCTGAGGGAGATGTTACTGGCTAAAATGGGCAAAAAATTGGAGATATGATGGGCTAACTATAAGAAATTAAGCTTTCAATCCAGAAAGCAGAAACCCCTCTAGCAGATCAGACAATTATGGAAGAAAGCAGCAGCGAATAAGCTGAGGTCAATTAGGGAAGAACTAACTTCATTCCATCATGCAACTGCTTGTGTAAAGAAAATTTTACACTGACAATGCACCTCTTATATATCTCAAAAGAAAGTTAGGAGAGTGAAACGTCGAGAAAGGAAAGTTTTTCTCTCTTTCTAGGCCCATCCTATTTCCTCCCGGAAATGCAAGAAAATGGGAGGAAATTAGACAATTCTTTTATCCCAAAAATACCCTTCAGTTTGGTTGCAAAGATTAATAAAGCAAAATTTGATTTAGTCATTTCCGTCCACACATTGTTTTCCTTTGATGCACGTGCCATCAAGAGAGGGGAAATTACAATTTCCTCTCATTTCCTTTTTTTTTTTCCTTTTTACCTTTCAATTAATTTAATAATTGAGTTTAATTAACAACAATAGGTACAACCAACTCTAAATCAGGAATGAGCGATTCCAAAATTATGCTAGTTCAGCCCTAGAACCTACCTGCATAGGGTCGATTCCTAGATTTTGGAACCTAAGTCAATCATGTAAACCCTAGAACAAAACTTGAACCAACTCAGTTTGATTCTAGGGGTCAATGTAGGAAACCTATTGAATTTATTTATTTATTTATTGACTTTATGTTTTTGTATTCTTTGAGAGGTCAAGCTAAGTACATATTCATTAACACATAATATTTAGAAGCACGATACTAAGCAACAAAACGACGAGAAGTAAAATACCGGTAAAAAAAACAAAAATATAAAGCAATAGGGAACTATCCAACTCATCTTTCAGTCAAGCAAAACCAAAGTTAAAGTAATAATAGAAATCTTCACTTGCCAAAAGCATGTGACGTGAATCAAAAAGGTTCTTCCTTGCCTTTCCTTCCCTCATTTGCAAGCTCTTCGACTTCCGCGATGACCCCACTTCCTCTCCCTACTGTAAATGGATCAACACCGTCCTCGACTCCAACAATCCCGACCTTGTCACTTGGGTTTCGACCTCTTTACCCATAATGATGCCCTATTGAGCTCAATTTTCCCGATCGATCGACTGGGCCTCTTGAAGTTCGTGTTCCTCGACGAGTGGCTGTTGGAATGGGCCCGCTTCATGCTCATCAACAGCAAGGATGGGCACGTGCTGGCTAAATTGTGAAATCTGTATTTGGATCAAAGTGCCTTCTGAATTAGGGTTCGAAGAATTTGGGGAAATTGGTTGATTTGTCTAAATTAAGGTTTACATTTGGGGAAAAGTAATGGACGACATCATTTGGGTCTATTAATGCTAACTTGGAGCCATGTTGGTCAAAAAAATTGATAAAATATTGCCACGCCAGATTTTCGGCGTCCCAAATTGACAATGATACTTAAGTGATCCAACAAAAAATTTTGACCTTAAATGAGTGTCATACGTAAGTTATGACACTTTTAGTATCATTTTCCGTAATCCTTGTTCACATCTCCTCAATGGGGGCATATATGTAGGACCCCAAGTGCACACGAAAAGAGAAAGTAATATTTTTATGGGGGAAATTATTCAATCAGTTCTGAACCTACTGTACGGATGTCAATTCAATCCTCAAGTTTTTAATTTTGCCACTTTAGTCGAGAAATTCCAATATAGTCATTCCAACTAATTTTTGTCTGAAACAGCTAATATAATAATGTGCCACTTAGGATGATTGGCGATGATTGGACTGTTAGGAGTGTGCAAAAGAATTGGGACCCGCCCGAACTACCCAGAACCGGTGGTTCTTAAGGGAACCGGTCCGATTCCCGGTTCTATGGGCGGATCCACCCACCCGCCCACCTGAACCAGACCGATTATATTATAATAATATATTAATTTTTAATATTAAAAAATTCGAAATTAGCAAATCTAAAATTTAGGGTTCCAGTCACCATCTCGTCTCAATTCACTACTCTCCTACTCCATCTCGTCTCTCTCAGTTCAAAATCTCCCCGAGCTCCCTCTTCCTCTTCGATTCATCTCCGGATCTACTCATCTCCCTTTGAGTCCTAGTCTAAACTCGTCGAAACAGTGAGTTGATTCTCTTTTCCTCCCTTGAACTTGAACTCTCTCTCTCTCTCCACGTCGTCACCACCTCCGCATTCACTATCACTATCGTCCTCTTCGTTGTTGCACTAGTCCCGCTTCTACCACCCCTCTTCCTCCTCCCCCTCCTCAGGCTTCTCCCCATCATCCTCATCTTCGGAGACGAGCAAACTCTAGGTCTAAGAACGGCTCATCATCCCCGTTGTCCTCCTCATTGTCGATCTCGAGGGAGGAGTGGGAGACCGCGGAGGCGGTGGCCAAGATGATGGTGGTGGCCGAGAAGAAAGTGGAGTGAGGGTCTCGACTGCTTGAAGGCAAAAAGGGGAAGGTGTGGAGGTTACACCGGTTCTATGGATTCACCCGGGAACTGGACCGAATTGGCAGTCCGGTTCCTGGATGGATACATGCAACTAGCGGGCAATTCCTGGTTCCAATTTTTCAAAATCGGTTCTTAACGGGCGGTTCCCGATTCTAGGTCGGGAATCGCCCACCTGGACCATGCACACCCCTATGGACTGTAATGTCAGCGATTTCTGGCAAAAATTGACTAGAATGATTATACTGAAATTTCACATAATATTTAGGATTAAATTGGCATAAGCAAAAGGTTTAATTGAATCAACATGTGTACAATGTGTTTATAACTAATTGTGCAATTTCCCAAATTTTTATTCCAAAGTAATACAATTCAGGGTTAAAACCATGAAAAATAATAAACCGGTATACGCATGACAAATTTATCACAAATTAATTTTTTTTACCACAAAAAAACTCCAAACGTGTATACTTGTGATAAATTTACTCAAAACAATTTTTTAACCACTAAAAACTTCAAATTAATAAATTCCCAATTTACCTTCATTTAGTTTTCATTAAATTGGATTAATATTCCGAAAAACCATAATACGATACACCTATAACAAATAGAGAGTAAAAACTCAAATCGGTACACCTGTTAACTATTACTTGTCATTCAACTTAATATTTTGATGATAAAATTTAACTTTTTTTTTTTTTTTTTTTTTTTTTTTGGTCTGTCCTACTCTATTCCTATTACTTGTCATTCAACTTAATATTTTGATGATAAAATTTAACGGAGACTAGTAAAAAGCAAATTTGTCACAAGTGTGTTAATTTGGGTTTATTGTGATATTAACCCACAATTTATTGAGCAAACCTATAGATTAATAGTCGCTTGTAGGGGTGTGCAACTAAAGAGGTTCTTCTTAGGGTCTGCATGGTAACATTTCTGTTTCTCCCAATTTCTGTTCTTTTGTTCCCCGGAACAAAAAAAGAACAGAAACCCGTTTGGTAACGCAAAGTTGATTTCTATTCCCCGGAATAGAAAAGTTAGCCCAGGAATAGAAACGAGAAACAAAAAAAAAAAAAAAATTGCTTCTTATTCCGAGAACAATTTCTAGAAATAAGCAAATTTTCTTTTTTATTTTTGTTTTATTTCTCTCTTGCCGTGGCCACCTCCAACCGCCCGGAGCCACCACCGACCGCCGCCCGCCGCCGATCGTGAGCGATAATAAAAAAACAAATAAATAAAAAAAAAAATAAAAAAACAAATAAATACAAATAAAAAACAAACGCAAGAAAATAAAAAAAAAAAATACAAAAAAATACAAAAAAAACAAATAAAATACAAAAATATAAATACAAAAAACAAATAAATACAAAAATAAATAAATACAAAAAAAAAAAAATAAATACAAAAAAAAAAAAAAACACAAGAAAATAAAAAAAATACAAATAAATACAAATAAATACAAAAAACAAATAAATACAAAAAAAAATAAATACAAAAAAAAAAATACAAATAAAAAACAAACGCAAGAAAATAAAAAAAAAAAATATAAAAAACAAAAAAATAAAAAAAAACAAATAAATACAAATAAAAAACAAATGCAAGAAAATAAAAAAAATAAAAAATAAAAACAAATAAATAAATAAAAATAAATACAAAACAAAAATACAAATAAATAAATAAATACAAATAAATACAAATAAAAAACAAAAACAAATAACAAATAAATACAAATAAAAAGAATAAAAAACAAATAAATACAAATAAATACAAAAAGAATAAAAAAAACAAATAAATACAAAAAAGAATTAAAAAACAAATAAATACAAAAAAATTAAAAAAAACAAATAAATACAAAAAAAAATTAAAAAACAAAAAAACAAATAAAAAAGAACAAATAAAAAACAAATAAATACAAAAAGAATCGTTGCGTTATCAAACGCATTTCTATTTTTTTTTTTATTCTAAGATTAGAAATTTTGTATAGTTACCAAACGGGTTCTTTTACTCGAAATTGTTCACCGGAATAGAAATAGAAAAGAACTATTTCTGAAAAAAAAAAAAAACTCTTTCCCAGCCAAGAAGCGTTACCATGCGCACCCTTAGGAACCGGATTGAACCAGCCAAAAAAAAAAAAAAGGTTCGGGAACAGATTCCAAATTTTTAGAACCGGTTCAAGAGCAAGTTTCAAGTGAATACCCATTTAAGAACTAGACCACACTACCTTGGTTTAGAACCAGTTTTGAAACGTGTTTTATAAGCTAAAAAACCAAAACCCTAATTTCTTTTTCTCCTAAATTATAACCTCAACACTCTTTCATCATTTTCTTCCTCGGAACTCCCCTCTAGTCTTTCCTCTTCCCTTAAATTTTTAAGGATGAATGGGTAAATAAAGTTTTATAATTTATGTATTGTGTCACGTGTTTAAACTTCTTATCATTTATAATTGTACATGATTATGTATTTATCTTATGTAGTTTTGTTTTTGGCAGATTAAGATTTTCGTTGTTCATCTTTTACTTTGAATCATTTTATTACTCATAGCCTCATATGATTTTATCGTAAAAAATGAGCCAAAAAAAGGAACAAACAAATAAAATAGGTTATTGAGTAGACCTTGGAACCAAACCGAAAAATAGGGTAGGTTCCAAAATCGATTCCAGGCAAAAAAGATAGGTTCTAGGGTCTAAAAATTAGGAACCAGTTATAACAATGTAGGTTCCAGCTTCTAACTCTGGAACTTACCCACCCTAAAACCGATTACCCCTAGTCATTTATTTCCATAATGAAACAGCTGTGCTTGCCCAAGCGCACTCTCCTGGCATCACCACGGATTGTGCATTCATATGTTTAGTACACTTTCAGGATCAAAGTTAAAACTTTTTGGGCCTTGGTCTAGACATTCTCTTATCTCAAAATATTACCATTCATCATGGGGGTTCTTAACATAGGACAATCCAAATCGGTTAACATTCTCATTAAAACCATATGTATCTTCTTAATGATAGAAGATTGAGGGTGATTATTGGAAACAAAAAAAAGTTCGTTCATGCGGGACTATGGAGGAGATTGTATAGAGACCCAACCGTCTAGAGGCGTTGGATCACCTTACAAGGGCTACAACGACTTAAGTCCAGATATTTAGCTTATACAAGTAACCCTGACCTATAATAGTTAGCACACAACTTTTTCAAACCAAGATAATTAGGACAATAGACAAAATAAGTGAGATCCGAGCGAAACTTGACAAATTATATTACTAATTCGAATTAAAGGATGTCATGTTAAACAAATTCTATTATTTTATTGGCAAACAATCAATTTACTTAAACCTTCATACCGAATTTATTGGCAGGAATCTCAACATATGTCATGCTAAATAGTCCAACCTATCATGACAAGTACTACGATCCTTCTGATTTAAAAATTCGAACAAGCACTTGCGTTCAGTTGGCTAATAACACTGAAAAAAGAAAGGCTGATTACGGCATTGAAGGAGAATCAGTGAAGGGAACATCTTCTCATTTACTCATCTGAGATCAGAACTCTCTGTCCCAATGATTTAAAACATGCGAAGGCTAAGCCATGATACAATCGTGGAGAGGAAGTATAAACAGGAGATGAAAACGAAAGTAGCTAGATTATGCTGGCTAATTGTGTTCCTTGAAGGGGCCTTGATTTCTTATTAATTGATAGCCCGAACAGCTCCGGAACTGTTACGATGTCGATTAAACTGACTAAACATTGTCTACTAGAGGAGCCAATTCACCAGGAGTAGAAGCAGAAGCCTCCTCGTTTAAAAACCCGCCGTCTTTCCAAAGCACCGCATGGACCAAAATGACCGGTATTCCAATCCCTAGAGTCGCGAAGAGGTGAATCGCGGCCTCCGTCAGGATGAGCCCTACAATGGTAACAGTCGCCATAGGCACCAGGACGAGCATTTTGTCAACAGCTTTGTTTCCGCAAATGGAGTTTGACATCGGCCGTACCATAATAAGGTACTGATTGGCGATAATGGTCATGGCCATCAGCAGCAGCAGCGAGAATTTGCGCTCCGGCATGAGGCTTATGGACAACCCGACCCACAGAACGAGCATGTAGAACAGGCTGAGGTGGGAGAGGTTCTCGATGATCCTGGCGGATGCCGCTTCTGGGGTGGCCGGGAGGCCGAACGGGAACACGAGTTTGGACTCCCCTTTGGGCTCATGGGGAGTTTCCATTGGGGAAGTCGATGAAGAGATGGTGGAGGACGGTCTCTGTGTTACTCCAGAGTTGGACATACTTTGATCTGTGAGATGAAATGACGATGGGAGAGAGATGTGATGAATATATGGTGCTGTGTATTGGACTTGGTCAGAAGTAAACGGAGGAGTGAGCGGGTCAGTGACGCTCAATGAACTAGAAAAGTTGTATAGAAGACTAGACGAGCTAAAGTCAAGACAAGGACGCTCTTCTATGATGGCGAGAAAAATGACCTTAAAAATTCCAATAAGAGGCTGCTCAACTTCTTGAAGCATACAGGAAATCGTTCACGATCAGGAAAGTTTTCACGCGTTTTCAAAAAAAAAAGTCTTCACGCGTTTCATACGTTAACTTGGCATTGACTTGTATTTATGTCGCTGTCCATCGACCGACCTTGTGTTTGTGCGTTGCATTGCGATGATATCCTAAGTAGACTCGACTGCGTCCATCTTCCCATTCGTCCATTTGAAACCAAATCATGGCTCATTTTAACTGCTGTTCTCAATGATTAAATGACAAAGCCCATAGAATGCAGCAAAGACTTGATTGATCGATGTTCTGACGTGAAGCAGTAGGGGTGAGCATGATTCTAGGGTGTAATCAAGAACCTAAGAATTGGACCGGTTCCAAGTTATATGATATGTAGGATAGGTTTCAAGTTCTAAAAATTAAGGAACCTATTCTGACGGATAGGGTGTAAATGAAACTAGGAACTTAGAGCAAGTCTTTGTATTTTTCTTGTTCTATGTTTCGTGCAATCTTATGTCATTCTACAAAGTCCAATGACAAGTTTGTAATCTAGAATCACCAATCTGAGTTTTCATTTTCAACGATAATCATGACTGAAACTTTTACTATATTAATATTTCATAACTTTCATATGTCTAAATATAATGTAATTAGTGAACTGTGACAAATAGTCCTTAAAGATAATGATTCACTACAATCGTTCAATTAAGAGTATAAGTAGAATCTGATTAGACCCTAGAACCTGTTATAAGGTAGGTTTTAGGTTACTGGTAATTAAGAAACATATTCCGACAGACGAGCTCCAGATCAATTTAGAACCACTCACGCCTATTAAGCGGGACCAAGATGACGCATCTTATGCCGTGATATTTCCATTCTTGCTTTATTTTTCCTGACTTGCTAATGTCAGACTGGAAGTTCCTTGTATTCACAATTTAAAAGGTGAAAATCTCGAGTCCAAGTGTTGCCAGTTCAAGTCTGCAGCATCAGGCACCAGCTTATACACGCCAGATTGAATCGAATATAGGTATATTTGCCTTCGGCCAAGAATGAAGTGGAACTATAATGAAGATGAAAGAACAAATGTCCTATTGCTATGAGTACGTAATAAATGGCCAGAAACATATGAGTGAATTAGGCACTGTAAATCCACCTCAACATACGTTCGAGTAAAGACAAATTTGAAACTTCCGTGAGCATATTAAGGCCTCTGCAATGGTCAGGATAATGTTTCTCGATGGAGATCTTACATGTGAATATGGCAAATGTTTGGAGATGTAATTAAGCTTTCACCCCAAGGAACAGAGACCCCACTAGCACTAGCAGATCAGGCAATCATGCATGAAAGCAGTAGTGACGAAGCTGAGGTCAATTAGAGGAAAAATGACTTCATTTGGCCCGAAAATTATCACAGCGGATGCACATCTTTGCCATTAAATTAGACGCAAGATTATTCATAAGCGCATCTTATTCTTTGTTTCCTCAGGTAGTAATTAGAAAAGTTTCGCACCACTAGAAGCAAAATCATTAACTGCCATGAGACCATAGTACATTGTTGGAAGATACGCAATAATATTCCAAAATATCATTGGAATATCAATTATGTATCATATCTAATCGGATACAAATTGTAATATATTTAGTTACTTGTTTTATACACACCTTGTATTATAACTATAGAACAATGTACATTGAATTAGTATAGTGAATACAGAGGAAAATTCCTACATTCTCTTTCTCTCGAATTCCTCTCTCTCGACTTCTTTCATGGTATCAGAGCAGTTTTGGTTCTGATCTTGCTTCCGCGTTTTTTCTGGATTGCCTTCTGCGATTCTCTGTTCTTGGTTATTGCTTCACTTGCAAACCAGAACAGCATCCGGCAGGAATTCTTGCGTCTTAAGTTCCTTGTCAATCTGCAAAACAAAAAGTTACTGCAGAGTTCGAGTTATCATGGCAAATCCACAATCACATACCTCACCCACCGAAGACAGTCCGGTGTCCCATACTTCGCCAAGTCCGAACCCAACAATCATCAACCCAGTGGTCGATCAACAATCAAGCCAAATTGAGCAACACAATCCTTCTCAGCCGCAGCACACACTTTGGCAACACAATCCGGCTCAGTTCAATCCAGGTCTACCGTTCTCTGGCTATCCTTATCCATGGATGCCGTACCCATGGATTCCTGGATCTAATCCAGATACATCATCGCCGGGCTACCAAAGTGTGCAGACCGATGGAGGCCTACCAACCAATGCTGGGGCAAGCTCAACCATCGGCCTTGAGCAGACGGGCGGACCAGTTAATTCGAATCAGGGACAGAATACAACCAATACAGGGTTCCAAGCGGGGTTTATACCCTCAGGCAATTCGAATCAGGGACAGAATACAACCAATGCGGGGTTCCCAACAGGGTTTATACCTTTTCCCTTTGCGGCCGCCATGGGCGCCCAGAACCCAGCGACGCGCTGTATGTCTCCAACGCCGACGGCCCAGAGTTGAAGCTCATCAGCAACCCTCTCACAGGGTCAGCAAATTACTCAAATTGGGCGCGTGAATTCCGTCGAGCCCTCATAACCAAAGATAAGGAGGGATTCATCGACGGAACCATTCCGATCCCAATTGATGAGAAATTAGGGCGACATTGGAAAAAATGTAATTAGTTGGTAAGAACATGGATAGGAAATTGTATAAACCCATAAATAGCTGCTGGACTGCCTCCCACGGAGGATTCAAAAGTTTTTTGGGACAATATTCGAGAGATGTATGGAAAACTAGATCGGGCGAGGATTTTCTCACTTCACCGAGCCCTTTCCAAACTGAAGCAAGGAAACACATCCGTAACGACGTACTTCAACAAACTTCAACTCTCTGGAATGAGCTAGAGGCAGCGAAGGAGAAAATCGATGGACCCGAAGCTATTTTCCAGCAATATAAGGCGATTAAAGACAAAGAAAAAGCAACTCGTTTTTTGCTCATCCTTAACGAATCTTACCTCCATTTCAGGTCACAGATACTTGCCATGGAGCCTGCGCCTTCCATCGGACGCATATTCCAGCTTGTTGTGCAAGAGGAAAGCCAAAGGCTCGCCTTAACAGAAGGGAAGGGGGCGGAAACCCTAGCTCTGGCCGCACGAATCGAAAGGGGTTCGCGAACCCTAGAGAGGAGAGAAGGTGTGGCGCTAGGGTTTACAGGCGAACCAAAGCTTTTTAAGGGGGGATCTTCGGACGGCCACGATCGCGCGTCTCGATCGGACGGCTCACGATGGGCGCGCAATTCTTCAGATCTGGACGGTGGAGATTTCTCTGCCATTAAAGCATCCAACAATGGGAATTTCGCACTGAATTTTGCGAGGAGCTATCTCGGCCCAATTCGAATGGGCCGAATTCCTCTCGGCCCAATTCGAATGGGCCTAATTCTTATGGGCCAAATTCAAAAAATAAGGGAAAATTGTATTGTGAATTTTGCAAACGGCCTCATCACACAGTTGAAAATTGCTGGAAATTGCATGGTAGACTTGGAGAAAAAAAGGGCAAGGAGATATCGGCAGCGGCATATCAGATCACATGAAAGGTTGATACAAATCAACCTATCACTCATGGTGAATATGAGCAATTGATGCAGGCACTGCAAAAATTAGAGATTCCAAAGAAGGGTAGTAGTTTTACAGGTATTTCTTCATGTCTGATAAACAATATATCAAGAAATACTTGGATTGTTGATTCTGGAGCCAGTGATCATATTGCATGTGAGAATAAATTATTTACTGCTATTAATGAAGAACTAGATAGCCCTATTGTAGTACAATTGCCAAATGGCAACGTCACTCATGTCACTATAACTGGGACAGTCTATCTTAGTTCTCAAATTGTTCTCACAAATGTCCTATATATTCCTGAGTTCCAATTCAACCTTATATCTGTGTCTAGAGCCTGTAAGGAAAATTCGTGTCAAGTTTCCTTCAATGCTGATAGTTGTCAATTTCAGGCCCTTTCGACTGGGAAACTAATGGGATGGGGTAATCTATCAGAAGGACTATTTTTCTGGAGAAGTTCGACCAAGCATCTAGATCAATTTCCTTGTAATAAGCAGTCATTGTGTAACTTGACTACCAATGATAAAAATTTCATTTTTCATTCTCGAATGGGCCATAGTTCTTTATTTCCCTATTCTCAATGTCACATTTGCCCTCTTGCAAAGCAATCACGTACTTCCTTTCCCATAAGCGACAGTCGTGCAGCTGATATTTTTTCTTTACTCCATATTGATGTCTGGGGACCATACCATACCCTAAATCATGATAGTTCTCGATTCTTTCTTACCATTGTGGATGATTACTCAAGGGCTACATGGATTTTTCTCATGCAATCCAAAAGTCAAGTCTTGTCACACTTAAGAACCTTTCTTTCCTTGTCAAAGACTCAATTCGGAAAAACTGTCAAAAAAATTAGATCAAACAATGGGAAAGAATTTTTTAATCATGAGTGCACGGCTTTATTATCATCCCAAGGGATTCTACATGAGAGTTCATGTACTTATACGCCACAACAGAATGGAATAGTGGAGAGGAAGCATCGTCACTTATTGGAAGTTGCCCGGTCTTTAAAATTCCAAGCTTTCATTCCAGATATTTTTTGGGGAGACTGTATTTTGACTGCAGCATACTTGATCAACCGTATGCCGACCAAGGTTCTTAATGGCCGACGCCCCTTCGAGCTTCTTTTTGGGAAGAAACCTGATCACCATCGTCTGAGGATTTTTGGGTGCTTATGATATGCTTCTATAGTAGGACCTAAGGATAAAATGGGTCCACGAGCTCGTCGATGTATTTTCATGGGGTATCCTACCTTACAGAAAGGATATCGCATGTTTGATCCTTCCACGGGTGATTTTTTTGTCAGTCGAGATGTTCAGTTCCACGAAACCTCTTTTCCTTTTGCTGCCCAAGAATCAAGCAAAGATAGAGGTGGAAATTTTATTGATCATCATATCGAAGATCCTGTTCATGATCCAGGCTATGTTGTATATCCATATTCAGAAAATATAAATATTCATCCTATGTCTACTACCGCCCCAACACCTTTGGGAGTGGACACGAATCAGCACTTGGATACAGGAAATTTTTCTGAATCACCTATTGTGGATCCTCCAGTGACTCAGTCATCTCCTATGGAGCCTCCAGCAATCCAAACACCTTCTGACGATGTTCATCCCATGACGTTCCGGACAAGCCACCCGTCCTCCAACTTGGACTAAAGATTACATATGTGGAGTCAGAAATCCAGGTATTCTTTTTCCAATGTCTTCTTATGTTTCTTTCGATCGCTTATCCAAAGAACATAGATGTTGCATTACCCGCATTTCTGATGAACGCGAGCCTTCAAGTTATGATGAGGCAAGTAAAGATCAACGTTGACAAAATGCTATGAAAGCAGAGTTGCAGGCACTAATGGATAATCAGACATGGGAACTTGTCCATTTACCTCCGCATCGTAAACCAATTGGATGCAAATGGGTTTACAAGATCAAATATCGAGCTAATGGTTCGGTTGAAAGATACAAAGCCAGGTTGGTCGCAAAAGGCTTCACACAGAGAGAAGGGTTTGACTATCATGAGACCTTCTCTCCTGTGGCTAAAGATGTTACAGTCCGATCCTTCCTCGTCGTAGCAGCTTATCAAGACTGCCCTTTACATCAGATGGATGTTCACAATGCCTTCCTTCATGGAGATCTGGATGAGGAGATTTATATGGACATTCCACAGGGTTTACGGAGACAGGGGGAGAATAAAGTATGTCGTCTTCGCAAATCCCTATATGGGCTTAAGCAGGCATCCAGACAATGGTATGCAAAATTTTCTAAGTCTTTGATAGCTGCTGGTTTTCAACAAAGCAAATTTGATTATGTTGTTTTCACATGGACTAAAGGTACGTCATCTATATACTTGATGATATATGTAGATGATATACTGATTATGGGCAATGATGAGATAGCTATCAAAGGTTTCAAGCAATTCTTGCATTCTACCTTTCATATAAAAGATCTAGGTTTGCCAAAGTATTTTCTTGGAATAGAAATTGCTCGGTCATATCGAGGAATATCCCTCAGCCAGAGGAAATTTGCCTTGGAAATTATATCAGAAGCAGGATTGTCAGGATGTAGGCCAGCTGTAATTCCAATTGAGCAGAACATCAAACTAACCACATCAGATTATGATGCCGGAATTTCTAAAGATGATGATCCTGTACTAAGAGATCCAATGAGTTATCAGAAATTGGTTGGGAAGCTCATATATTTGACTATGACTCGGCCAGATATTACTTTTGCTGTTCAAACTCTCGCCGGTTCATGCACAACCCCAAGCAGTCTCACATGAATGCTGCACTCAAAGTTGTGAAATATTTGAAGAAATGTCCTGGACTTGGGATCTTTCTATCCAAGAAATGTGATATGAGAATGACAGCATATTGTGATGCGGATTATGCAACATGTCCGATGAGTAGGAGGTCCATAACTGGTTTCTGTATTAAGTTTGGGGATTCTTTACTTTCATGGAAAACAAAGAAGCAGCCGACTGTTTCATTATCCTCAGCAGAGGCAGAATATCGAGCCATGGCAAAGACCACGTGTGAGATAGTGTGGCTACGTGGATTATTTCATGATCTTGGAGTACAAGTTCAAGGGCCAACGAAATTGTTTTGTGACAATGATGCAGCTCTCAAACTTGCTTCAAACCCAATCGTTCATGAAAGAACGAAACACATAGAAGTAGATTGCCATTTCACACGAGAGAAAATCCAGGAAGGGATAATCGAAACGCTGGAGATTCGAACAGAAGAACAACCAGCAGATGTCTTCACCAAACCTTTGTGTCAAAGTCAGCACGCGTATCTCCTAAGCAAGTTAGGCGTCTTGGATATCTACAAGCCACCAGCTTGAGGGGGAGTGTTGGAAGATACGCAAGAATATTCCAAAATATCATTGGAAGATCAATTATGTATCATATCTAATCGGATACAAATTGTAATATATTTAGTTACTTGTTTTATACACACCTTGTATTATGACTATAGAACAATGTACATTGAATCAGTACAGTGAATACAGAGGAAAATTCCTACATTCTCTTTCTCTCGAATTCCTCTCTCTCGACTTCTTTCATACATGTCCGACAAAAGCAAATCTATACAACAAGACACTCAACCATTTATCTTGAAACAAACCAGATGCTTTTGGTGCATTCTTTTGACTCAAAGTAGTTCCAATGCTTAAAGCTTCTTTTCATGAATCCCACCAGAAGGATTTCCATCTCAAGCAAGAAAGTAGGCATTCTCAAGTAGCATGTCCGGGAAATCAAGGCAGGCTTCCAAGAATGCAACCAGCTGGGCTGGCTACAGCACATTTCCGCTAAGAATATCTGCAGAGAATACTTGCAGATAGCAGATTTTAAAAACATAAGCACCCAGGCCAACCTTATCTATTTGGTCCCAGTTTTTCAAATTTCCATGGACAAATACGTTGGGTTCCGTGACCTAAGAAAGGCACGAGGAAAATCTCAGCCTAATAAATAATCAACTCACAGTTATGGCACTATAAAAACAACTTACCATCATAATTGGAGGAAGAGCAATTTGAAGACGAACTCTTGAGAACCCTTTTACGCAGAATAAACACATGAATCCATCAACTGTAGTATGCTCACTGTCCCGTATCAATAGAAAGACTTACGTTATTCAGATATTCAGCTCATGAGCCTCCACATGTTCTCTCATTAGCAGAACAAATAATCCTACTAGAATCTGGGTAAATTGGCAAGAGGTACAGCTAGAATCTTCAACTTTGTCATTAGAGTAATTTGAAGATATTAGCAAAGCTTGGACATGGGTATTGTCAAGATGCTCGGCATCTTCAGACTCAATGAGAAGTTTACTCAGAGTTAGATAATATCATCTAATCGATAAGTCTATTCAGACTCAAAAGACAACGTGCGTGCGCGCGCGCGCGTATGACGACTAGAAATCTAGTTAGGATTTCCAATACAAAAAGTAATGATTAATCTTTTTGCAATGGAATCTTTTATGCAAAACATCCGGATTGATTGACAATTGTTACAAAGACAAGCTACCTTTCTTAATTGAAGAACTCCACTTATGGAAACGGGAGGTTTGTTTATATGGGTGACCAAATTAATGGGAATTCATATATTATTTTTAAACAGTTACTCGGTCTTCATTATGCAATCCGGTCCAATAGATTAACTAGAGAGTGATCCTCTAAACCGTCCAACTATTAGTTTAAATGTAGAGGAATATAAAAGGAGATCAAGGTGTCGAAGTGAATAGAGAGGTCTAGAGTAAAAAATTCTATAGCGTTGACACCTAACTTTTGTCTAGATATTTTAAGTTAAGGCTTATTTGCATCTATTAATCTTTAAATTAAGGCTTGTTTTTTTTTCCTTTTCTTCTTCTATTTTGGGGTCGCCAGGTGGGGTTCATGGCCGTCGGCTTCACGCGAATTCCAGCCCCCGACCGCCCGTTGACCGCCTCCCTACTCCCCGCTGCTTGTCTGCCAGAGTCTTGTCACGATCCCAACTCCGAAATAAGCCCGATCCTGCCCCTCTCAGCCGGCGTCTTCCAGGTGTTTGACGGAAATCCCAGACGAGCTCAGTAGCCGCTGTTGGATTTGCAGTGACCGGCGCGACGGGCGACGACGGGCGATGGGATCGGCTACGATGGCCGGCTGAGCAGAGTCGAGGCGGTGCTGGCGGAGGCCCGAGCTCCGATCGAAAAGAGCTTGGCCGCCTCTGCCGTAGATCGCCGAACTCGAGGGTTCCAGAAATCTGGGTCCGCGAAGAAGAAGCCAGTCGGATTCGGGTCGGGCATGGGCTCTCATTCGGGTAGGTTTTTTAAGGAATCGGGTTGCGGCTACGAAGTTGAGTTGGACCCGGGTCGCCATTTAGGCTAGGGTTCCATCCGGGCTGGGTCTACGCACGGGGGCCGGGACTTTTTGAAATGAAGATGGGCCAATTTTGTTTGGGGCCCGGTTTGTGCTTTAGAAAGAAAAGAGACTCTTGGGTCGGGCGGGCCTTGGGGTGGGTGACCCAAGTCGGTCCCAACCCGGGGAACCGACCCAGGTCCTTTTTATAATATTATATTATTATATTACTATAATATTTTAATAATATAAAAAAATTTATTTTCCAGAAAATAAAAAATAAAAATATCTCATGTTCACAATTTTCCAAAAATCAGAAAACGCCAAAAAAATTATTTATATTTTCAAAAAAAAAGGACAAAAAAAAAATCCAAAAATCCATTTTATGTTCAAAAAAATAAAAAAAGACCAAAAATGTGATTTTCCTTCACAAATGCATGGAAAATCCCTCGAAAATCCAAAAAGCCTTAGAGTTTAAACAAGATTAGGTACCGGAATGACATTAATGATTAACTGGTGTAATCAAGTTCCCGAACCTAGTTTTTCTGATTGCGCGGGAGCGAATATTCCTCCCAATAGTTCGCATAGGTTTCTAATCGACTCATCCCAAATTGATTAGTAGCGACTCATTTTTAAAAAATTATTTCATAGGTTAAAATATCAAACTATTAAGTTGTAAATTGGTGGACTTGGGAGAGTCCAGGCTAAGCCTAATAGACCAAGCCGAGTCATTAACCTCCACAGGCACCTGTCCCTAATCAGGCACCGAAAAAGAGGTCGCAACATATAGTACGAGAGTACTTCAATACTTGTCTTTCTCGAGCTAACAATTGTAACATTTAAGAGGTGTTGGCAGTATTATAGTTTATACTTAGGCATGAGATAGTAAGATCTATTGGCTTGGGTATAAGCAGCACAACTTAATTGTAATCTCCTATTAATTATCTAGTTTAATCTAGCTAATAGACTATCAATTTGAGAGAGTGGACATAGGCTTACTATAAGTTGAACCATTATAAGTTTACGTGCAATTTCTTCTATCCCTAAACTCCTGTCAATTATTTTTTCAGACTTTTGCACACCAGTAAACTACATCTGTTATATGTTCAAGCTCTGAACTTTGCACTCTAGTACTATCATTATTCATACTTAGATCTTGACTATTTTACTTTTGCTTTAAATTCATTAAGATTTGTTGAAATCACCTATTCACTCGCCCTATGTGATATTGCTCGCACCAACACCTACATCTAATTTTTGTTGGAAATGGATGACATGATGATGTGCTACATAGGATAGTCGAGATGATGCGGACTATCACTGTTGACACCTAATTTTTGCTTTCAAGTACATAAAAAAAATTAAAATTAAAATTATTATTAATTAACTAATTAATTAGTTAAAAAAAAAAAGCAAAACAAACAAAAAATAGAAAACTATAAAAAAAAAGGGTAAAAAAACGACTTTGGGAAGGAGGAATCGTATGAGAAGAAGGTGCAAGAGGGCAATGCACGAAGACCAAAAAAAAAGCTTAAAAGAAAAACAAGAAATAAAAAAAGAAATAAAAAGGGTAGTGAAGAAAAATGAAAAAAGAATAGAAAGGTGGAAAAGATGTGGGGGCAGGCGTTTGGTGGAGGCAGCGCGTAGGGGAAGACAGTGTAGGGAAAAAGACAAAACATAGACAAAGTAAAATATATATATATATTTAAAAGCTAAAAATTATTTGGAAATCTTTTTTTCTTTTTCAATCCGATAGGGTCGAATTTGGGTTTGGGTCGGGTCAATGGCTAGATTGGATTTACTCCGGTCCGAATCCATTTTCTCGAATATAATAATATTAAATATATATAAAAAAATTTCGAAAATCCAAAAATGATGGGATTTGGTTAGGATTCGTCATGCATTCCCTTTTTAGTGTAATTATGCCTTTATTTACTTGCATATCAATTATATTGCATGTTTAATTTATATATTTGAATATGTTTGCATTGTTTAGTTGTTTGTGCTAATTTTATTGCATTTAGGACATTGATAGCTGTGATTGTTACTTTAATGATTGCACACTTGCATGGTCACCTCATATGTTAGTCGATAGGTATAAAATCAATCCAGACTGCCTGATAAAAATCATTTCTTTTAAAATGAACAAGATTAGGTACCGAAAGGGCACTAATTGGTTAATTAGTGTAATCAAGTCCCCGATCCTAGACTCTCTAGTTGCGTAGGAAGTAAGGCACGCTCCCATGCCTCACTTGGTTTCTAGCCGACTCCAATAGGCTAGTGGCGACTCCTTTTGTACAAAATTTTAAAAAAAATATCCCAATGTCACGCAAGGTATGGGCTTGGGAGAGCTCCAGCTTAATTATAGACCTTAGGTCCGTCCTTTAGGCAATACCCCTAAACCTCTTCCCTCCCCCCAAGGGTAGGTCGCGACAGCTTGGCGACTCCGCTGGGGACTTGGTTTTAAACATTAGAGGACTTAGGCCAAAATTAATATTGTTCAAAAAATATTTTTGTTTGGCAGCGAAGACATTATGTGCATCTATAACATGTCGAATGTTGATTGTTTATGGGAGTTATAAGGGGTGGTGATTTCTAACCTTTATTTTGTAGGGGGTACAAGAATGAATGGTTTATTTATGTTTGAAGTGCTGATTGTTTTTAAATTGTTATGCATGAGTCCCTTGCATTGCACTACATTATAGCACACACTACTCCGCCGGGACCAGGGTTGCACAGATCATTTAGGATGGTGTTGAGGTGGATACCACTCCAACTACAAGCATGTAGTACGAGTCGCCCACCTTAACCCCGAAATTTCTTTTTTGATGTCAGAGGTCCCCACCCTGGTCTGCGAGCATGCGACACGGGTCGGTCCTTTGATAAAGCCGGAGTCATGGGTAACACGACCTAGCCATGAGCTTGTTGGTTCAGTCCTGTGATCCCATGGCTCCATTTTGGGCTGTATAGAGTAGAAATCGAACCACATTTCATGTGCATGTCTATGTGATTGGAAAAAAAAAAAAAGCATGAGGCAAAGGTCAGCACCCATTGTAAGTATCATTTCCCTTTTTATTTGCTCACTTTGTATTGCATTTTCATCTGAAATTCGCGGAAATCAATCGAATGCCCTCGGCGATGTAGGCTTATGATTAAAAAAAATTGGCAATCACTTTTGATAAGTGAACATTGAAGGCAAGTTCTAAACACTTTGATTTGGCCATGTTGATCTCGTGGTTTTGTTTAAATTTCTAGTTATGGGTTCGAAATCATTTAAAAAAAAAAAAAAAACTTTCAAGTTGTGATTTTATATTGGGTCACAGAAATTGAAATTGCATTTTTTATTTTATTTTATCAAATTCTCTCATTCTCACATTTTGGGGCTAAAGTGCAAATCATTTTGTGTATAAATTTCTCAAAATAGAAGTCACTTCATTTTTCTAGGGGTAAAATTACAAATCAATCTTTCAAAAATCAATGACACTTTTGCATATGAAACTTTTTGGAATAGAGTGGATATTCGATTGATAACCGTCGATCGATCTTTTAATGATGCCCTTTCTCTTATGACTAATCTTGGTGAGATACTAAACCCCCGTAATAAAGACTATGGGGGCATGTACCATCACATTGATTTTGTTGTAAGAAGCAACCTCATTGAGAGATCATTTTCTCATTCACCGGTTATCTGACATTGTTGCCTTTTTGCAGGCTACGCGTGATGCTCCATGACATTCTCATGTTTGACTACATAGAGATGTGAATTCTAGGGCTAGAATGAGAATTGATTTTTACTCTTATCTATACAAGAGTTTCTTGCATTTTATCATTGTTTTTATTCTTGTTAAGAATTTTGTTTTCCATTTTGGGTTTTGATCGCGGATCCGATTGATGCTTTGGTAAATCATGCGACTTTTTTTTTTTTTATGATGGAATTCAATTTCGTGAAAATCATCCCCCTAAAAAAAAAAAAAAAACAAATTCAGAAATGTTTCAAGCGAACCTTTTTGTCTACCTTCCAAAATGAATTTCGAGAAAACTTTGCTTAAGGCCCTCTCTTCATGTAGTCGTTTTCTTAGGCTCATCAAACTCGAGAAGCAAGCGTGCGTTGAGGCATCATCAGCGCCAATTTTCCATAGAGGCAGAGCGAAGTTGAATTCCATTCTGGGAAGTTTTGTTATTTGCAAATGCCTTAGGAACCAAAATAGCCCGTCAATTTCATTCACTCTACATGATGAGACAAATGAAGGGAGTTATCAAGCATCCAAAAGGGCGAAATCGAAGGAAGATTAAACTGTATCGATTTCAATCATCAATTTCTAATACCGTTTCTGACATGGTTTTCTTTTCCATTATCAAGGAGACATCAAGAGTGTCAAGTTTTGTAACGTTCCTAACAAACGCGGTGAAGCATTTTTAAGTCTTGTTTATCTTAAATAAGGAAAGATTCAAATGAAACATAGGGGCAATATTATCCATTCCTCCATTAGAGATACCTTGGGATGTTGAAAGCCCGACTTTGAAAAGGATGTATCTCGTTCCTAAACTTGATTCTCTTCAGCATAAAAAATGACATGTCCTTTTCTTTGATACAGGACGGATTCGAGCATAATAAAGAGTGATGAATGGGAAAATGTTGCACCTTGACCGTAGAAGCAGCACCTTCCATCAAGGCAATAAATGGGCAAAGCATCTAAAGAACAATATCCTCAGATGTAGAAACAAGGAGCACCCACTCTCCTTTCAAATCAAAATCTTGAAAAACACATCTCATGATCCATATATAAAATTTTGAAGCTCCTTGTCAGCTAACCATCTCTTCAAAAAGAGCATCTAAAAAAAAAAAAACAAAACAGGAATCAAACTTTGTGAATTGTTGTATACAATAAATAAGTGCTTTTTATGGATAAAATCAGGGCCACATAGCCATTTTTCAATAAATTCTAGCAACTTCAAGCAAAGTTCATACCTGAAGAATGAAAACACGTGAAGGGTAAATGGTGTCGATTCCAATTGCTCATTTTGGATAGCGTCTCTGACATGATTCTTTCTTTTCTTGATAGGAAGACATCAAACGCTTAAGGGTACATGTAAGGGAAAGGTAATGCCAAGTTACCAAATATCCACGAGGATGAATCCAAGAGATGTTAGCCCTCAAAGGATAGAAGCGAATGAAGGGTAATAATGTATCGTTTCCAACATTTCAATCCCTAAAGATCTTTGAGCTAACATATTCTTTTACATTCTTTACAGGGTTACCGGGTCGCCATGCCGCGAGGTAAGTACCCTTCTTCTCAATTTTTCTTTTTAAGTTAAAAAAAAAAAAAAAAAAAAAAAAAACTTTGGCGCTTTCTTAGAGACAAGCACAAAAATGAGAAAAGAAAAATTTCTGCAAACTTTTTGAGTATTCTTTTATCTCAAAATTGTTTTCTCGTCTTGTGGATTATTCACTTAAAATCAAATTTCCATATAGAGATTGATCTACTCAGATGATCTCGGCAGAGTGAGATTGAGACGTTAACCATGCCAAACAAGAAGTGTTTAAGATGAAGAAAGGCAAGCCCATTTCCAAACACGTCATTCAAGCACTTTTGAGAGTTGAGTGGAAAATGACCTTCTCTTAGGACGAATGATTCATTCGCATTGAGCACAAAAATCGAAATGATAAAGGCATTTCCTTCATCAATTCCAAGCACCAAGCTGACATCTTGCTATCCCTTTGGGCCGAAAAAAGAAAAGAAAATATGATACTTCAAAGTACCCTCATTGAGAACGATCCTACATTATGGCAACATAGGGGGGTATGATCATGTTGTAAAACGAAAGATTGAGAAAGATTCTATTACTTTCACTTGCATCAATCTTCTGATGATAGCTTCAGAGGAATTCTCATTAGAGCTTGACTCATCCCAAGGTGAAGAAGAGCATTTTCTTCTCTACCCAAACACTTATATCCATTGTTTTAACCAATTTGGGCCTGATTATTCATTTCTGAACCCTGAGCGGTGATCATCTCCCTTCACTGGGGCAAGGCATAAGAATTGACCAAATACAATGGACGGTCACGAGAAAATGTGAAAAGCATCTCGAAAGTCATAAGAGCTATAAAAGTTCAAAGAAAAAAAAATTCGACAAACTAGGGGGCATGAAAAAGCAGTGTGCCTGGTAAAAGCAAGGTCAATGCCCGTCAAGAAAAAAAGAAAAAGAAAAAAGAAGCCAAAAGGCTGCATCTTATGTAAAAAAAATTGTCAAAGTCAAAGTGCCTGCGTAAAAGAAAATCATCACAAGTGCAAAGGAAATTAGAAAAAAGGAGCAAAGCTCCATTGTAGAAATGATTAGTCAAGGGACTTTCGAGATGCGCAGTGTTTCAAAAGCCAAATGCCTTCAAAAGGTCGAGTGACCTGGTCATGATGCCATGATGATCACTGACTCTTAAAAACCCTCTTGAAAATTTTAAGCCTTTCAAGCTTCTCCTGAGCCAACATTACAACCCTTTTTCCGAAGCCTCTTCTAATTGGGATGATTTGAGTGAAAATGAGAATACCACAAAGAAGCTATTGCTTGAAGGAGTAGAAGTAATTCTATCTTATCTTATCTTCCAAGTTCTCGACTTGTAAACCTGAGGAAGATAGCGATAAATGTTCCTTTATTGGCCTCAAAGCAATAATTATTTTGTGTAAGCCCAAACCGAGCCTATATTGCGGTCCTTTCAAAAGACCTTTTTGATCGATCAGATTGTGCTCATCGCGAATGTTTCTGAAAGCCTTTGACATAACCCTCAGCAATTAGTTACTTCCCATGCGAATGGATGGGATCAAGCAGCCATTTTGTCAAGAGTGTGAGAAACCCTTTCTGACTAGAAAGCTTTAGTTTGGCATGTTTAATGAGTCTTTTTCACGAGTCGTAGCCATTCTGATAAGAACTTGACTCTTGGAGAATTTGATGATTAGTGATACATCCCCAAGCAAGATGACAATTTTGTACCACATGATGCTGACTGACATTGAATATTCTTTTTAAAAAAAAGCAGTCGAACTTAGCTTGTTCAATTGATGCTGTAATATTGCCAATACGTCTCTTGATGACGTCTCTAATGACATTTACTCAAGTTGAGTTTGACAAGATTCCTTAGTGAAGCCATGCAGTTTTCAAGGGGTTAGTGGATGCTTCCTTAAAAACCAAAGGTTAATGGTCAACCTTAAATCATGTCATCTCCAAAGGTTCATGGTCAACCTTAAACCATATTATCTACAAAGGTTCATTGGTTTTCCTTAAACCATGTATTTTTTTCTAGTCGAAACCCGTTTGTACACGGTGAGACTATCATATCCGGTCGAAACCCGTTTATACATGGTAAGACCTCCCTCCCAGTCGAAACCCGTTTGTACACGGTGAGACTATCATCCGGTCAAAACCCGTTTGTACACGGTGAGACCTCATTTCCAATTGAAACTCGTTGTTACATGGTGAGACATCGTTTCTCCCCTTCTTCTTCTTATGACACAGAGAGCTTTTGTAACCCGGTAGGCTTTCCGTAGCTCGGAGTCCTTCAACCCCCTTCTCATGACCCGATGGGCTTTCCGTAGCCCGGAGTCCTTCAAGCCCCTTCTCATGACCCGGTGGGCTTTCCGTAGCCCGGAGTCCTTCAATCCCCTTCTCATGACCTGATGGGCTTTCCGTAGCCCGGAGTCCTTCAACCCCCTTCTCATGACCCGGTGGACTTTCCGTAGCCCGGGGTCCTTCAACCCCCTTCTCATGATCCGGTGGGCTTTCCGTAGCCTGGAGTCCTTCAATCCCCTTCTCATGACCCGGTGGGCTTTCCGTAGCCCGGAGTCCTTCAACCCCCTTCTCATGATCCGGTGGGCTTTCTGTAGCCCGGAATCCTTCAATCCCCTTCTCATGACCCGGTGGGCTTTCCGTAGCCCGGAGTCCTTTAATCTCCTTCTCATGACCCTGTGGGCTTTCTGTAGCCCGGAGTCCTTCAACCCCCTTTTTATGACTCGGTGGGCTTTCCGTAGCCCGGAGTCCTTCAATCCCCTTCTCATGACCCGGTGGTCTTTCTGTAGCCCGGAGTCTTTCAATCTCCTTCTTATGACCCGGTGGGCTTTCCGTAGCCCGGAGTCCTTCAATCCCCTTCTTACGACCCGGTGGGCTTTCTGTAGCCCGGAGTCCCTCTCCTTCTTCTTATGACCCGATGGGCTTTTGTAGCCTGGAGTCTTTCTTTCTCTTATTGATAAAACGCGCTTCCATAGTTATGAGTCATTTCCGTCGACCTGACGCGTGCCTATGCACCTAGGGTCTCTCTATCGCCCAAATAGTTTAGGTGTCTTCTGTCTTTGAATGCAACCTCTTCGAACTCCCATTCAAAGAGGGGCAGCTGTGACACCTAATTTTTGCTTTCAAGTACATAAAAAAAATTAAAATTAAAATTATTATTAATTAACTAATTAATTAGTTAAAAAAAAAAAGCGAACAAAAAAGAGGTTGGGTCGGGCCGGATTTGACCTAGGCCCGACCCGCCCTATTTCTTTTTCTCTTCACCCGCGCACGGGCCAACCTTTAGGCCCAGTTTCTTTTCTCCCACGCGCACGCAGCCCGACCCGCGTCCATTCTTCTCTTCCTGCCAGTCTCGCGCAAAGACCTGCAAAAAGCAGAGAGCTGAAAACGGAAAGAAAGCAAGGTAGCAGCACAGGAGCGAGAGGAGCAGGAGGATTGGGATCCGGCGTGATCCGTGGGTCGGCAAGCAGGGCGTCGACAGGTGGGTGAGGCAGGCCGACCGTTGACTGGAAGGAGCTGAGGCTTCTTGCAAAAGAGGAGAAAAAGAAGACCGAGCAAAAGGGGGGAGACACAGAGAAGGACCGAAAGGGAGAGGGAGACCGAGAAGGAGATTGGCCGTCGTCGGAGGTCCGTTCTTCAGCCGCCGTCCGTTGCAACCTTCCCCTTGAACCAAGTAGGCTCTTTTTCAACCGTGTGTCCCTTGTTTTCGAAAGACGACGGGCCGGAGCTTGCACCGACTAGTTCGCACAAGTTTCGGTCCAAGCCGGTCCTCCCTGAAAGCTTATAGTTATTCTAGATGCATCGTTAGGGGTTTAGATCTATGCTCGTGCCCGTATCAAGTCGAAAATCCCTTGTGTTAATAGCGTACACCAAGTGCTTGTGAAAATGTCCTGCAAAGGACCGGAAGCCAGCTCACGTTTTAAATGGGGATCGATCCGTGTTTGCGTTCATAGCCGTTGAATCATGTTTTCTCTTTGTATGTTTATTACGTTTTGACGTGGCTTTCGCAAAATAATTGTGTATCGTCGAGAGAGCAAAAGTTTTCGTCGTTTCGATGTTTGGATTAATGGTCGCCGGAGTTCGCGGCCAACGGTGGTTTGTGCCGGTTGGAATGGACGACCGATAGATGGTGGTGGTTCGGCGGTGGAACGCCGGTTGCTTCGGTCTGTGTTGCCGTTTGGACGAGCTTCGGTGAGGAACAAGATCTCGGTGAAAGAAGGGGCTTCAAGCGTGCAGAGAACCCACGAAGAAGGAGCCCAGAAGAAGAAAAGAAAAGAATATAAAAGAAAAAAAAAAAAAAAGCAAAACAAACAAAAAATAGAAAACTATAAAAAAAAAAAAAAAAAAGGTAAAAAAACGACTTTGGGAAGGAGGAATCGTATGAGAAGAAGGTGCAAGAGGGCAATGCACGAAGACCAAAAAAAAAAAGCTTAAAAAAAAACTAGTAATAAAAAAGAAATAAAAAGGGTAGTGAAGAGAAATGAAAAAGAATAGAAATGTGGAAAAGATGTGGGGGCAGGCGTTTGGTGGAGGCAGCGCGTAGGGGAAGACAGTGTAGGGAAAAAGACAAAACATAGACAAAGTAAAATATATATATATATTTAAAAGCTAAAAATTATTTGGAAATCTTTTTTTTTTTTTTTTCAATCCGATAGGGTCGAATTTGGGTTTGGGTCGGGTCAATGGCTAGATTGGATTTACACGGTCCGAATCCATTTTCTCGAATATAATAATATTAAATATATATAAAAAAATTTCGAAAATCCAAAAATGATGGGATTTGGTTAGGATTCGTCATGCATTCCCTTTTAGTGTAATTATGCCTTTATTTACTTGCATATCAATTATATTGCATGTTTAATTTATATATTTGAATATGTTTGCATTGTTTAGTTGTTTGTGCTAATTTTATTGCATTTAGGACATTGATAGCTGTGATTGTTACTTTAATGATTGCACACTTGCATGGTCACATCATATGTTAGTCGATAGATATAAAATCAATCCAGATCGCCCGATAAAAATCATTTCTTTTAAAATGAACAAGATTAGGTACCGAAATGGCACTAATTGGTTAATTAGTGTAATCAAGTCCCCGATCCTAAACTCTCTGGTTGCGTAGGAAGTAAGGCACGCTCCCATGCCTCACTTGGTTTCTAGCCGACTCCAATAGGCTAGTGGCGACTCCTTTTGTACAAAATTTTACAAAAATATCCCAATGTCACGCAGGGTATGGGCTTGGGAGAGCTCCAGCTTAATTATAGACCTTAGGTCCGTCTTTTAGGCAATACCCCTAAACCTCTTCCCTCCCCCCGAGGGTAGGTCGCGACAATCACGTTAGTGATTTTTGGCAAAAAATGATTGAAATGACAATATTGAAATTTCTCATGTTTTGTGCATTCGTAAATGTTTTGTACACTTTCAGGATCAAAGTTAAAACTTTATAGGCCCTGGTCTGGACATTCTCTTGTCTCAAAATATTACCATACATAAGAGGTTGTTCTTAACATAGGACGATCCAAATCGGTTAACATTCTCATTAAAACCGGATGTAACTTCTTAATGATGGAAGATTGAGCGTGATTATTAAAAACAAAAAAGAGTGAGTTCGTGCAAACTATGGAGGAGATTGTGTAGAGGCCCCATTGTCCAGAGGCGTTGGGTCACCTTACAAGGGCCACAAACGATTTAAGTCCAGACATTTAGTTTATACAAGTAATCCTGGCCTATAATAGTTGGCACACAAGTTGCTCAAGCCAAGATAATTAGGATTATAGACAAAATAAGCGAGATCCAAGTGAAACTTGATAAATTACATTAGCTAATTTAAATTAAAGGACGTCATGTTAAATAGATTCTTTTATTTTATTGGCAAACAACCAATTTACTTAAACCTTCATACCGAATTTATTGGCAGGACTCTCAATTTACGTCATGCTAAATAGTCAAACCTTTCATGACAATAATCTGATCCTTCTAAATTTGACATTCGAACCCGCACTTGTGTTCATTTGTCTAATAAAACTAAAAAAAGAAAGGTCGATTACCGCATTGAAGGAGAATCAGTGAAGGGAACATCTTCTTATTCACTCAGCTGCTATCGGAACTCTCTGGCCCGATGAATGAAAACATGCGCAGACTAAGCCATGATACAACTGTAGAGAGGAAGTATAAACAGGAAATGAAAACGAAAGTAGCTAGATTATGCCGGCTAATCGTGTTGCTTGTGGTGGGTCTTGATTTCCTCTTAATCGATCGCCTGAATGTCTCCGGAATCATTGCGGCATTTATTAGGCCAATTAAACATTGTCTACTAGAGGAGTCAATTCACCAGGAGCAGAAGCAGAAGCCTCCTCGTTTATGAACCCGCCGTCTCTCCAAAGCACCGCGTGGACCAATATGACCGGTATTCCGATCCCCAGAGTCGCGAAGAGGTGAATCACAGCCCTCGTCAGGATGAGCCCTACAACGGTAACAATCGCCACAGGCACCAGGACGAGCATTTTGTCGACAGCTTTGCTTCCGCAAATGGAGTTTGGCATCAGCCGTACCATAATAAGGTACTGATTGGCGACAATAGTCATGCCCGTCAGCAGCAGCAGCGAGAATTTGCGCTCCGGCACAAGGCTTATGGACAACCCGACCCACAGAACGAGCATGTAGAACAGGCCGAGGTGGGAAAGGTTCTTGATGATCCTGGCGGCCGCAGATTCCGCGGTGGGCGGGAGGCCAAACGGGAACACAAGCTTGGACTTCCCTTTCGGCTCGTGGGGAGTTTCCATCGGGGGAGTCGATGAAGAGATGGTGGAGGACGGTCTCTGTGTTACTCCACAGTTGGACATACTTTGATCTGTGAGATGAAATGAAGACGGGAGAGAGATGTGATGAATATATGGTGCTGTGTTTTGGACTTGGTCAGAGGTCAACGGAGGAGTGAGCGGGTCAGTGACGGCATCGAACTAGATGAGTTACATAAAAGAGTAGACGAGCTGAAGTCAAGACAATGACGTTCTTCTATGATGGCGAACAAAATGACGTTAAGAGGCTGCTCAACTTCTCATGCGGCACCCAGGAAACTTCTCAAGATCAGGAAAAGTCG
Organism: Eucalyptus sp. ANBG9806169; assembly: GCA_014182395.1. Classification (NCBI taxonomy): domain Eukaryota; kingdom Viridiplantae; phylum Streptophyta; class Magnoliopsida; order Myrtales; family Myrtaceae; genus Eucalyptus; species Eucalyptus sp. ANBG9806169. Next base: position 15,266,990 of record CM024577.1, on the reverse strand, counting down.
TCACGCGCTTCATGCGTTCATTTGGCATTGACTTGAATTCATGTCATCGTCCATCGACGGACTTTTTGTTTGTGCGTTGCATTGTGATGATATCCCAAGCAGACTTGACTGCGTCCATGTTCCCAGTCGTCCATTTGGAACCAAATGGTGGCACAATTGACAGCTGTTCTCAATGGTTAAATAACCAAGACCACAGAATGCACCGAAGACTTTATCCATGTTCCAACATTAAGCAATAGGAGTGAGCATCGTTTTAGGGAAAAATCAGGAACCTACATGACATAGATTCTAAGTTCTAAAAATTAAAGAACATATTCCGACAAATAAGGTGCGGGCGAAACTAGAAACTTAGAACAACTTTTTTGTGTTTTTCTTGTTTTATATTTTCATGCAATCTTACAATATTCCATACCATGCAATGATATGCAATAATGAGTGTATAATCCGAAACCACTAATCCAAGCTTCCATTTTCAATGATATTAATAACAAAAACTTTTACTATATTAATATTTCATATTCTTCTTGTCTAAATACAAATTGTAATCAATGCATTGCAGCATATAATGATCTTTAAAGATAATGATTCACTGTAATTGTTCAATTAAGAATATAAGTAAAACTTGATTAGATCTTAAAACCTATTATAAGGTAAGTTTCGGATTACTAGTAATTTGAGAACCTATTTCAACAAGCAGATTCCAGATTAACGAAGAACCACTCACCCCTATTAAGTCGAGCCAAGACCACATCTTATACCGTGATATTTCAAGTCTTGCGTACTTGCTAATGTCAGACTCAAGGTTCCTTGTATTCACATTTTAAAAGGTGAAAATCTCAAGTCCAGGTGTTCTAAGCCTGCAGCATCAGGCACCAGCTTATACATGCTTGATTGAATCGAAAAGAAGTACATTTGCCTTCGGCCAAGAATGAATTGGAGCTATAATGAAGATGAAAGAACAAACGTACTATTGCCATGAGTACGCCATAAATGGCTGGAAACATGAGTGAATTAGGCACTGAAAATCCACCTCAACATATGCTCGAGCAAGGACAAATTTGAAACTTCCGTGCGCATATTAAGACCTCTGCAATGGTCAGGATAATGTTTCTCGATGGAGATCTTACATGTGAATATGGCAAATGTTTGGAGATGTAATGGATTAAGCTTTCACCCCAGGGAACAGAGACCCTACTAGCAGGTCAGGCAGTCATGCATGAAAGCAATGGTGAAGAAGCTGAGGTCGATTAGAGGAAAAATGACTTCATTTGGCCCAAAATAGTCACAGCGGGTGCACATCTCCGCACATCTTATTCTTTGTTTCCTCAGGTAGTAGCACCAGTAGAAGTAAAATCATTGACTCCCACGAGACCATAGTACATGTTCAAGAAAAGCAAGTCTATATTACATGACACTCAACGATTTATCTTGAAACAAAACCAGATGCTGCTGGTGCATTCTTCCGACTCAAAGTAGCTCCCAATGCTTAAAGCTTCTTTTCATGCATCACACCAGAAAGATTTCCATCTCAAGCAAGAAATTGGCCATCTCAAGTAGCATGTCTGGGAAATCGAGCTGGCCTTCCAAAAATACAACCAGCTGGGCTGGCTACAGCACATTTCTGCTAAAAATATTCTTTTTTTTCTCGTTGTCCTAAGAGCCACAGAGAATACTTTTATAAAATCACAAGCATCCAGGCCAACTCTCATCTATTTGATCGGAGTTTTTCAAATTTCCATGGACAAATACTGTGGGTTCTGTGACCTAGAAAAGCACAAAGAAAATCTTAGCCTAGTAAATGATCATCTCACAATTATGGCACTGTGAAAACAACTTACCATCATAATTGGAGGAAGAGCAACTTGAAGACGGACTCTTGAGAAGCCTTTTACGTAGAATAAACATTTGAATCCATCAACTGCAGTATGCTCACTGTGCCGTATCAATAAAAAGACTTACGTTATTTAGATATTGAATTCATGAGCCTCCATAAGTGCTCTCATTGGCAAAACAAACAATCCTACTAGAATCTGGGTAAATTGGCAGAGGTACAGTATAGAATCTTCAACTTTGTCATCAGCAATGTGAGACTTACATTTTGACAAGAAAACATAACCAAAAGCCTCACCTGATAAGATACGTGAAATTTCTGAACTGAAGGTCTCCCAAGGGAATCCCTTCTTCTTTAGAGTACCTAATCATAGTACAATAGAAAATAAATATACAGAGCTTACAAAACTGTTCTATGGACTAGCCATCATGCATCATTTGCAAATGTCAGTGAAGATGGAGAGATTTGGACCTTGTGTATGCTGCCTAGTAATACTCTTTTCCTTCTTCTTCTTCTTCTTCTTTTTTTTTTTTTTTTTTTTTTTTCCAGATTTGAAATTATGAAACCACTGTCACCCTTATTCAATTCCTTAGTAGTTAGAGAATGCGGCACTCGCATTTTTTATTTTAACACTTCACCTCATGCAAAGTTAAATATCTGATAGAAAGCCTGAATGGTCAGAACCTAAGGCATGCAGGTGAAAGATCTCTTGAATTGAAACGTACTAACAAAGAAGAGAATCCCATACATTAGGTGAAAGGAACATGTAAGGAATGAAATTTGAGACCTCTAACCCTGACATCATTTTAAATTGCGAAACCAAAACCAGCTTATTTAAAATTTAAGCTGTTAGAGAACAGTGCACCTCAAATCTTATATCTTACCTATAAGTAAAATCAAATTCATTAAAGAGATATAATGAAGGATTACCACTACCTGTCCAAATTAACCATGACCTCTAGTAAACTTTGTTTATTACTTTTTTGGCCAAAATACTTATCTATTTAATCCATGCATTTTTGCTAGACAAAATACCAAGTAATCTAATTCACTTAGGGGTACCAAAGGGGCAAATAACAGCAACATCATCTTATCTGTGCATGCTTTATATGACAAAAATTCAAAGAATTCCCATCTTCAACAAATAAAATGTCTCTAAGATTCTAATCTCCAAATCAGCCCAAAAACATGTATATATCTGAATGTCAATTGTGGTGGGTTCATGTACTATTTGTGAGTTAAAGGCCAAAAAATTGTCAATTTTCTGCCAGAGATGTCAAACTAGTAAGTTTTAGTTGACTTGTAACTCATAATAATTAGAAAGGATAACAAAGAAACTGGTTATCAGAGCAGCTAAACTACCTCCATGGAGAGTCATCTTCACAGAAACGAGATATTCCACTCATGGCTGAAAAAGAGTCTATATGGATCCACTGCTCTTTTATATTTTCCTTGGGCTGCCCTGTATAAGCAGATGTCTTCATTAAAGGGCGATGGAGAATGAATCCACACACATTTGCATGGTTTTACATGCATACAAATATACACAGAAAGAGAGAGCTTACTACTTGTATGCAAGTATTTTAAAGCGTAGCCACTGGGATAGTTCTCATATGATGCCAAGAAAGTGATAACCGTGCACCCTAGACTACAATATGAAACATTAGTGCAAGATTGAATGTCCATAAAACCCCCAAACGATAAAGTACCAACAAATCTAACCTGACAACAATCGAGCCCACCATGATGAAATAGAGCAAATTCCATAGACGTTTCTTCCTGTTATTATAGCTATGCAGATCCAAACAAATATGAGCAGTGGTTAGCATCACATGCATGGAAGAAACGAGAAAGCACTCAAATTCAGGAAATATCAAAGTGTTCATTATGTATATCACCAATGGTTAGTGCTGGAGTATATAGTGTATCACATCAAGCCTGCATGATCATGTTGTATCATTACCAAGTTGTACTCACCAACTAAATGCGATAGGTCCATCATTGGCAATATAAGTACTGTAGTGGCACTACTTTCAGTAGTCACATATTAGAGAAATCCATTTTTTAATAGGCATACAGCCCCATCTAAAGGCAAAAATCCAATAGAATGATCAAATAAGTTGTTCCATGAGTGCTCATTCACCTAAACAGGATGAAGCAGTTACGTGGAGGTATGAAACCTCTCAATGCTTGTAGAAAATTCTCAAGAATATTAAAGGCTTCGCAAATTTCAGGTATAATAATGCATAAGTGGGATGTCTAACTACTTCTCTCGCTAAGTCAAATTCCTTCACTGTGGGTATAGCCCATTTCCCTTACCCAGACAAGGGAGGGAATCAAAAGAACATGATTGGTACCAAAATCATGTTATCATCTCATTTGTGTATTCTTACAGAGAGAAAATAAAGGTTCAGAGAACATCTGAAGCAACGTACATCCTGCTGGCTGCAACTGCAGCTGATAAGTTGAAAATTGGAACAGCAGCAATAATAAAGCGGAGTTCCTGCAGAAGATTTGTTAACAAAAATCATTTACGTGCATTTTGATGAAGAGGGTGGTTTCAGTGTTTCATCGAGATTACCTTATGTGGAAGCTTAGAGTAGAGTAGGACAAAAGAGTACACGGGTATGATATAAAATAGCATTCTTCTATCAAGTAAGACACCGAGCTGCAAAAGATCAGCATTTAAATTATAGAAGGGAGCAACCAGACCAAATCTAACTTTACAGTCAAGTAGACTTTTTTGCCAAACATATACAAGAAGTCATAGCTCAAGATAATAGCTAATGATGCAGTGAAGAACCATTCAGAGAAATGGATAAGGATCTAGATCCAACTCCAACAGCTGATAGTTTGCTCCATAACTCACCAGAGAAAGAGGATATGCACCAAGTAGTGCACGGGGTAGTGCTGAAGTCAAGTACCAATGAAATGGGTATGTCTAATTGCAAACTCATAAGGAAAGGTAATTGCTATCTCAACTCAATAGAAGACCAAAAAATCATGGTAGTTACATTTTCTCCAATGCAAATTCAAAGTGGCATACTCGAGTTTTAAGTCTTGACCTTTAATTCAAAGTGTGTCTGCAGATGGAATACTATGCATGGGCTACGTACAACCATGTGTTTTCAGTGCTTTGGAGCAAAAATGCAAGACTCTGGAACCGAAATGAAAGTATGACAAGCATGAACAAGTGATATGAACTTGCCCTAGGCAAAAGACATGAAAGAAATCTGGATTTCTCTTTAGGCGCCATCTTCTCCTAGTTATCTACAGCAAACTTTTGAAGCTGAAAGCCTGATGGAAATGATTCATCAGTTGACAGGACTTCCACTCCTGACTCCAGATAAAGAGAAAGAGTCAAAGGAGGGAAATATTTCTTCAGAGTCAGATTTCTGCAATACTTATCCTCCTATACCCCTAGTATAAAAAGTGTTCTGTCTCAGCTCTACATTCACATTGCTCAAGTCACAATCAATGGCCATAGCCCCATAGGAAAAAATGACCTCAATTTTGTACTTAATGCATAAGTTTATCAAATTCAGACTCATCAGAATTTCAATTCCTCTGCTTTTGTTAAACTAAAAAGTTTTAATGAGGGATCCTTCTTAGAAAAAGGAAAACATCACAAGATATGAAGATTGCCACAAAAGGATACACCCCATTCAGAGCTTCGGTTGAGAACTGAGTTAAACCAAAAAACTTCAAATTCAGGCCACAAGATCCTCTTCCACATGAATGAATCCACAAATGTTGTAACACCTGTCAAAAGTACAATACATCATAAAAAATCAATCTCAACCACACTAAATTGAATTGCATATTCACAATTATAAAAAAAGCAAGTCCCAAGAAATTTAGGCTCACCTACACATAGAAGGGCCATTGGAATGCACCATTTACAAGCTTTAAGTAATGAAATTGATCTGGTCTGTGATTGACAAGAATGAATGACAATCAAGATTTAAGATGAAGTGTACTCATGCTACACAAATTACGGATGTCGGATGACTATCCTGAAAGAAACAAATTTCATCTTTGGCAAGACATAATATGGACACAAAAAAGTCACTACTTTCATCAGCACTGATTACCACACAAGAATGATGTGACTAGACACCTTATGGTCAAAGAGAACGCAAGGAGGATGTCATTCCATAACAGTATCCGAGAATTCAATTTCAAATCTCCAATCTCTAAACTATAAAGCTGGCAATTCAACTCAACAAGATAACTCTAGGACCATCTTATTTCCTTCCTATAATATCTAGAACTTATAATTTGATCAATCAGACAGACTCCAATAAGATATGTCTAAAATACATTTCCATCTTTGGCAAGACAAACCAAACACAGATAAATGCATTCACTTTCGCCAGCACAGGGAACACAAAAAAGTGATCTGATTCATACAAATTGTATGTGAAAATAGAAGAGACAATCAACCAGAAATAAGGAAATAAAGATACAATCCAGACTTTGTCGCTGGAGGATACCATACTGGAAAGATAGTAGAGAGAGGGAAAGGGGAGAGAAGGATTGCCACTTCAGTACTCACCAAAAGAAGTTCAAAGCCTATAGGACACAAAAGTAGCAAGATATCACATCGAAAGACCAGGGTTGCAAACACCTGATAATTAGGCCAAGAGTCATAAGAACAACACACAACAAATTAGAGGTGAAACCTTAAGCCATCCAAAGTAGTGAATGAGCAAGGATAATGATAAATAACAGCAAAACACCATACCCAAATGCTCAAATGCAGGCACGTGCCTATGTCTATTTGCAGGTGACAAAGGGTGTCAATGATGTTGCATCATGTGCATTAGGCATGGATGCAAGTGTGCATTTTTTTGGGTGTTTGATTTAGTCTTTTTTGGGCAGGAGACTCAACTGGGTGTATGGGTTCACAAGCACAATCAAGTGTGCATGCTAGTGCCCAAAATGGCATGGAGTGACATCAAAAAGAATAATATGGATAAAAGAAGTTTTAACTAAGGTTCTCTATTTCAAAATTATAGTTCCATCCGAGAATGGTATTGTTTACTTCCACTTCATTCAGTATTTAAGGAAACGCTCACATACCCTGGATTGACAAGCTATTCAGACACACAAAGCAGAAGCTACAAGCTAGAGATACAACAAATGAAGAACACAATTAAGGAAAAAGAAATATCGAAACAGGTGTGAGTGGCTTTAATGGAAGTAATTGATTACTAGAAAGAAGAGGAAAGCGTACCAGACAGTTCAACGTTGCATAAAAGCTGCCTCTAATCCAATAAGCATATGCCATATTAACTGCAAGGTAATTAATGAACAATATTCAAAGACTGGCAATAGCCCACACATAAAAATAAATACAACAAGTTGCCAGTTATGTTGACTTCCATGATAGAAAGATGTCAATCAACAACCACCAGAGGGAGCATCACAGTCACAGCAAATGTGATCAAGAAAAGGAATGGTTCAGAGCAAGTCATCATTCTGTAGCCACTAGCAAATATCCTCAAAGATCATATAATCTCCTCATGATCAGATCATGTGGTTATTCACACACACAGAGCATAAACCCTACTGGAGGCTCCCTTTATAGGGTATTTTGATTCCACTGGATGCTAAAGCGTGCATTCCCCTCTACTTGAAAAGAACAGGAATCACGATGGAAATTCTTTTACCAGTCAAATAGACAGACAGCATCTTCAGTTTCTTTCCATTTCATTTAGGAAAAAGAAAATTGGTTTCTAGAAAAATGACTTTATTAGATACTGGAAAAATATAATATCTCATACAGCTTTCTCTTAAAAACAGACAGGTGAAGGAACCCATCAAAGTTGTAACCTCATGTTTTCCTGACTCCATCCTTAGTTTAATACTTCAGCGAATCCACAATTTTACCAATAGCAACTACAACTTTCTCCATGACATCACTCCCTCCAGACAATGATCCACTTATAGTGTGTCAAAGTTCTGCTGATATCAGAGTTCCAAATCCAGACAGATTTCAAAGATAACTGTTACAGGCCAAATAAACCAATATAGAAAGTCACACTAAGTATTAGATATCCCTACCCAGCCAAAGAAACTCTAGCGACCAATTTAAAGGGGTGTATGGTGCATTTGTAAACTACCAATCAGATACAATCATCTTAAGAAAGTCATGTTGCTTCGCAATTGGATGACCAATAAATCTGCAGAGATGGAAAAGTGAAGAACGATTTGCAATTCCAAACTGGCAACAAATAAAATTGCATGATAATCGTTGATTTACCTAGACCAAGTGCTAGTACATTAGGAAGAGGACGGGCACAATAGAACAGCAAGTGAAACTGAACCGCACTTAAGATTACAAAGAAAGCTTCTACTTGATGTCCAAATTTATGTCTAACCTGCCCAAATGAAGGAACTATAGTTTAGTAGGTTTGTAGCACTGATTTCATCACAATAAACAAAGAACTTTGTTATCCTAGTAAATACTTGCTTCCAACCTCAAATCACCAACTGGACAAAACTGAACCTAGGTACATGTCACAGTAGGCATAATTGTCAAGTTCAGACCTCATGATCAGAATAAAATCTTCCAAGATCAAACTGGTGATAAATATTTAGTGATTGCAGAAAGGAAAGATTACAGCCTGAGATGTGTTATGGCTTAACAATACAGAGATAACCCATATCCAAGAAAAGTAGTTGCCTCTACTTCCAACTAGCATGTATAATAAAATAGTAGTCGTACTCTGTAACACACAAGAGTCAGTTGTCACAGCAATAAGTATATTCTATAGATCTATAGATCACAGTTTACACTTTCTAAACTGCAAAAGAAAGAGCGTGTACATGGGATCCTCCCCAGACATCATAAAGCAGGAGCCTCATCAACTGAGCCATGCATAGGGATCAAATAAATGTAAACAGAGATAGCCGTACTGGAAGCTCAACGGTTAAATGTTACTCTAGGGATAACATATCAACCAACAATTATCAAATTTGAAACATCCTAAAAAGGCCAGCCAACACTGTTTATGTTCATGGATATAGCCAAAAGAAAAAGGAGAGAGAGAGAAAAGGACACAGCAACGATCGCAAAGCATTTAACGTGAAGAATCCTACACAAAATGTGCAGCTGGATGATAATATTTCCATGCAATGAGTGGCTAAGGAAAACAACTTGAGACATTGTATCCACAGAAGCATACCGAATAATTGAAAGAAGCAAATTCAGCACAGTGTAATGAACCAACATACTCCCTAACTCCCTCTAAACAAAATGCATCATCATACTTCACAAATTTATTAGTGTGTTCACAATCCCTTGGTCAAGGTTAGTCCACAGCATTGATAGATAAGGATCCTGTACCTCCAAACCATCTCATATGGGAATTTAGATACCTTTCAATTATCCTATAAGCAATCTACCAAAGCTTCCTTAAAAGAACTGGCTGAATTTTCCTAAAACAAACCATCTCCCAGTATATGTTCAGTGAACCATGTAAATAGTGCAGTTTCTTTCTTAATTCTTTTAAAAACATACTCGAAATACAAAATAACCAAACACACTAGACCCATTGTATGACCAAAACAATCGACAATATATATGTCATAACACAGCATAGTCTCGAAAAGTTTCAGTCCTCTTCTTTCATTTTTGAAAATCTCAAACAAAGCATAATCCAAAAGTTAGAAATAAATCAGGTCCAGTCCAAAGACATATCTGTTTATCACTCAATTCAAATTATGAAACTATAGTTACTTGAATTGATATTTCCAGCAAAACAACATCTGATATCACGGGAAGGCTTCTCGCAAGATACTAAGCTACCAGGTCATCCACAATCCTCTAAATGTTTTTTTTAACTCTCTCTAGATGCTTTCTCTGCATGAAAGTAGCAGAAATGTATTCTGTATACATCTTTTTGGTCAAACATAAGTAGGCGAAGCAGTTCAAGCAATCAAACTAGCAGGAAAAAGGGAAAATAACAAGGAATAAGAAGTAGAAGAAAGGTAAACATATCAAAAGCATACCTGAATCCTGCAAAACCTTAGCGTCAACAGTATGATGCTACCTAACACCAATCGAACTGATGATGGCAACAAAAACCTCAGCATGAGTATAAGAATATGATACTACAAACATTATAACACAAGGGCTTCACAATAATAAAGTTTTACTTACAATATCCATTACACATGCAGTATTAATTCAGAATGATCAACTAAGTAAGCAATGAGCCAAGCGTCTATTTATCATAGATATAGAAGCAAGAGAAATATAAAGGAGTCAGAGAATTGCAAATACAGACCTTGTACTTGCTACAATAAACAAAGAACCTTCTATGTCTATTTAAAGTAACATGCAACTGATTTTCAACAAGCAACTCAGGGTATAATAAATCAATGTCTATATAATTTCTAAGATATACACAGCCCCACGAACATGCTTCGCACAGATATAAAAGAGCTTCATGTTAGAATTTCAACCCAAAAAATTATGCTCACAGGTGGAGGAATAGTAGATAAGGCCATTACACACCTACACACAAGAGATGTGAAATTGACTCTATATAGACAAAAGTAGTGATATAAAACTAGAATCACCAACAGAAGGGAGAAATAGAAGAAGAAGAAAAGAAACATTTTAATTGGGAGATGGCAATGGGGTCAAGCACGAATGGTATTGACAAAAAGCAATGTTTCCCACAACCACAGAGGAAATTTTCAGATTACTTAGATGGATAATTTCATAGAAGTCCCCAAAATAACAACCAACTAACCTGCATAAAGACTATAAATCTTTGGCAAGTGCAGCAAGCTCATTATCAATACAACTGGTGTTGCCAAAGTTGATACCAAGAATGCACCTAAAAGGGTTAAGGATAAATAATTAAAAGATATATTTATATAGGGACCTGACTTAACCAGTCTGTAGCATTTTACCATTTTGGATAGTACTATGCAATTGGAATGGTTCATACTAAAAGTACAAGCACAACGTATAGAAAAGCTGACTGTACTACTAAAAAAATGACCAGAAAATAATGAGCTTCAAGAGATCAAAAGTGCAAAAGAAAGACTATAAGCTTTTAGTTTAGAGTACATCATGTACCACATCAAAGAAGCAATTTTTAGCAATGCTAGAAGAAAATGTCTACACTGAAATGTTTTCACTCTTATGTCACATGAGAAACTACAAAGCACATTAAATGACAGGCAAGTACATGACACTAGTCTGAAGAATGAGCATAGAGACATTTTTCCAATGTTTTCCCACTTTCATGGTTGGAAGACTCCACAACTAAAGAATTTATCCAAGGTAAAGAAGACATCAACAGACTAGGGGAAAAAAATACGCCATGTGGACTTGTAGGCAGCTTACCGAGGAAAGTGCGGGGAACAACTCCAGGAAACTCCAGGTGATCATACTAGCACAGTCATCAAAACCAAAGAATTTTCACCTTAGTATCTCTTAGAAAGGAAAGTAGCTGGGGAAAAAGACAGTGCAGCAGGAAAACAATTCATGAAGACACCGGGAAACAAACACAAGAACTTATACACATCAACTCTTAAAGACTAGCGAAGAGTTAGTTAACCATGGAACTTGGGGTCTATAATTAAGTTTTCCACATGGGCGGTGATGTGGAAAAAGTCCACAATGGGAAGAGTTCGCACACTTCTGAATTAACTGAATTAAGCACACGATGTTCGGCTTACCTTGTCAAGGTGATGCCGATGGTAGAGAATATCATGCATTGCCTGCAAAACAAAACACCAGCGCAAACGGGCAGCACAGTCAGCCAGAAGATAGAATTACGACAATCCAACCAGTGCCATCACCATTCCGTCTCTCCAACAACAGAACCATCTCAAGCACTTGACCAAAGGAGATCAACCCAACCAACACTCTCATCAGCTAAGAAACAGTAACTGCAATTCCTAACGTTCACCCATAAACCAGGAATAACTCTACGGCAGAAAATTTGAAAACTTTCGCATTCTTGGCCCCTTTTAATCACCACCCAGAAAACCGAACGCACCGAAACCAATCACGACCGAGGGAAATTGCAGTTACCTGAACATTAAAGCTTTCTTCGACCTTAGTATAAGGCACCGTGAACACGTAGAACGCGGCGATCGATCCGAGCAGCAAGTCGTACCCTGCAATAGGACACGACATAAGCGCGCAAGCACGAGACTTTAAGGAGCAAGTACGCAGGCGCGGCGCTGCGCATCGTACCGAAGCTGCCCAGCACGTTGGATGCTCGTGAAGCCATGGTCGTCGCGAAAGGCGGAGAGAGGGAGGACAGAAAATGCTCTGCCCGTCGCTGCGGCGGCGATGACGAGACGAGACGAGACCCGACCCGAGACGGGGAGACGTCGGCCCGCGGCTCCGGGCCTGGCCGGGCCTTGAAGGGATCGCTTTTCGGCTCGGCTCGGCTCGGCCCGGCGCCCAAGGCAACGCCAGGACGGCCCACCAGTCCTGCTGTTTTTTTAGTCGGTCTTTATTATACTTTAACTTTCTCTCTAGACTTTTATTATGCCTCCTTACAAAATGTGTGGGTCGAAACTCACAAATTTAAATCGTCACCACAGGTGTGGATTCAAACCCATCACCTCTCCCTTCCAACATAACACCCCAATCGAAGTCTTTTTCGAGAAAATTTCGTTGTTGATATTCAAGTCATGAGATTTAGTAAAAATATGTAGACCTAGTTTTTTTTTTTTTTTTTTTTTTTGGTCAGTTTTTTATATTATAAAATGCTAGATTTTGAGTAAAGAATATGGGTTTGTAAAAAGAAATGTTAATTTCGTTCAAGAGAGATATAATTTTCCTTTTATTTTATTAAAATGTAAATCACAAATCATGTGTCATCTTTTGCCATTGCCTTATAAAGTGCAAAATTTATTTTTTAACAATTCAATAATTATAATAAAAAATGCAATATATTGCATAAAATATGACAAAGTTACATCCTTTTAAAAGTAAATATATATAAAACTAAATCACTTGAATTGACAAATTTATGTAAATCAATAAGTTTACCTACAATTTAGGTAATTAGTGATTGACTAGTTATATATATATATATATATATATATATATATATATATATATATAATATAATCCAATCGAATTGTACTGGACGAATTGAGAATTCTAATAAACATGAGAGAGATAGTATTATTTTTACGGTTTTATAATTTTAGCCTTTGCAGATTTTTTTCGATGGAAAAAAAAATCAAAGGGAAAGTTTGCACCTAATTTTTTTTTATTTAAACGTATAAATAAATAAATATTGATATAGACAGGAAATTAAAACCAAAAGAAAAAGGACAAAAAGAAATTATATAATTGCACGCCACCGTTGACAAGTCGAGCGGGAGCAAACGCGCGACGACCGGTGTAGGAGAAGCGTAATTCGAGTTCTCCACCGCCGCACGAGCACCGCCTTCCGCCGCCGCGCGCGACTCCCGATGGCCGGACACGAGGACGAGGTGGCGATGGAAGTGGAGGCGGTGGAGGCCGTCTACGGCGGCGATTGCGTCGTCGTCGACCGGCATCCCCCCCGGCTCCACGTCCGCATCGCGCCCCGCACCGCCGACGTCTCTTCTCAGCAGGTACCTCTCTCTCTCTCTCTCTCTCTCTCTCTCTCCCTCCTCTTCGATGCTCTCTTCTCTCCGATTTCGATTCGGCAGAGCGGGGTCTCAATGGCGTTTGCCTCTCTGTTTTCTTCGCAGTTTGTGGAAGCGGTCATCGGCATAAGTGCAGGCCCGCAGGTAATCAACTTATGCGAATTTCCGATGGAAATCGGGAGGACCGTTGCCGGATTGCGTAGTTTCGATCGATTAGGTTAGAAGTGACGTAGGATGCTGTAAACTGTTGGAATGCTTACTGTCAGATGGGACGGATTGAGTTGCAGTTACCATTGGGCAGTGCTGGAATTGGTTTCTGTTTAGATAGTTTAAGAGCTTGGAAGCAAGATAGGGCCTTTTCGTTTTTGTTAATCCTCGAGATCAGTGATACTCTTCCGAAGACAGTGTTCGCCGAAGCGAAGAAGTGGATGAGTTGAAAGTGTCTTAGCAAATAGAGTATGTTGAGAATTGTGAGTTGTTGTGTGAAGGTTCGGAGTTTGTTGCCTGTCATTTCAAAGGTTTGAACCTCGCCTTATCGATAAATGGCATTTGGCATTCGAAACGGAAGGCATCTGTCTATTTCTCTTTAATTGCGTGAGACTTGGTGGATGTTGTCATCATTGTGGCAGCTGATTTTGTCTGGAATTTACTTGATCAATCTGTACTCTTTTGGGTTGTTGGTAAATGTGCAAAAGCTATACTTTTAGCTGATGGTTGTACTTTGTCTTTTGTATGACTTTAATTTTGTTGTAGTATCCCGATGTCCTGCCTGATGTTGAGCTTATAGAATCGAAGGGCCTTGACGATAGAAGGCAAAAATATCTTTTGGATTGCATATTGGACAAAGCTCGTCAACTTTCCTCGTGTTCAATGCTCGTAGCACTTTGTGAGGTAAATCTGGTAAATTATGTTACGCAAGTTCTTTGATGGTAGCTAGTGCTGGCTGTATGTAAATATCTTTGTATTAGCTCCACTGATGGTGCACGTGCATGCAATAATATGTTTAACTTCATTTAAGTTTGTAGGCCTCCTTAATTCAATTGTGTACATGGATCTTTCCTGTCCCTTTGTTCTTTCTTTCTAGCTAGAACAGATTTGATTTGCTCTTTAGGGGCTGAACTGTATTCTCTGCTGGCAATCCTTCTTTTCATTTGATTTTTTATTTTTCGTGTGATGTCTGTTGACCTCATGGAAAAGTGGGTTCAATTTGTTTAGCATCTCAAATCTCCTCAGTGGAAGCTTAATTGGTAATTGTTGAATTTTTTGCTGTATCATCTGGTATATGCCACTATGTTGAAATCTCCTTTCTCCACAATGTTAAGAAGTTGGGCTGTGCTGAATGAGTTGCCAAAGTAGCTGCTCCCTTGCATACAGGTAGGTGGCTGCTCAAGCTTGAGAGTTCCATTTGCCTTTGGTGGCTAGCACTGAGAACTCAGCTAAAGAAAGATGAAAGAGTGCTTTTGCGACATTAATGGATACCTTTTAAATGACAAGATGTTTCCTGCAAAGTGACTTGTTTTGAGAATGGTAGAAGAAGGAGTAGCTACGGAAAATGCTGGACGAGCTAGTAGTAGGGTGTAGGCTTTGTCAGGTTCATGTTTTAGTCCCTTGGTATGAAATATCAACAATCTTATCCACCAAGTTTTGTTAGCAAGACTGCTGAAGACAGTTGTTTATTAGCCTTATTTCTTCAACCTTAACGATTCTACACGAGATCATATGACATACATGTCATGTCCTTGTCGTTCTATTAATTCACTATGCTTGAAAATGGCATTGCACCAATGCAGTTATTTCTGAAAAGGGAAACAATCTGAAAGGATTAACCTTTTCGCATCCTTTTATAAGAAGTAAAGTTTGAGTTGCTTCAGAAACGTGGTTCACGGGGTCTTAATTGAATTGGTATTAGTGTTGTCTGAATTGAAATTTAGTGCCATTCATTTGTAAGTGTTTAGTTAAAAAAGAAATTAATATTTTTTAGATGCATTTAGCTTAATGTATTCAAGTAAACAATCTAAAGCTTCTGTTACTTTACATATATAGCAATGCCATTTGGTGTTAGTGTTGACAGAACCATTAGATATACAAGGACGGAGGATTGACCTTGGTTATATGTTCCAGAAGAGAATTACATAGCCGAGTCTTATGGTATTAATGCAATTGGAGGATGATATTCATGGGAAGAGCTCATAAGAACTGAAATTTCGTGAAAATAGATTAGATTTATATGCTGTTTCAATTCAACGTTCGTTCCTCAGTTTGTTAGATCAATGTTGTTGAAATTGCTTTTCTTTGGAATGATTAGGATGGGCCATACAAAAATAATCATTTGAAAACTATCGGATAATTTGGAGTAAATTTTAACCTATAAAGAGTTCCTTAAACCATAATTTTTAACAAAAAATAATGTCGTATTTAACTGTTTCAGATTTACTTCAGACAAGGAATCTGCCAGTTTTTTTTTTTTAAATTTTCTCCTCTTACTTTAAAGTGGGAGGAGCTATGGCCAGAAATTTCTTGGGTCAAAACGTGATCTTGATGATCCTGGACTAGAGATTTTTGTTTTCGGGTATGATGTTGTCCCTTCTCGTGGCATTAAACTAATTATGGAATCTGTGAAGATTGAGTCAAGAAAAACAGTTGTTTTAATTTTTGCATCCATGATGAGTACATGGTCTAATAGGTGTGATGTTTTGGTAGGAATTGGCTTGTCAACATGTTGATGATCATCGAACGTCTAATAGAATGGTTAAACATGTTGTAGAAAAATAGTATAACAAATGCATAACTGGTGGAATATTAGAGTTCAAGGTCTTGCCTAAATTCCAGAGGTTTAATCACCTTCTTTGCCTTGTATCTGTGCTCCATTCAATTGATGGTGTCACCTAAATGTTTTCTTTCTGACTTCTTTTTTAAATTTATACCGTATGTGGGAGAAATGTCCATAAAATTGCTCGTATACACTGACCTAGACTAGTCTATGAACCGGTCAGGCGTCTCTAGTGTCATCTAGGGTAATGCTATCTATAAACAAGGTAATATAGACATTTATATGTTAACCTGCTGAAATGGAAGAGGCACTTTACAAATACATCAGCTGTGCAAGTTTGAGTCTCTATTCTTTCCATCCTAGATACATGATTTAGCTCAGTTTGCATGAAAGGTTCATGTAGCCAATCTACTTAGTTGGATAAGGCTTAGTATCTGGTTGTTGTCATTGAATCCTCTCACTGTGTGAATTTTCTTTTAGGAAGCAGTGGAACTCCTCTCTAAGATGAACCACCCAGAGGGTGACTGTCCCATGTGTTTGTATCCTCTGGTTCCTGAAGATACAGAACACAGAGATTTGGCATTTATGAAGCTGATGTCTTGTTTCCATTGCTTTCACTGGTCAGAATGCAATCTTGCTTGCACTTTTAGTTGTGTCTCTCATAGTTATGTTTTTTTCCCTCCTTGATCTTTGATTTTCCTCACCTGCAACCATGGCAGTGAGTGCATTATAAGGTGGTGGAACTGGCTTCAAAATGAGAACCAAACAGAAATTGGTGAGATGGGAAATGAAAAAGGTATGAACGTTTTTGAAAGAACTGTCTCTCTTTCAACTAAATGGTGGATTTTCTTTTCTATTCTAGTTCTTCTCTCTCCTTTTGTTACCTTTTTAAATTGAATTTTTCTTAGGGTAGGAGGTTGTCCACGTTCATTCTTGGACATCTAAAATAGGTTCACCAGTTTAAGGAGATTCTGAGTAGTAGTTTCAGTTCATTTTATACTTATTATCTTACAAGAACACTTGCTTTGGCTAACACACAGATGCTACTAGTAAATTTTCAGGTTGTCATGCAAAGACAGCATAGTCCCATCTGCTGTCTTTGCATTTAGAACATGTCCAATGATTGCTACATTTGAGGTCATGTATTTTTATTACCCGTTTGGATGCAATGTTTATCTTCTTTGGGATGATCATCTGTTTGTTCATTGTTCTTTATGATGATCCTTGGCTTGTGCTCTATTAATTGAGTATCGCTACATGTTGCTTGATCTCTGAGGGCCAATTAATGTATGCTCTTTAAAATGTATCTTTAGAGAACTTTGCCAAAATATGAATTGTTATGGGAAGGAGAAGACTCCTTTGAAAATTATTCAAAGATGCAAAGACGTGATTTCACGTTGCTTCTGAATGGTTAGTAATAATTTTCTCCTTCTTGTCATTGACAAGGTTCCAGCTCTCCTTACATTGGTTTCTTTCGTCAAGCTGACTAATGGTATTAAATAAAATGTCAGATACTCCTTAGTTTACATCGTAATTCATCAAAGTAGGTCGTTTCTATAATATGTAACATGCTAATTCGGTGCCTTTTCTCGCTTACAACTGTTTACTGAAATAGAAGAGCACTTTGCAGTTTTATCTAGTCAGTTGTCATTATATGGATAGAAACTACTCGATGGTTCTTGTGCTTGTAGTCTGTAAGGAGCATTATTATGACACTAGCAAAATATTATTTGGCACATGCCTTTTCTTTATCTGATGAGGTTGTTCTCTGATGTGCTGTAATTGAACTTAATTTGTTTTTAGCCATTAATTTTTCTCGTAAATGCTTAAATTATAATTTTCTAGTACTTAACTGGCGGTTGCTGCTACATGTGCATCTAGGGTTAGAAAGCCAGGGAAACTGTCCAGTTTGCAGGAAAGTTTTTCAGGCCAAGGATTTGGAACATGTACTTAAGTTAATCAGCTCATTTTCATCCAAATCGGTATGCCATTTCCCTTATCAGTCTAGAGGAATTATTTAAAGCATACATCACTGTAATTTACATTGTCAGCATTAGTTGGTTGTTACCTTTCTTGAAATAGCTTGAGGAACAACTGGTTGGGGGAGAATCATATAGTAGAGAAGTGGTCTTTGCTGATTTGGGTCAGTGGTATATTTACCTTATGCAGCTGGATAGGGCCCGTTTGTTTTTATTCCTTTTTTCTGTTTTTGAACAATTTTTCTGTTTTTTTGTTCCTGGGAACAAAAAAGGAACAGAAACGCGTTTGGGTGCGTTTTTGTTCCAAAATTGTTTTTTTGTTCTCAGAAACACATCTGGAATAGAAACAAGAAACCAAAAAAAATTGTTTCTTGTTTCTGGAACAAAATTCAGAAACATTTCTCTCTTTTTCTTCTTCTTTTCTTCTTCTTTTTTTTTTCTTTTTTTTTTCTTTGGCCGGTCGCTGGCCTCAGCCATGGCCGGCGACCAGCCGTCGAGGGTCGGCGACACCGTCGAGGGCCGGCGACCTCGCCGGAGCGTCGCCGGCCCCCGGCGAGGCCGAGGCTCCGGCCCCCCGGCGAGGCTCGGCCTCGCCTTGGCTGGGCGAACTCGAGCTCGCCCGGATCCGGCGAGCCCGAGCTCGCCCGACCACCGGCGAGGCTCGGCCTCACCGGCCACCTCCGGGCCGACGTCGCTGGCGGTGGCCTTGCCGGTGGCTCGGGCGAGCTCGGGCTCGCCGGATCTGGGCGAGCTCGAGCTCGCCCAGCTCGAGGCAAGGCTGGGCCAGCTCGAGCTCGCCCAGATCCGGCGGCGGAGCTCGCCCGACCATCGGCGATGCTTGGCCTCGGCCGGGCCACCTCCGGCCGGCGTCGCCCGGGCGGTGGCCCGGCTCGGCCTCGCCGGTGGCTAGGCGAGGCCGCCGGCCCTCGTCGGCCGCGCCGGCCATGGCCGAGGCCGGCGACCGGCCAAAAGAAGAAAAGGAAAAAAGAAAGAAAATAAAAATATTAAAAAATTAAAAGAAATGAAAAAAAAATACAAATTTACCAAACTTGTTTCTGTTCATTTTTTATTCCCGAACAAGTTTACCAAACCCCTTTTTTTTGTTCAAAAATTGTTCCCGGAATAGAAACATTTTTTTCTATTTCTGTTCCCTAGAACAATTTTTAAACAGAAATGTTACCAAACGCACCCATAGTGGCCTAATGACTCGTGCAGAAAATCCTAGGGAAAGAACACTATGTTAAAAGACTACAGAAAATGATGAGTATGTGGGGCTGACCACTATCAGCAAATGAATTATGGCCTTTGGTGGAGGGGAAAAAGGAGACTATGCAGGACTTAGGCCATAACTTGTTGCCTAAAGCATGAAGTGGCAAAATTTTTAAAATGGTCAAGATAAATTATTTGGTGCATATTATTGATATGATGAGGGGAAATACATTGTCACTAGCTTGCTTGTGCGTTGCATGGTTTTTTTGTTTAAACTTTAATTAGAAAATACATTTCACATATAAGATAACATAGAATCAACTATATTGCCATGCACTGGGTTGTAGCGAAAAAAATATAATATGTTCATTAAGTATTTTTTGTTATCTTCCAGTTCTCCCATTAATGTTTTCCTGAGTTATTTTCCTTATTAGGATAGGCATAAATTAGTCATGAAATGTTTGATTATGTATTACTATGAAATGTCATATGTAAGAAAGATCTGGTGATAACTGTTAAAATAAATGATTTTTTATTTGTTGATTTTGTTTTTTGGTGAAGTCATGGGTTGCTTGCTAATAAATATCAATTTCTCTTCTGGCTAATGAAATGAATTCATGCATATAGAATTTGCAGGTGAAACATTTTTTTTTAATATAGTAACATCTTGCACTCCATAAAAATGGTTTAGCGCATTATTAAGAATAATTAGCATGAGTTTATATTTAAAAAACAAAATACAACCAATTCTCAAATAATTTTTTTTGATAGAAAAGGCAAAGCCTTAATTCAGTGAATGATGACCGATTAGATAGATAAAGGCAGCATTTATATACTTTATAAGAATGTGTGAATTTAAATTACTATATTCAACCTATATGAAAATAATATTGCTACTGTTGTGTATACCTAATGAAATACTCTTTGTATGTATATTATGAATCAAGACGGATTTACATATATTCTGTAAAAGAAAGACTCCTCTAATTAATGTTTTAATTCCTTAAATATGCCGAAGTCTCGTTTTATTACTTACAAAATTTCTAAACTTTTATTTGGTAGAAGAAAGGCTCCTCTCATTAAATTAAATACATTAAATGTCCAAAAATCAATTTAGAAGATCAGATTAGATGTCCTGTGCTTTTTACAGTGACCTTTTGGCTGCACTTCTGTGCTCTGGTTTGGCAGGGTCTTCTATCATATTGTCGTGGCTGACATTCTTATAGCAGTTCATAAATTAGAATTCCCTTATATCCCTTGTGGGGAGACTCCTAGAATTTGGATCTTTCAAAAGGTCAGGCATTTTATGTCTAAATTAACATGCATGGCATTTGTGTCCATCTGACAGCTTCAGCTAGAAATGAAAACCTTCAATTTTGGTTATTTTGTGCATTAACTTATGGTTCTCCTTTCCATTAACTTAACGGTTCTCTTTATCATGAATGACTCGGCCATTAAGGATTGTGTTGAAATCCTGCCGAAGGAACTTCCAATCGGTGGTCAAAATACCTTTTTCCTTTGTGTATTCTGTTGAGAGTCTATCGTATTATCCCTAGCCAGGTTTAGTAAATGAATGCACTCTCTTGGTTGTTATGGCAGATTTTTGAGGGAGATGTCCCTGAAGAGAATGGGGAGCTTCTCCAGTCAGATTCTGAAAATAGTAGAAGGCAGAGATTTGAGACCATTACAAAAGTACAGCAAGAAAATCATGGCTTAATTGAACCCAAGAAGGACTTGGTCGTGTTGCCAGGCATGTACATAACCCCAACAATTACCTCATCAACATCTGGTGCGATGAATGACAATATCGAGCAACAACAACCAAGGGACGAAGCTGTCTCTTTGGAAACCGATTCTAGCAATGCATTAAAGCAGCGAAGAGACAAGGCAGTTGCTTCTGTCCGCAATTCCATTGGATCCTCAAACACACGAGGCACCATTGATCATAGGAACTCGGGTACGAGTAAAAGCAGTGCGAGGAATGCTAGAAAGCCAGGCAAACACTGGGTTAGGAAAGACAATACATCTAGGGATTAATACTGGATAGAAGTACGAAAGGAGCAAGTGTCAGTATGAGTTTTTGTCGTGCCCTTATGTGTCTACTCCGTACACACTCCACGAAGGGAGTGCATACGGGATATCTTTGATTGTCCGTGCCTTCAGCCCCAACTGGACATTTGAATCCCGGTCTCAACTGGACCAATTCATCTGATGTAAAATAATGCAAATGTGGGATCTGCTGGAATGTGCGCATCAGTCGGATTGTGCAAATCCTTGTAGTAAGATGGAGGGCACGAATTTGCAGTGCGCCCCCCTCGGCGGTCCTTGAACAATGATAGCTTATGCGGAAGTCATTATTGAATTGCCTGAATAAAACTGCAACAGTCATTAGACTTTTTGTGATTGTTGCTCATGGGCCCCCCCGACCCTCACCCGAATGTCCAGTGAATTGTAGCTTCTCTGCCTGCCTCTTCCAGTCCCGTAGAGACAGTTTTTTTTATGGAGCTGTCTTTACCACGTGTTTCGTGAAGGTAGTTATTAAAATGCGCCTTTCAGTTATCGACCATCTGACGAGAAGTGGCTCCTGATTTTTTACGAGACAATTTGCTTGTGTATAGACTTCAAAGCTTTTACCCACGCAATTCTCTTCTCGTACAGCTCCTACTATTCTTTTCGTTGAATTATACATGGAGATACCAATGCTGTGGAGTCTCCCTTTCAAGCTAGTGATGGGATGAGATAATCGAATCCATCTGAGACTTGTGAAACTGCGTTCAATCGCTCATTCTTCAGTGGTCTGATTTGACCAGGAGCCGGGCCTGCTTCATTTCCCACACCATGTGCTCATTGCTTGTTAAGCTTGTGAAGTCCCTTCGTGCCAACACACCACCCGAGAACAGTGCGATATCTTGCGATGGATCTCATGTTCCGACAGTCCAAAACATAATCATTCAAAGAATCAGTCCCACAAAATCTCAAACAAATGCTGGGGATCTGTCATTTCCATTTCGTTCTATGATCATTGCCGTCTCGCCCCCAACCAACTGAGGCACTTGTGCAAAGCTTGTGATAACGTGTAGGAGTCCTCTTGTCATTTACCATAACTTCTCGCACAATAAATTCGAAGCTCGATTTCTCCTATAAAACATCATTAATGATCGCCTGATATTCTCCGAGGATCAGAAGTCTATCATGTGAGAGATGTTCAATGGTCAGATTCGATTTCCAAATCCTTGGCTATGTATATCCCTATCTTGGCCTTTTAAGCAAGTCGGGGCTTCACTAGCTGGGCCAAGTTGGGGTTTCACTGATTGAACTATCACAAAACTAATTCTTCTCTTTCTTTAGCATCGGAGTCCTTCCTTGGAATAGCTAGGCATGGTCCTCTCTTGGCTCTTTAATGCATTTTCAGAGGAAACCGCTACTTCTTATAATTGAGAAGATTTCTTTTCTCAGTAGAATGCTCAGGGGATCTTCTCACAAGCAACTGCTAATCATCTTAAAATGAGGGGTTCAGCTGCAACCTAAAATTATGGAATGAACAGATTATTTGGTAATATTACTTGCACAAATTATTGATGGGGTGCCAACTTGCAAGCTCATGGCAATGCACCAATTGTGTTGCTTAATTAAATTCACTATGGTTAGTTTCGAAAAGAAATGTCATATGAGTAAGGAATAATTGGTTCCCCCAAATACCATCAAGGCAATAGTTCAACTGGATGAGGGCTTACTCATGGTTTCCTTCAGGAAATTAGAGATCTGAGCCGTGCAAATCTAAGAACTAAACTTTGAGCCAATCCACATATCTAGTTGACATTTTGGTGAGGTCATGGTGATGGGCAAACCCAATTCAAAATGAGCTATTTGGAGGATGGTTTGAGGCTTTGGTGCAAAGTGATTCAATTCAGGCAATGCAATAACATACTCGGCAAACCTATAGACTAGACATTCTGTGGAGTGGTGTGGGGCTCCTATGGTAACGCTTAGGGGAGGTAGTTTCGCTAGTTGCTCCCTCTCATCTTGTTAGATAGCAAAATAAAAATAAAAAATCAGTTCTCCATGTTTGATCGATTATAGAAATCAACTTGAGTAGAATCCATACAACACATCTCACATATTCTTATTTCTACTTTTACCTTATGCGCTAAATACAACTGTCCCGCCATTCTGCAATCCAGAGTACACTTAAAATACATCTTACATCATTTATATATGAGGTTTGATGAGTTCTATATATACGTAGTCCCCCCACTTATTACTTAAGTTTTGCATCGGACTTTGAATAATTGCATTGCATTGAAATAGTCTAGAATCTCTCTCCTACTTGTCTGCATTTTAGGGTTTGAAAAGAATCATGGCCGGAATTATAGATAGATTAGCCGTTTAGTTGGACCGAGGAAAGTAAATCTCCGTGCTTCCTCGTGGGTAATGACACCCTCCTGCCTGCTTGAGTTAAACCAAAAAGTGCGAACCTAAAAGTTAGGAGATCCTAAAAGGAAAAAGAATGATTTTAGTGGACAGGTGGTACTCATTAGTTAGTCGAGGTAAAGTAAGAGATGAAAGGTGGAATGATTTGGAATGATTTCACATGTACATTAGTTGATCCTGACTAAGCAATTAATCATATGAACGGGGTTTCAACCCAAGTCAAAAGAGGAAACGACAAAGGGCTCCCTAACATTTTTTGGAGTTCACTTTCTACCTGCTAGATTTCTATGTCAGATTTAAATTAGTGAACAACGCCCGGAGAAACAGTGGCATTTGCCACCACCGCCCTCAGCAGCGCAGCTGGCTCGGGCTCTCTCTCCCTCACGAATGGGAGAAGTTCGAATCTCAGAGACGACGTTAGGGATTCTTACCTGGAGTACTATGGTGGTGGATCCTGCAGTCGCTCTCCCAGGGTTTGATCGCCGGCTATCGGTTTACAGGGTCCTTGGGTTACTAAAAAAAAAACAGTGGCATTTGCCAACACTGCTCTATCATTAGTATTGATCCTGAAATCTCTAGAAACAAGCAAGTAAAACCCTTCTTCCTAAAGCGATGCACTCTAGAGAGAGCTATTACATCACACTTTCACTTTATTCTTTTGTGGGAATTCGGAATGTAATCAGATTGATGTGTTAGATCGATGCACCGTGAATCGCATGCTAAACAGCTTCATCAAGGAAGGCCCTAGCTCCATTTTTTATTTTATTTTTTTGGTGAATTTTCAACATTATGGGCGCCTTTTGTGGTCCAGCCAATTTCATACTTTGGATGGAGGAAAAGCTTCCCTGGACTATTCATTGTTTTTTCTGTAATCATCGACTCTTGAGCGACGGTTCAAACAGGGGAAATCGCTTTTTCGCACCCTTTCTCGTGCAAACGAAATTACAAGGGTCACACCGAATTTCCGAATTTCGTCTCTTTATTTTTGGTGCTGACCATGAGTGTTTATCAAATCCGCCAACCTATTTATGAGGACATCTTTCGAGTCATGTTTCGAGATTTGAAGGATCGGACATGCTTTCGTTAAGGGTAGTCCCAGTAACTTTTTATCTTTCCCAAGATAGACGAGTTCTCACTGAACATGTTCAGGGAAAATGAAGAATTTTTTAGGGTGATGTTGCGATCCTAATCGAAAACCCTTAGTTATGGACCGAAAATGAAGAAGAAAAGAGGAAAAAATGTCATCCAAAATAGAGATAATGTGTGTCTCATGCTCCACGAGGTATTCCATTGTTCTAATCAATGGCTCCTGGTAACACATCCAATCAATAGACCACCCAAAAATCGAGCCATATAGTCAAAAAGGGACCTCATGTCCCCATTGAAATGGATTGGGGTCAAACATGCAAATTGAAAAGTCTCTCAATATCCAAAATTGGACCATTGGCGTTCTTTTAACCTTTATCAATTTAGGGAAATATCAGAATATATGATGTCACATTGTATGGTAATCACTCTCAATTTCTGAATTTCCTCCCTTTTTCAAGCTCTTATTTCACATCGTATCAACTTGTGGATCTACAAGTACTCAGTGCGGTCCTTTCAATGCCACTATTGAAAATTTAAAAGAAAGTGACTTCATAATCATTGTAGCCGCTTTGCCTTATGTAAAGTGAGTTTTTTTTGCCAAATGCTCCAATCTATTTTCTCATTCTTAGCTTAAACTTGTAGAAAAGTTGCCAATGGTATCAAAAATTTCTAGCCTTCTTAATTTGTCTCCTTTTTAACACGTAAGGAAGAGTGATAGAATATTTAAAGATTACACCACACCTTTGTCTACTAGCTTAAATTATTAGAACATTTGATAGGGGTCTCATGAAAATATGAATTATGTCATGTGCACACCTTTTTTTTTTAAAATTGACTTCCATTGTATTTCTCTTTTTGTCTATCTTCCATGCTTTCAAGTATCGACAATAACACGAGAATTAGATCAAAATTATATAATGATATCACGGGATCATTGTTTCATAGCTCTTCACAATGCTTGTCTTTGGATGAAAACATAGAAATGCAAAGTGTGAGTACATGTCTATAAAATGAGACGAAAAATGAATTCTCCTTCCCTAGCTATGCATTTGCTTGTCTATTTTCTTTTCGCCCCTCCACATTTCTCTAAATTATTTTCTTCTTCTTTGGCTATACATCATTCACCAAAGATCGAATGAGGGTCAGTGGGAGACAGAACATTCCATGCCATCATGATAAACCGAAGCCATCATGATTATACTTTTGTTGTAGGGACTAGTCAGTGTACTTTTGACAATGGCATTCGTCCTCTGGATCCATCTTCTTCCTCCTCAAATTGGAAATCTCCTGTATGAATCTTTTTTCGGCAAATTTGACTTTTGCAAATGGCTTTTCTCTTTTTCAAGGATGTGACATTCTCTATTTTAATTGTTTTCCCTTCTATATATATATTGGAATATGGCAAACCTATGTATTCCTGAGTTGAGACCAAAAAGGGTTCAAGATTTATCCCTTTGAAAGATTAATACATCATCACTAAAATTACAAAATTCAATCATCAATTTAAATCTCGACATATATCATTTCTGAAGACTTTGCATAATGCACCCAAATGCTTTAGACCAATTCGAGGGGCATCCTCAGGTTGTACATCTTCACTTCTGAAGAAGTGACTGATTTCCTTTCCCAAAACACCGTTTTACAATATGGACATTGTGGAATACGGTGAGTTAACATAAACCTACAAAACAAAATGAAGAATTTCAAATAGAAATATAATTAAAAAATCTATTTTCCGGTCTTTTCAAATTTATTTTTATTCTCTACGATAAAATTAAGTATGTGAAGATTCACTTCACGTTCTCTAGCCATTATTTCGTCATAATGTATGACTAAAGCATTTGACAGGGCTTTTGCATGGCCAAGAAAATATGGATGATGTGGAGCACAAAGTGCAGAATCAATACAAAAACAAATGTGTTTTAGTAGGACCCCGATCTAGGCCTGATAAATTCTTGAAATGTGATTGGCCTAATATAATAGATTTAGTTAATGTTATACTTGATCTATAAGGCCACTGAAATGGAAAACTTCAAATATCATATGTTTTCAACACCAAAAAGATAGAAATAAAATATGAAGTGAAGTAATAATTTGTTTTTCTACATTTGAATAGATCCATTGTGCTAGTAAAAGTAAATTCAAACATTAAAACTTGATGTTGCTAAATTTTCCTGGATGCAAAGACTGACCTTTCTAGTGTTGAGGTAGAAGCTTGCTTGTTGGTAATCAATTCTTTGAAGACGTTATACATTAGAAAATAGATACTTTGAAAAAGATGAACGATAGAAAACAAGGAATGAAAAAAAAAAATTAGAAAATTAAGCAAAATGACATGATTTTGAGTAAAGCTATCGACATCAGATTGCTAGCTATGTCTAGTAGGATGCTCAACAATTGACTGGATACCAAGTCATCAATTTTCCGACACAATTAGTCAAAAAATTTCATTGGAATTTCATTAAAAGTTTTAGGGCCACATTGGAAAAAATTGAAAATCTTATGCCTTGGAGATCATTAATGCTTGTATATTGTGCCTTGCTCTAAAATCATAATATTTTTTTTTTTGGTCGGTCTAAACTCATAATATTTACGTACAATAATAATGCTCATTCGCTTTACATGCACTCAAATTTCAAAACCCCATCCATGTAATACATCTGCATAATGGAAGAGATAGTTTTGTTATTATAAAGAAAGGAAAGCTCGTGCTCTAAACTCATAATATTTACGCACAATAATAATGCTCATTCGCTTTACATGCACTCAAATTTCAAAACCCCCATCCATGTAATACATCTGCATAATGGAAGAGATAGTTTTGTCATTATAAAGAAAGGAAAGCTCGTTAAGAAAATCCTTTTTGATATTTTGAAGATTTTATATAATAAAGGCTACCAATATGTGAGTTTGAATGTATAGAATGAACAATTTAGATACACACAAGCATATGCACAGGAGTGTTAATAACAGGACGTCTATTGCATGGAAATGTTTTGGCTATGTAGAAGTATAACAAGCTATCGAACAAGAAATGTATCTATAAGTCTGGAAGAACCTTTATAGAATTTTTTCTGATCATAAATCTTTATAAAGTGTATGAATATTTGTATTATGGAATGAGAGTGATAATATGTTGACAGAGTGCTTGGTAGAAGCAACACTAGAAGTTTCTAGTAGAAGTAGCTCATTTGGTACAAGTTGTAACATCTCAAGAATTACAAGTGGATTTCAACCTTGTTGATGCTGTTAAAGATAGGAGAGCAAAGTAGGCCAAGTGGCAAATCAAACTATTTTACATCTAGTTTGCATTCTTTTATTTTAACATTTGTTTGATAGAAGATTGTGATTTTGCATGAGTGTTCATGTTTCTATGGTACCAAATCCATTGTGTATTCGTGAAAAATGTTTTCAAATTTCCTAAAATGATTAATTTGGGATATCTATGTCACAATGAGTATAATTTGAGATTTTTTATTACATTAATGTGATATAATTCAATTCATATTCACCCTGTTGTAAAGTTCAAGGCACCTCTATCATATAATTTAACATATTGACTTCAAATTCGAGCTCATACTAAAACCGATTGGGCTTGCACAACTCCAAGCAAATAATTGTGAAAATGAAATTGATTTATGGATCACAAGTTAACAGCAAAACGGCAATGGTGGAAGATTCAATTTGGATCTTGCATGATCTTATCCGATTGTGATGTTATCCGATTCATGCACGAATTTCTCTTGCTTGAAGACCCGTGTAACCTAGCGTCCATGTCAATGTCAGGGAGAAAGTGATGGGATACTTTCACGTCGAATGTGCACGAAAGTAAGATGCTTTCTGACATTTTGGGAAGTGGGTTGACAACGGTCATTGGGAATAAGCAAGATCGTCCACCTTTACCGCCAATAGTTATGTGCACCCAATCAAATTGACACCACATCAACAATTTCCTAGAAATATCATCGAGAGCTGTCCATTTTTTTCCCCTAAAAAGTTGGTGGATATTTCACTGGCCAGCCGCTATATCTTCCATCCAATCACACCATTTTCTAACTTGCCTAGCGATGATGATTAGTTTAGGAAGGCGGATCATCCACCTTTATCGCCAATAATTACTTGTACCCGATCGAAATTGACACTACATCAATAATTCCTTTTTTTCCCTAAAAAAGTTGTAGATATTTCATTGGCCAGCCCCTATATCTTCCATCCAATCGCCATCTTTGAACTTGGCGAGTGTTATGATCACTTTTGGGAAAACCCATTCACCACAAGTCTCGATTCATGAAACCCTAGAGCCGACTATTGCTATAATGTTTTGATTTGAGTAATGGGGTGAGACAGGGACTTGCTGTAAGCAACATCTTATTGGTAGATTTGCCAAGTTTAGAAGATGAGCTAAAAATATCAAGAGTAATCATCTATCTTTTAATAATTTGCCAAAGTTCCTAGTTTCTTTCTGGGCACACCCACGTTTGTTGCCTGCAATGTACCTGTTTCGAGAGGGCTCCTTTCAATTCATGATAATTTGTTAAGTAGATATCTATCTAAGTGAAAATATATATATATTACTCCATGTACTTAACCTGTTTTAGAAACCCTTGTTGAGTGGGGAAATGATGCACGATTTTTTTGCCCTTAAAGCTATGCATAATTGGTCTGTGTTAGATAAGATCCATGCGGGCCTCATGCAAAAGACTTTGAAGGCTTGGTAGAATGAATAATCACGGCTACAAGCAATATAAATCTACATATGCATCTTTATATAAACATGTGTATACGACATAATTCTATGGAAATCTATTACGAATTTCATCTCTTTAGTGACGGCACACATTTACTTTGTTGAAAAAACACAAGGGTAGTTAGTAATTGAAACTTTATAAATGACCAATAATTCTCAGTTTATCATGTCCCGTGTCTCTATGCATAATGTTCGAGTGATCTTAAACTTAGTTTCGAACCTTCGTCTTGGAACAGATCCATCGTGTCAACCCCATTGCTAGCTGAATCTAATATAAATGATCTACAATCATATAGAAAGCGATAATCTAGATAAGAATGCGACTTCAAAGTCATTTGTATTCTTCAACTGGGTTATGCACATTCAATTCTATATGCCTTGTATTAACAAATCCGTTGGTAAATATTGAAATATCTTGACTTTAATGCCAATCATATAATCAAAGTATAAAATATTGAGAGAATTTCAACATAATGACGAGGTCTCGTCTCTATAGCATTGATTCGCCAGTGAGACTTGTTCAATTGTACAGCGTATGTGAAAGAGACTGATGGTTTGTTAAGAAAAAGAAAGAGCGACTGAAGGTTGACGGTCACAGCCTAAGTTTGACTTCTCCATCGGTTTGGCTAACTTGAGCTAGGAATTTCAAACGACGCTTCTTTTGCCGAGGTTAGTTATTTCAAACGCTACAAAACAGAATCTTGCAAAATCGATTAGGGACCTTAAATTCATTAGATTCAAAGACACAGATGAATAGGATGAAGCAAACACCAAAGTCGTGTAAATTTTTTTTTTTTTTTATTTCGATGGTGAGGCGCTCTAATCGCTATGGGGAGCACAGGCATCGGAGATAAGAAAAAGTTTATTAGTAACCCTTGTACCGTACATATTGAGCTGATATCACTGAACCGATCGGATACTCTTATGTGTATAATGAATTTTGAAGGGTAATGCACAATACGAAGTTGGCAAACTTTATTAGTTTGGTGATACCACATCTATAGGTTATGTAAATATGAAAATCAAACAAAGTAGAAGAAGTTAGTTGGACCTCACTATAGTCCGAATGTGCTTTCATTAGTTGCGTGAGTCTGTGCTTTTAGGAGTGACCCAATAAAGGTCATGAGTTTGTGCTTTATGGAACGACCCATGAAAGGATGAAAATGAGGCGATTTGAGCTTTAGGGTTTCACATGCTAAGAAGTCCGAAATGCTTATCATTAAAAAAAAGAAACATTAAAAGATTCACTCCAGGCCTACAATCCACGGTAAGCGTCACATGACATACTTCCACGGAGATAGCTAGGAGCGAATGACGATGATCGAGTGGGTCCTGTCCCGAGCGCGCATACACTCAATCCTTTGATTGGCCACAAAAGAGAAATGAGGTCACTTGATATAGGTCCCACGCCAAAAATGTGTTTGGGTGCTCTGAGGGCAAGGGCACGAAGGATGGCCAGTTTGGAATGTGGATTGCCTTGACCAAAGCGGGAACTTCTAAAAGAGCAAAACGAGAGGAGGCCTATTTTTGTAGGGCACAATCGGTCAGTAATAGTGGCAGCCCCCAAATTGCCGAGTGGGAAATGGAAAGTGCACGCATGCTTTGTTTTCATCATGCTCCAATTCATCAACCTTTATTTGATGCTCAAGCAATTCCAATTGGGTATGTACAGATGAGAGAGAGAGAGAGAGAGAGGATTTTATCACATTTACAATGTGAGGGAAAGGGCTTTTGGTGTGCAATAGGCATTATCCCATCATGTGTTACTGTGTCCTTCGTTTTGTGATGTTCCCTAGAATTTGCACATGTTACTTGCATTTGAAATGAGGTACCATCATATTTTGTGGAGGGAACAACTGGAGTAACATGCCAAGTTCCCAGACTTTAGTCCCGCATGGGAAAAATCAAAAGTTATTCTGATAAGTTATAAAAGGCAACTCAACTTATATGCAAGAAGTTCTCTTTCTAGCTGTCATCAGATTGCACCATATAGTATGATGGTACAACTAGGTCATGCACATGTCCTTGCGTACCTTGGTTAGCTATTGAGTCTATTGCTAAAGTGATAGCTGGTACAATGGTATGCACATTGCGTAGGAATCACTAAGGTTTAGACCTTGGTAAGTATACTTATTGTGACATACCAAAGTTCTACATCAGATGGAGAGGTAGGGAGGGTTCGGATAAAAAATGCGATTCTTACAAAGTTTCTAGGATGATGGAGGAAACAGAGATAAATTAGACCACACATCAAAAAGGAGAAGTATTGTTGGGCAATAAAAATGACGAGGACGTCGGTTCTTTAAGTGGGGCACACAAAGTTCTAGATCAGATAGAAGATGTCTTGTTAAGTGATTCACAAGTAAACACCTATCCTATCCTAAATGGTCACTACTTTGTATAATTACTCAAATTACTTCTTTTAAGAGCTTGTCTCAGCATGGAAAACAAGCCAATCATCACACTTATGATCAAAACCTCTTAGCTGGGTTAAATTTTGGGAAAAAGGGAAAACCAATCAAGGTGTATTGAGGAAAATAGCTCATAGAAGTGTGGTGATATTTTAAGAGCTCAAATATCACATTAAGTTATTAAGACCCATGGCAACAATCCTAGACATGTGAATGATCCTTTTAAGGATTGTCCTTCAATATCTTTTGTCTTATGCTCGACTCTTTGTCACTACCCTTTTTGCTAAGTTTTGGACATACTTCCAACTCTTCACCAAGTCAAATCATATGTCTAGATCACATTTTTATTCACTTCAACAGTTATTGGTTGACCCTCTCTCTCTCTCTCTCTCTCTCTCTCATATATCAATACTTTGACATATGCAATAATATCATACCATATAAATTCATGTGTCTTTGAGATTCCACTTGCTATTTACTTTTTCGAATGTTTGATTGCTTGTCACGGTGAGGATTGGGAGGCCTGGTTAACAATTGAATAGGTATAACTAGGCAAATGAACTCTCTCAAAGGGCACGACTTTCCACGATCAGGCATTGATGCTCGCCAAAGCCCCAGCGTGCACGTTGGTAGTTCGAATAGCTTTATCTAACGGACGGACGACCACGGTGGTGGTGGAGTTAGCATAGTGGTTTTAGGTACATGACGCGGGCGGGCGAAATTGAAGTTATCATGGACTGAGCTTGACGAGTGAAAAGGATATTACAAGTGCTCAATGGCGATGGCATTTGTGGTTATGACTATGTTAGTGTGCGCAGAGAGAAGGAGAGAGATTTTTTAGCTTTGATTCGTGTCCTGCTCGGGGCTTGGATAGCCTCAATCACCATAAAAATGCGAGGCCTGCAAACCTCATGGGTGGATAGGGGCCGTCACCACCTCGTGCAACCACCAAGAGTCGCCTAGCTCCTATTGAGAGCACGGGGCTCCATGACCCTTGCTGTGGGGCGATTCCCGGCACCATGCCGGCAATCTCTCTCTCTCTCTCATGTTCCTTTTATTGCACATCAGCAATTTCACATTAATTATTTGCCCGTGCTAGCGACTGTGATTGACAAAACGAATTAATTACATAAAAAAAAAAAAAATGTAAGGACCATATTGCAACACGATGTTTAGGGGACCAAATTTGTACCCAAGCCCTTGGGATCTTTAAAATTGCCAACCACATTAGTACAATTAAATATGTTGATAACAAAAGGGCTCAGTATCACTAGTCATTCCACTATGCAGGTTAGAGAATTTGTTTGTATAAATTAAAAGTTCGAGAGTGCGATAGCATAAAAGACATAAATTCAAGGAACAAAATCCAGAATTGGGCACATTATCTACCATTTTGGATTCGGCACTGTATCGACACATGCATTCATTTAAGTTAAAAAAAATGAATTAAACTTTCGCTCCATTTGTTTTGTGGAAACTGATTAATTTGGAAAAAAAAATTTCAAAATGATCATTTATATCACTAACAAAAAATGAATGAATGGAAAACGTTTTCATCTTCTATGAAAATGTCTAGATATAAATTATCTTAATTTTATTATCTTATTATTTCAAGTGATATAGATTATCATTTTAAGTAAAATATTTTCCGAATTATTCATTTTTTACCAAACAAAAGGAGCCCCATTCTCTTTCTTTTCTCCCACTTGTTTCGACATTTTAGGAGTATCGTTTCATTGCTGACGATTATAGTCAATGAAGTAGAGATCTTTGCGTTTACATAAGAACGCCATCGAACCTTAAATCGCCTTCCAATAAGTGCTCTAATTTCTGTTCCAAAATTAGGGTTTCTTCTTCCTTTTGCCAGGTTTTAAATTCAGTTTTGGTCGGTGCGTACTTCCTCGTTCTTTCATGGACGGAAAAAAAGGTGGTACGGCGAGCACCGCAAATCCGTTGTAGGCCAATGTAATCGAGGGTCGTTGTCTTCAGCACTTTCTGATGACTTGAATTGACGCAGAACCGCCCCATTACTCACAAACCGTGCGATTTCATGGGATTCCACGAGTCCTTTTCCGACAACGATTCACTGTATGCTGCTCGAAATCGGGCACTTTGGTTGATGGGGTGGCAAATATGGAGCGGCTGAGCAGATTCGGCGTGCGACCCACTTTTCTTTTGACTTGTTTCACCGACACTTCTACGAAGTTTAAACTTGTAGCTTGAATTTCGGAGTCCCGCGAACGGAGGGGATTAAAAGGATCTGAACTCGTGATCTATTGCTTTGGTACCGTGCGAGATTTTGTAGAATTACCGTTGATTAGTTTGAAAATTGATGAAGGCTTGGGTTTAGTCCTAAGAAAATTTGGACTCACGGCCTCCTGTTTAAGATCCCATGTAAAATTTGTGGGTATCTAATTGCTCAAAAACTTAAACCGATGAAATCATGATTTTATGTTTAATAACCGTAACACTTCCCCCAAAAGAAAAGGGGGAAAGTACAAAAAAAAAAAGATATAAAACTATTGTATTGAACCAATTCGATCATAAACCTTTTAATTGAACCAATTTAGTCTTAAATATTTTTACATTAGTATTAATTTAGTTCATCCGATCAATTTAGGCTGGTGAGGATTAGGCAAGGATCTCCTCGCCGGATCTAGTGAGGGGCGGCCTGGCTCGAATGACAAGGGGCCTTGCCACCATTGCGAGGGGCCTCGCCTTGGTGAGGCCAGCGAGGCTGGGGGTAGTTAGCTGGGAGGGCCGTTGTCGAGATCTCAGTTTGTGCAAGGCGAGGATTGGAAATTCACTGCAAGTGTGGTGAGGGAGCTCGGCGTTGACGGCTACGGCTTGGGCTTGTTGAGTAAACACAAGCAGAGGCGGGAATCAGCAAACATCAGTGTGACTCGGTTCTCAGTGGTGAAGATGATAGCTCGGTTAGTTCTCACTGGTTGGTGGAGATGGTGAACGAAGGAGAACTCAAGGAAGTGTCGTCAATGGTGAGTGAGTAGTGTGTCTTGGTTCGAGTTTTCTCAGAATGGGTGGTCAATGCTCGGAATCAATCTCATCCTCACCCAGCCCTCATAAGACCCGCCGAGGGCCAACCTCATCATCCCGGTCCTTGCCCTTGCCAGTGGCCAGTGGCCTCCGTCGGCCGGTGACTGGTGGAGGGTAATAAGGAAAAATGAAAAAAAAAAAAAAAAAAAGAGAGAAAGGAAAGGGGAAAAAGAAAAAGGAAAGAGACGAAAGATGAAAAGGAAAAAGAAAATGTCAACGTCAACGTCAACATTGTCCCTGTCATATAAAACAGCTGGCGTCCACATTAATAAATTTATGATCATGCAAGGTGACTGTCCAGCCGTGTTACATGTAATATGGAAATCCAAGTAATTGGACAAGCCAAAGCACGTCAACCAAGTCAATACGACAAGACGTCGTGATGGATATGAAGAGGAAAGGGATAAAAATTAACATTGGAAAAGTCCTAACTCCTTCGGAAAAAAGTTCAGAGAGAGAAAGAGATAGAGATGATTTTGAGGGTTCAAAAGCGAGGTTTCACATGCAATAGGAATTTGTCCATGAGTTTGGTATGTTACTCGTTGAGCCATCTCTCTCGTTCTCTCGTTTGAGTGGGACGGACAAACGGGGGGGTGGTGGTTTCGTGACATGGACATGTTCGGGGTCCTCGTTCGTTTCGGTAATAAGGTCTCGATCCCCCTTGGGGTCCGCAACATTGAAAAGACTGAGATGCGCCGAGTCTAAAGGAATTTCTTCCCACAAAATATCTTGAGAAAGATTAATTCTATCCCGATGAGAGATCAAATTTAAGGATTCGGATCTTGCTTTTCTCCGCCCAACATCCTCCGCTTTTATAAATCGTGACGTTCACAATTTGTGACCTACCACCACTAAAGATATGATTAGTGGAACTTCCTTCAATAGCTAATGGATAAAAAATAACCCATTTTGTATTAGGTTAATCGAAACTTTGGATCGCCAATATCATGATCATATCAATGGGTAGATTGTATTAGTTACCGGCTATACGTCACCTTGAAGATTATAATAAATCTAGAAATGTTACGTTCACCAATAAATGATCTCTTTTGCTTCAATAATAATGTCTAAATCGTTATGTAATATGTCGCTTCTCTAAGTTCAAAGTATTTGCAACGTTATTTATGCCTCTCTTTTTCATTTCGATGTGTACTTATAATTAAGACTTTTGTGATAATTTCATTATAGATTGATGGAAATAATTACTAGGCTGTTACTTCTTGTCATGCATAACATTCATTTATTTTGTAAAGGTTGCTAATTAATTTTTCTAATTGCAACTTCATAGAGTAATCATGCTTTATATTCGTTTTCTAGATATTTTTCAAATGCGCGCTTCAATTTTTCCTATCCGGGAACTCGCCCCGGATCTCGACAGGGAGCAGAAAGTTGCTGCATTAGTTTACGCATGCTATTAGGTTCAATTCATCTACATTACAAGTTTGGCGAAACAATCCATGGAATCTCTAATGCAACACGTTCTAAGCCTGGAATTAACATTGCGAATGGCATAAAAAGAATTCGGCTGATTCCAATCACTATGCAGCTCGTGCAAAAACTGTTTTATGTCATTTTCACTCATTACCCTCAATTTTCCAAGGTAAATTTGCATGTCGCCTTGTTTGTATTATTGGAATTTAGCAACCAAACATCGAATTATAAATTGCAAAGTCACTATTTCGATAAGGAAAATCAATTACTCTCGTATGTTGAGAAAATTAGATAATCAATAAGGAGCCGTAGGATCCAATAAATGAAGGACCTAATACTGTAAAAGAAAAACAAAATCAAACTTTTGGTATAATTTCAATTTTGTTGCGAATTTTTTTTGTCTTAAAAAAATCCAAAAACCTACCCACACGTCTGAAAAGCACTACTAATTTTTTTCAAAACTATTAGCATCAAGATCATTTAAAGGTTCATTATCAAATATTGCTTCGTCATTAAACCTTGATTATCATGTAGAACAACAACAGCCACCTGATGTTGGTAATTTAAAAAAAAAAAAAAAACAGTGGTGGTTTTGGGACGGGTAGGTGGATTCGGAATTAGAATAAAAGTTAGAAAATTTTTACTAGATAAAATGTGTTTCGGGTAAAATTGAAATTAAACCTAAAATTAGAAAGTTTTTGGGAGAGTCAAAAGTCGGCGAGTCCCAGGTTCCTTTCGGCTAACGCGTCGAGAGCCGACCTGAGGTCAATTCGTCCGCGGTCGGAAACTCAGCCGTGGCCTGTAAAACCATTTCGGCTGGAGTCAATCGCAACAAAATAATTTGTGGCCAGAAAATAACGGTAGTGGTAGTTGTAAAAATAATAGAAAAATAGAAAAATGGAAAAATGGAAAAAGCTAAAACCTCCTTTATGGCCAAAAAAGAAATTTGGAAAGCTTGGCCTGAAATGGACCAGTTCCATGCGAGGTCGACCCCACCACCCCAGTTGTCGATGTCTGCCTGACCTTCTTTTGTCACTTGTTCCGATGGCGAGAATTTGAGATGGTGTTGCTTTGGTTTATATGCACATGGGTAAAATCATTCACTAGCGATCTTTTGGGAAAAATATCTACGCCATTTAAAGAGAAAATTATTTTAAAAATTCTAAATTTATTGTACTTTTACCGATTCAATCTTAAATTTTTTAATTAGGACAATTGAGTTAAATCTTTTCACATTTTGTCAATTAAGTCAATCCAGTTAATTTTGACCATAAATTGCTAACATGGACACGTCCTGCTGCATGACGGCCACTAATCTTAATGTAAATAATTTTTAATTATAATTTAACAATTTTTAAAATTTTCTATATTTTTATTTTCTTTTTTTTTTTTCTTTTTCTTTTTTCTTTTTCTTTTTCTTTTTCCTCCTTCCTTTACTAGTCGTCACGCTTCAACAATGGACAACCGGCCAAAGGCAACTATCAATGAGGGTCGCCCTCATTGGGACTTGGTGGGGGTGACCTCCATAGCAGACCTTGGGTGAGGGTCGCCCTTGCTAAAGGCTAATGAGGGCCGACTTCACTGGCCTCTAGAGAGGCTCGACCTCATTGGATTTGGGCAAGGCCAAGCAAGAGGGAATCACATCCGGCGATGGCTCTATGACCCTCCCCAACCACAATATAAAAAATAAATAAATAAACAAGAGAGAGAGAAAAAATTAATAAATTAAAAAAAAAAATTGTCCACATTAACACCGATCATGCTACGTAGAATAGCCAACATCCAAATCAACAATTTCTACCCAAAATTGGCCAAATAAACTCAATTGGTAAAACGTGAAAAGTTTAGGTCTTACTTGGCACGGTTAAAAAGTTTTGAATTGAATCAACAAAAATGTAATATGTTTAGAACTTTTTGGATCATTTTCCTATCATTTAAGCTTTTGAAATCTGATACAACATTTAAATTCAAATGAACATATAATTATTGATTGGTTGACCACCTAATCCTATTTCCTTCTAACTATTTTTTAAAAATACCTTTGTTTCTAGTTTTTGAGCCATATTTCCCCTAAACTGATTCAAAGATAATTGCCTCAAAATAATTTATGATCTTAGATAGGCCACTCGGAGTAGTATAGCCAAAATCAACTTGGACCCAAGTACAGTAAATGTTTTTTTCCCTAACAATGCAGGGATATCAGTGCAAAAAGATGCTATTTGGAGCAAATGAATTATCCCACATTCTCATGAACTGATCAAGTCCGTGTCTTTCAGCTCGTGCACGTGGGCTTGATCTAAAACATTTGCACAAAGTTGATGAATTTAAACATATGACCTCCGACTTATGATTGGTCAAGATGTCCTGATGCTCAGACCACTCATGTCAGATCAACACAAAATGGCACATGAATAATGTTTATCATCTCAAAATTCTTTTATGGATATAAAGAAGATAATAGCTGGTAACACTCCCACTAAAGTCGCGGAGAACTTTCTCATGATCCTTTATGGTATATTTATTAGTTTGGGAAAAGCCAAGAAACACTTTTTTGACTTCTTATAAGTGAACACAAATGCTCTTATAAACACAAATGTTCTCACTTCCCAGCCACCCTCTTTTTACCCGAAAGGAACGGTGGTGTTCTAGTGCCTTCCGATTTCCTATGCATTCACTTCGAATTTTAAACTATAAGCAAAAAGAAAATCTCCTTTTGCATCTCTGGTTTTCCTCCATCTTTTGTGCCTCCTTTCCTTCATATAATAACGTGACGTAAAGAAGGATCTAGAACGAGAGGGAAAAAAAATGTACTCTCGAGTACTCGGTCGATCATATTAGTAGCAATAATAACATTTAGTTTGTCTCGTATGAGTAAGTGGGGCATGCATACTTTGATTATGAGCTTGGCGACTCGTGGGTAGGTTAGGACCGTCGGTGCACGGGCAAAAGAAAATTATAATCGCGCACATTTTAAGCTAATATTTACGTACTAAACATTGTGTCCCGTGAATCGAGCTCCGGTTGGGATAAATCGTGTTGGTTTTTTTTTTTTTTTTTTTGTCCACGTGGACCCAAGAGCGGTTTTTCTCGTTGCAACGCGGACGCCTTGTCTGAACCGTATATTACCGGACGTTACCGTTACTTCTGTTTACTCCCTCTCTCTTGTTTGGTCAAAATACTCTCGCATCAAAACTCAAAAGTTGCCTCTCTCTCTCTTCTCCAGGAATTCATGGACGTATGCGGATAACAGTGCCCGTAACATCATTACACCGAGTGGCGTACGCACTCAAGAAAAGGGAAAAAATTATCGAGCAAATGATCTTGTATTTTATATATATATATGCCAAATTTGTATGGATCTTACATGAGAAACAAGAAAGTTCGTTAGACGGTAATTAATTTTATCTATTGATAATATCATATGATAAGATGTTAAATGAGAAAGTTCGGATAATTGATTTTATTTATCAATAATATCATATGATAATACGATTTGACATTTCATATGTCAATTCGGTTGGTAAAAAAAAATCTCTTTTCTCTCGCACTAATCAGTCCCGAACCCCACGACCTTTTTGCACCAGACACTCTGTTTCCATCTCTCCCTTTCCCCCTCTCCCTCTCTCTCTCTCTCTCTC
Organism: Eucalyptus sp. ANBG9806169; assembly: GCA_014182395.1. Lineage (NCBI taxonomy): Eukaryota > Viridiplantae > Streptophyta > Magnoliopsida > Myrtales > Myrtaceae > Eucalyptus > Eucalyptus sp. ANBG9806169. The sequence continues at coordinate 15,226,775 of CM024577.1, read as the reverse complement.
TCTCTCTCTCTCTCTCTATCGATCTTTTCCCGCCTATATAAATCCGCTGTGCATGTCCGCTCGAACAAGAAACTTGCCAAAGTCTCTCTTCTCAGTCTCCGCCACTTTACCTCCGCTAAAGCAGGAGGCAAAGCTGCCGATATAGCTCGATCCTCGATCCTCCATTTCTCCGTCGAGGCGGCATCGATAAAGCGCGCTTGGCCCATGGCAATGAAACTATCCATGCGGCCATGCACAGTGGCCAACCTTCCGGAGCGGCACCGGCCCCCTCGGTGCTGCACCCTCGCCCAACCCGCCACGGATTTGCCCGTCAAGAGCCTGAAATCGGATTCTCACCATTACCAGGCAACCAAGATCTCCTCCCACTTCCTCGACCCCGTGCTGGACCAGGCCACTCCCGTGCCCCGGCCCGCGAGGCTGGGGAACAGGTGGATGGAGTACCAGGGCGTCCGGAACTGGGACGGCCTCCTCGACCCGCTCGACGACAACCTGCGGTGCGAGATCCTCCGGTACGGCGGCTTCGTCGACGGCGCGTACAAGGCGTTCGACTTCGACCCTTCCTCTCCCACCTACGCCACGCGCCGCTTCTCCAAGAGCTCGCTGTTCGAGCGGTGCGGGTTGCCAGGCACCGGGTACCGTATAACCAGGAACCTGACGGCGAGCTCGGGGATTCAGCTGCCGCGCTGGGCCGAGCGGGCGCCCAGCTGGATGTCCACTCGGTCGAGCTGGATCGGGTACGTCGCGGTGTGCCAGGACAAGGACGAGATCGCCCGGCTGGGGCGGAGGGACATTGTGATCGCCTACCGGGGAACGGCGACGTGCCTCGAGTGGCTCGAGAACCTGCGGGCCACGCTCTCCCACGTCCCCGCCTCGGGCCCCGCCGACGCGGGCGCGTGCCCGCCGGTGGACGCGCCCATGGTGGAGAGCGGGTTCCTGAGCTTGTACACGTCCCGCGCCGCGACTTGCCCGAGCCTGCAGGAGATGGTGCGCGAGGAGATCGCGCGGCTCCTGCGGTCCTACGGCGACGAGCCGCTCAGCCTGACCATCACCGGCCACAGCCTGGGCGCGGCCCTGGCGACGCTCACCGCGTACGACGTGAAGACGGCCTTCGGGCCGGCGGCGCCGCTCGTCACCGTCATCTCCTTCGGCGGCCCGCGGGTGGGGAACCAGAGCTTCCGGTGCTGCCTCGAGGAGCAAGGGACCAAGGTCCTGCGCATCGTCAACTCGGACGACCTGATAACCAAAGTACCCGGGTTCGTCATCGACGGGGCCGACGGCGACGACGTGGCGAGCGACCGGGACGTCCCCGTGGTGGGCCTGCCGAGCTGGATCCAGCGGCGCGTGGCGGACACACAGTGGGTGTACGCCGAGGTGGGGAGGGAGCTCCGGCTCAGCAGCAGGGACTCCCCCTACCTCAGCGGGATCAACGTCGCCACGTGTCACGACCTCAAGACCTACCTGCACCTGGTGAACGGCTTCGTCAGCTCGAACTGCCCGTTCCGAGCCACCGCGGAGAGGGTGCTCGGCGGCCGCCGCTCTCGGGCGGAGAAAGTCGGGGCGTAATCGTGAATCCGACGGCTTCTCCGGCGAAGGGCAGGCCGGCGACGGCTTCGTTTGTAAATAGGCGGCGCCCCCGGGGGGAAAAGGCGTGGATCGGCAATTTCTAAAGATCGTGCCCCGAAATGGAAAATCACATTGGATTTCCATAGTTGGAGATCGCACGGACCAGTGGATGAACCCACATTGCTTGTCCCGCTCCCTTTTTTAAGTCAACTTACATGTAATTATCTGAAAATAGAATTTAATTAGTTTTTCATATCGTTATTTCACGAAAAATATATATATCGAATTTAAATATGCGGACTTCAAGTTTCTCTATTATCTATTATCCAGAAACCTTAATGCGGTAATGCAAAGCACCGGCCAAAAAGGTAGTTTTCCAAAAATTCGATAACTTGTATATGTTACTTGATAATTCGCGTGTTTTACAATATCGAGGAGGGTTATTTTTGGGGAAACCCTAAAAAAGCATATGAAATAGACGTTGCCGATCGGTCTAGTAATCTTTTACCAGGGCGACCTGAGAAGAAGCGTATGGATGGTAATGGAGTTTCCTTTTCTGTGGTCTTGCGTTTAAGCCTTGCTCAAAACATTCCAAGGGTGATGTGCCTTTAAAATCGTTATATAAGAGATGTCAAAAAAGAAAAATACTAGCGCAGCTTTTTTCGAATAAGCTGGCATCCTTATAGAGAAAAGGTCCAACCTTGCATTAAATCAATTTTAAACCAAACTAGAAATTGCTTCTCTTCGATTTCGCGCGTATTTAAAGGTTTGAGGCGTTGAAAGTTGGTATTTATATGATTCTAAGGCTTGAGGTGCTTCCATATTTGTTTAAATGCTATATATACTAATAATGCAACATCTCATTCGCTAAGTGGGAAACGAACTCGCCCATAATTTCCCTTGGGTCACAACATTTATTAAAGTAAAGAGTCAGCATGAAATAATTTGTTAGTCCTAGCATTGCTCAAGAAATCACATCAGAAATTAAAAGCAAAGGTCAAACCAAATATCCGGGGCGGTGGTGGCTGAGGTGATGACTCGCAATACCTAATGCAAATATGTAGAATGACTCGTTCAACCACCCCTAATAAAAACAGAACAGATTGTACGTTTTTGCGTAGGCGACGGATCGTGTGCCCCGGTATCATCTAAATTTTTTTGATATTCGAATCCCACTATCTGATTCACATAATTAGTAGCTCAGATGGGCTATCTTAAACGGTCTATAGACTGTATAATCCTTGGCAATTCGGTCTTTAGTTCTTTAAAAACCAAAGAAAAAGAAAAAACTTGATTCAGATTATCCTAAATAGCTCCCAGGCCATGAGAACACTTCATCATGTGGCCGGGGTCAACAAATTCAGGAAACTCGTTCTTCTTTCAGTAAAAGCCTCGTCTCACTCGGCACCTTCGCGAGGAAACATGGAATTTACCATATCGGTGGACCATCATCTGCAAAATCCACATTGCCCTTAAGCTTATACGTGCTGACGTGCGGCCCCCCGATCGACTTCAACACGAATGACCTAGGTTGTCAACTCTCGACCGCCTGTCTTCGAACATTTGGCTCACTCGTTTCAGGTCAGACGCGTTGCGTAATAATCCGACGACGAACGAGCATATGAAGCGAGACCACCGCTGTCTCCGTCGTTGGTGTTCACACGTGTTGAGTGGCTACCATGCGTGCGTATCTATTGTGAATCACGCCGCGAGAACGATCTCGGTGATCAATTTTGACAATCTCCCACCAACCAAGTACGGGTGCTGTGATGAGGAAGAAAGGAAAGGAAAGAAAAGAAAGGCCGAGTTTGTCTCCTTCTCTTTTGAAGGTGGAGCTGCGTGCGTTCAGGTCTCCGAGTCAAACTCCTCTCGTACTTCGACGTCTTCACTCGCACGCCGTCCAAACCTAACCCTTGTCGGTCCTTAATCAAGGGAAGGACTGCTAATGTGAGTCCGTTGACAAATCGCAGTTCTTGACACCATATGATGTTACAAAGATTCAGTCCGGTCGACAGGAATCGTTCTAGGTGTGCCAGATGATCACGTAGACTGGTGCCCGCAAACTTACGTGGCAATCAGTCCTTTTTGTTGTGATCATAAGATATGTCTGCAAAAAAATCTCATCAAGCCTGGCGCTATCAGATAAGAAGGGAGATGTTGTAGTTGTGCATATCTGTGAGAAATTGGCTGATTGATCATCGCTTTCATTTCGAAGGGTGATGTCCGGCGCATGTCAGAAGTTTAGGTGCAAAGGTAACTTCTTTAGTTAATTTCAACTGGGAATGTGATTGGCTCCCCATTCAGGAACTCTCATCACAAGGGCATCAGTGCCCGAGGTGTGACTATAAAGGCAAACACGTCTCAAGGATAAGCAGTTAAGAGTTTTCTCTGTGCGAGAACTTGGCGGAAACAATGTCTTAGAGACATTCACCGGCGGGCAGCTTAGGAATCACGTCGTAACTGAACCAACATGGTGGGCTTTCAATATGGTTGATTAGGGTAGCTCGATGGAGTACTCTCGTCAGGCAATTAGGGTTTATCTTCTAGGGAGTACGTCCATTGACCAGTGGACAGTGACCGTATCAAAATATCCCGCTTTCTTATGCATAAGATGACAGTGCCAAAGAGCAACTAGAGGTTCAGCTTCATTCTCGACAGACTGTCGTGCTCGCACGTCAGTCACTTACTCTTATATCTGCCACAATCTGTTCGGCTAATCACAAACCTCATCATCATTATTGTTATTATAATGAAAGATACAATTTACAGTGTTGGTACGCCTAGTAACCATGATTGTTGTCAAGATTTCTGCAGTTAGGTATAGACTATTTGGCATTTTTGGGTCCATGCAATGTCGTTCTAACTAGCCCATCATATGCTACTCATTTGCCCCCAAAAAAAAATGCAGTTCCATTTAGAGCCTATTAATTAATAATGGAAGTAGGTACTATCGTGTGTGTCGGTGCCTATAGAAAAAAATATATCAATCCCTTCTCCTGAAAAGACATCTTGCAAAATGCACATAGTCCTTTAAGTTTAGTGGTCCTAGTGTACTTGTACTTGTATCGTTGTACTAGTGTGTTTGTGCTATTACATTATTACTCTTGACTCATCCGCCTGTATAATGGTAACCACCATAAGAAGTTGAAATATGAGACGAGCGTTCCGAAAACCCTCTCTTCTCTCAGCTATTATCCCATGGCCTTCTAAACACTTTCCTTCTTCCTCAAAGTCTGATGTTATTAAAAGCTTACAGTTAAATTATTAGTTTGATACGATAAGCTAGATTTGTGAGTAGCTCTTCACTTGCCACTTTGTAGATCCTATGAATATACATGTCAAATAGGTGAGTCGGGTCGAATTTTGCTTAAGTCATAAATGGTCAACCCAAATTGAGCTATTAACTCATTTTTAACCTATTTATTCGTAATATAAATTTTTGACCCACACTCGACCCAACCTATATTGCTTAAATACTTTCATATTTAACTAAATATATTAAAACTCATATCCAAATTGAGATGAGAGTGTGAAGTAAGTGAGTACAAATCAAGTGAGGGTGTGAGAAAATAAATAGAAAGTTATGGAGGTAGGTTAAGTTTGAATAAGTTGCAAACCAATTTATGACCCATGTAATACCCACATTGTGTTTAAACCAATATATGACTCATTTACTAAAAATAACTAGTAAATTTATGACCCATTTAACATCTAGTTAAAAAAATGAGTCTATATTGGTCTAGCTGTGAATCAAGAAATTCTAAAGGCCTAAGAGCCTCATGGTATAAATTAATAAATCTTTGGGAAAAAAATCTCCAAAGACTAACAGGCAATCCCTTCGGTAGGCAAAGAGAAGGGTGTATGGAATAGCATACCGGTTTCAATTAACTATTAGTTTGAAGTCTTTCTGAATGATTATTCATACTTGGTAATCTATAAGCTTCCGGGGCAAGTGGCTTATTGTATTCTTCAATTCTCCAAAGTCAGAAATGAGTGATGTTGCAATTATCGTCTTCGAAATCTCAATCAACCTTGTGATTTTTTCTCCTCCCGTTATTGTAAAGGTCATTGGTCGGTGGCCTTAGAAAAGGGCCAACGGAATGTTGAGTGCCGATTTTCTAAGTTGGACCGTGCAACTTGCATTGGCCAAGAATTTCAAAATAATTTCCACCTGGAAATTGAAAAAAAATGAGAAAAGAAGTAGAGAAAACATAAAGTTTGATTGAAATATGAAGTGGGAATAATACCTACCCGGTCCCCACCCGATGGCGAATTCTAATGGGGCATTGGAAAACCCCCAATCATTCCGAACCATTTGGATCCAAATCGGGTCGTTTTCAGTACGTTTCTTGAAATCCACGAACCGTCCAAAAGCTGCTCCCTGCATGAAAGCAAAGCGAATTGCGGCTCACCGAAAAAAGAAGAAGAAGAAAAAAAAACCCTAAAATTACATAAATAATCAAAAATATATTAATAAAATAGAAGAATCGATGACCCGAGGAGTCATCTCAAAGTCCCTACCAAACTTCCAAGACTTCCCAAGTTGGAATTATCAGACGCTTCTCAAAAGCCAACGTCAAAGATCATATCTTTCGATGATAATTTCGTATTTAATTGAGGACACACTGTAGAAGAAGGTGGCATAAGAAAGGGACATTGGAACAAGAAAAAACCAATATCGGCTGGCATGGGATGAATAAAAAATTCAAGAGTCATATCGTACATTGGACCAAAATTTAATCCCACCATGAAGAGTCTATGAGTTATTATACCTAAAAAAAAAGTTGACTTGCTTCTATTTAGCCAATTTGAGGCCTCGAATGTTTCTAGTATCTTCCTGTAGTTCTCCAATGCCGATCCCGGTTGAACCGACGTCTTTTGGTGACTGAATGGTGTGAACATTGCGCGGACAAGGATGGGTTCTATATCGGAATATATATTCCGAGGTTGGCGCTTCGATGTTTTGATGCTTGGGGGAGGTTCATGAAATTGCGTCCTGTTAGAGAGAGAGAGCCGTGCCGGACGTTTGAAGCCAACATGACTCATGCTAAAGTACATCACGAAAACTTCAAAGCTTTGACATCTATATAACTTCACCAGAGCTATAATTGACCTCCCGTTCTCTTTTCCACCACGCCACTTCACTAGGGTTGAAATGGACCTCCTATTCTCTTTCCCCCAACGCAAGACACGCAAACTTTTCTCCGATATTCGAATTTAAATTAATGGAGTATTTGTTTCGCTGAAATTTCTTAATAAAGGAAAATATCTTCTATAAAATTCATTTTCAAGAAAAATGGTTAGTTTAAATTGTTTTGTGGTTCAAGAAAAGTGATTTTCTTCTTACTCGGAAGGAGAAGTCATTTTTGTTCAATCTAAACTTATTGTTTTCGGTTCATGAAAAGCGTTTTTTGTAAATCAATCACTTTTCTATTATCCAAATATCGAAGAGTCGGAAAATAACTTTTCAAAAGTAGTTTTTTTTTTTCAAATAAACGGACGGTTGCATGAATATAAAAAATATTAGTAGAGAGCTAATCTTCCAAGGATCCCTTCGGTCAACATCTCTGCTCCAAAATTCTGGCCGTTTAAATACACATCGACGTGTGAACAGACTGAGCGGTCAAATCTTGTAGCGCATGAACATTGTAGGGTTGGTCAATGCCGCCCGTGGAAGGGTCACATCCAGGAATAGGTCCCTTTTGAAAATGCTTGATTGGTTGAGTAAAGAAGCCATTGGTCCCTTCTTCGATAATCCAATAATTATTGTTTTTTTTTTCTTTATTTCTTATTTTGTGAGAGATTTTACGTGCAATAAGGCATGTATATAGCTGGATTTTAACTTAGATTGACCACACATTTGAATTTTCAAGGTTGGCTATTCAAGATTAGATCCATTTGACTATATGTTTGTAGTAGATCTGTCAACATAGATCATAAACTTCTTTTTAACTTATATTTAATGGATTGAGTTGTTCTACGGATTAATTATATTTAACAAATGGGTCATAAATAGGTTTAGATAAATCTAAAAATAACATGAATATTAAAAGGATTCACAACTTACTTACACCCAACCAATCTCAACAACTCTTTCTCACCATCACTCGGTCTTGAGCTGAACTAAATATTAATATGAGTATTAAATTATTTTTGAAAAAAATTAGAATTAAATTGGCTAAATTTAAAAATTTAGGACCGAACCAATCGTCGCACAATAAAATGAGGATTTTTTGGATAATTTTCCAAAAAAGATTATTTTTTTCCCCTAAAATTATGATTTCCCGATATCTAATCTACAAATTTAAGATTATCATCAATGTAGGATTTACTATTTAACCTAGAGAATCAAGGGTAGAAATTATGAAAGCCATAGTTATGCTGTTAATCGTGGTGGAATGCCTCGGGATATTAAACATGATGCTACTATAAATTGTTTTATGTTGATATGAATAAGCGAGTATATGCACTAAGACGCAAGAGTAGAATTGGATGTTTCGAGCCACATTGTTTGCTTGATACGATGAATTGGTTATGTAAGTATGCTCTTCACTTATCACTTCGTGGATCCTGTAGATTGGAAAATTTCTGAAATGTAAAGGTTTTATGGGATAGATTTATGGTTTCTAGACACTAAAAAGTAGTCCCTTGTTTAAAGCCAAAAGGCCTCGGTTGTGGGATGACATACTTGTCTCAGAGCAATCTTGAGCATGCATCTTCCCATATGAGCCTCGTGTATTTAGAATTTTACTCTCGTAGTGCTCCCAACACGACTTAAATCAAGATAGCAAGAAGAAAAGTAAACTCCCTTATCATCTAAATCAACACCTCGTCGGTTTATAGAACTTTGACTTTGCTATCACCAATTGACAATATATTTTCATCATAATTTTGCTTGGGCTGTGTAAAAGAAGTATAGTACTCCTGCACATTTAAGGTATACTCAGTAGACACTTATAAAAAGGCAAAAAAGAAGCGTTAAAGGAAGCGTTAAGAGATTATTTGCGCCAATATCATGTTAAATAATTCAATCCAAAAGTTTGACCATCTAGAAAACGACACTTCATGTCTAACCTAAGAAAAGAAAGGGAAAGAAAAACATCAAACATAGGCTTTTAAAGATATCTTTTATTGAAGCCAGAATGGACCGGCACTATGAGATTAGAAAAATGGACTCATCTTGTAGCTAGGTTTAGATATTTTCTAATATTTTTGGATTTCCCAGCCGTCATAGAAACATAAGATAAGATATGAGAAATCTTAACACTTCAAGACAACACTAGCTATTGCACTTGCTTTTGGACGTGTTAGTACCTATATTTTGGGATGCAATGAGCAGAGGAAAAAATAAAATATTTTCAATACAAAGTTTATTAGTAATTAATCATTATTGGAGCGTCGATCAATCGACTTTCAAAGGTTCATCTTATTTTAGCTAATCTTAAATGAAATCTTACTCGATGAACATGAACATGAACATGACGGTTTGTGTGGCATGTATCCGCATGAGTTAATCAAGTTGAAGCTTGAAGGTTCGGGTTCACATATCCTAATTGGACTGCTATTACGTTCCCTCCCAATGTAAAAAGCTTTGCACATATTTGCATCTGAGCGGGTGACAAGTGTATTTAGAGATAGTTATGTATAAGAATTCACTCACATCTCACCTATCCAACAAGGATTGTGTAAAAGAAACTTTTACACCGACAGTGCACTTAATCGAAATCCATCTTAATATCCTATTGGATGGGAAAAATAGGGAAGAGGCGGTTTATTTAACCTATTTGTTGCACCAAACAAAAATCTATGTAAGGACAAAAGCCCAGATGAAAGATCTACCTAGGACATAATGAGCCCATTTCCTTGTATATGTCGACACCATTTATGAGCCATGGCCCGCAGTTTTCTGGCCCAAATCAAATCGACCATATGCACTATATTTGTGCATGTATAAGGGTTTGCGTGGTCCCTTACCACGCTGATTGACAAAAGTTGGATGGCTAGGCCAGAGCAGACGATACTTCGCGATGAGACGCACGAATGTCTTGGCATATCATCAAATATAGAACACACGGTGATTTTAGATATCGGAGAGGTCCTCAAAATACAACTCCAGCGGAGATTTCTTGTCAGTGGCGTGATGGTTGTCGGAGGACTCGGGAAGTGGATATTTGTGCACCGGCGATTATCATTTTGGAATTCAAATTGGTGACGTTCACCCGCGTCGCATCCCTATGTCTACCGTGCTACTACGCCAAGTTGTTAGGGGTTGAAAATTGAGAGGGAAAGAGTCAGCTCTTCATCTATGTATATTCACGTTTTTTTCTAATAAAATTCATGTGCTTATGATTTGTCAAATAAAAAAAAAACCCTTTTATTTTTACAAATTTTCTAGCACGTCCCGCTGACATTGCTGTTGGAGGACGCCAAAGTATAATGCCGATAAAATATGTAGATGCCACATGGATATTGGTGGAAAGAAATCTAACCAATGTAGATAAAGTTGGAGATGATTTGAATATCCCATTAGAAGTTTTAATTTAAGGTTAAACTACAACGTCATCCTAGAGTCACTTCAGCTGAATTTCACCTAATTTGGCATTGGAGGAACTTGATTAGAAAATGTGTAAAACTAGAAGGATTTGGTTTGACAAGTTAAAAGTATGGAAATATATTTGGAAAAGGTGGTGAAAATACAATAACAAAAAGATGGTCAAAATGGAGGGGGCACAATAGAAAGTAGGAGAAAAAAAAAAAGGGGGGGGGATCTTTATTGCTAATTGGCCTTGAACAAAAATGTATAATTCATGAATATAATTATTAAGCAAATATTTTAAAAGTAAGAGATAATATTTAGAAAAAAAAAATTGAGGATACTTTCTCTTTATCCATTTTTTCAAGTTTGAACTCAATAAGTAACAAGTTGGGACAAGACAAATTTAATAAGTTAAGATACAACAGTTGTTGTGAGTTATGCAACAAAATTATTTCACGTATTTTTCCACTCGGCAATTATAGAGGCAAGCCAAATGGTTATGTTTTACCAAATTTTGCCTCCTCTTCTCAATGTTCCACATACGTCTCTTTCATTTCATCTCTTCTCTTCTCATACTTAGCATTCCGGCCTTCACAATTGAGCATGCCACCAACAGCACAACATCTCAAGTCGATCACGAAACTCCTTTGATCGAAAGTCAAGTACTTATCTTGGGAAGCTTGTTTTCCGGACAATAAAAAGCAAAATTATGGATAATACGAGATGTCAGTGCAATGCAAGAATCAAAATGTATAATGACATGGTGAGAACGTTAAGAATGGAAAAGCGTGTTAGCGATATGCACGGTATCGACCCAAAATAGCAAATGCAAAATGATTCTCCCTAATTAAGTCAATGGACGAAAGAGAAAAGCATATGCGTTCACATCCAAAGTAGTAGGACGTCGGTACTATAATCGTGATTGAAGTGTAATAAGCGCAAAAGAAAGAAAAGCACCTGGCTTTCCTTACCCAAGAATATCAAGAATATGTCAACGTCAATTTCCTTCTTTCCTTCATGGTGGGCGGGAAAATTCACGCAAGTGCTTCTTTAACGAACCCTAGTGATTGTTCTTGCATGACGTGAAAAAAAGGTATGCAATCCAATCAATCTTGTCGCCGTTTACTTTGACTTGACCTATTCTCTGTACTCTATTCCGTCACGACAGAAAGCAGAAGGGAAAAAAGAATCCAAACGCATTCCGTGCATCGAGTCCAGTTCCCGGGGTCGATCCAAGAGCTATATTCTATGAAACAACATCATGGAAGACTCTGAAGAAAGTGCTAAGTCTTTGGGAGATGATGAGATTTGAACACCACCTAGATAACCTCGTACGTTTCCCTCGCATGTCGGGATCACGAGGTAACTAGTCAAATGATGAGACGTAATAGCGTGGGATGCAGCTTAGGTGCAAGTTTTCAAATTCTTTTGGTTTAGGTCAAGTAAGGGTTCCGATTTTACTCACAAAATTCAAACGAATTGCCGAAATAGATCTAACAGTCCCATTGACTTAGTTTTGTATTCCGATCGTGATGATAGACAATGAGTTAATTCTCTCAAATGATTCATGAAATTGAAATGATACGTAATTTGAACGCAAAAGATGTGATTGAGATGCCTCGAACAATATATGGAGGACATCATTTCGGCATGTTTGACTTCAATAAGCTATTGCTATAACATGCTTAATATGCTTAACTAATAATGACATAATCATACCAAATCGACACTCATTAATCATTGCACCTATGCCAAAGTCAATTTAAGAGTCGAAGTGAATTCGTTTCATATTCCGATCATGACGATAGACAATGAATTAAGTCTTTCGGGTGATTCATAAAATTGAGACAATACATAACTTGAACACAAAAGATGTCATTAGGATGCCACGAAGAATATATGAAGGACATCATTTCAGCGTGTTTAACTTAAATAAGCTATCGCTAGAACATTCTTAACTATTAATGATGTAATTATACCAAATCAACTCTCGTCATCACACATACATCAAAGTGGACTTAAGAGTCGAAGTGACTTGGTTTTATATTCTGATCATGACAATGGGCAATGGGTTAACCCTCTCAAATGATTCATAAAATTGAGATGATACGTAGCTTGTACGCAAATGATGCAATTAGGATGCCACAAAGAATATATGAAGGATCACCATTTTGGCATGTTTAACTTTTGAATAAGCTATCACTGTAACATGCTTAACCGATAATGATGTAATTATACCGAATCGACACTCATTATCACACATACGCCAAAATCAATTTAAGAGTTACAATGACTTAGTTTTATGTTTCAATCATGAGGATAGGCAATGAATTCTCTCTCACGTGATTCATAAATCGAGATGATACTTTCTTTTTTTTTGGTCGGTAATCGAGATGATACTTAGCTTGCATGCAAGTGATGCAATTAGAATGCGACAAAGAATATATGAAGGATTGCCATTTCAGCATGATTTACTCGAATAAGCTGTACTATAACATGCTTAACTAACAATGATGTAATTACACCAAATCCACACTCATTATCACAGGTACATCAAAGTTGATTTAAGAGTCACAAAGACTTGATTTTATATTTCGATCACAACAATGGATAATGAATCAACTCTCTAAGATGATTTATAAAATTGTGATGGCATGTAGCTTGCACGCCAATGATGCAATTAGAATCCTAGGATATACATAGGATCGCCATTTTGGCATGTTTAACTTGAATAAGCTATCGCTACAACATGCTTAACAAAAAATGACGTAATTATACCGAATTGACACTCATTATTACACATACGCCAAAGTCAATTTAAGAGTCGCATTGACTTAGTTTTATGTTCTAATCATGTGGATAGGCAATGAACTAATACTCTCATGTGATTCATCAAATTGAGATGACACATGGCTTACACGCAAATGATACAATTAGAATGGCACAAAGAATATATGAAGGATCGCCATTTCGGCATTTTTAAATTGAATAAGCTATCATTACAACATGCTTACCAATAATAACGTAATTATACCAAACGACACTCGTTATCACATGTAAGCCAAAGGCGATTTAAAAATCGCGGTGATTTGTTATATCCCAATCATGACTATAGGCAATGAATTAACTTTCTCAAATAATTCATAAAATTGAGATGACAAGTAGCTTGCATGCAAATGATACAATTAGAATGCAACCAAGAATATTTGAAGGGTCATTATGGCATGTATAACTTGAATATGCTATTGCTACAACAAGGCTTAATTGGGGAAAAATGCCAAAAAAGTCCTAAACATTTTGTCTTTATGACGATTTAGTTACGTTGTGCCAATTTAGTCATTTCCGGCCAATTTTGGCCGGATTTTGCTAACTGGACACCGGCCGGCTGACGTGGACTGATCGGCGCTAACGTGAACAACTTTTAATAATATTTTTGATTTTTTTTCTTTTTTTCTTTTGCTTTTTATTTTTTTTTTTTTTTTATATTTTCTCTTCTCCTCTTCTTCCTCAAGCCGGTCGCTAGACCTCGGCGGCCGACCAGGTGACAGCCGGTGAGGTCAAGGTCGACCTTGCCGGCCACCTCGCTTGCGCGCCGGTGTGACGAGGCTCACCCTCGCTGGATTTGGTGAGGGTCGAGCCTCACCCATGGCCAGCAAGGGTGAGCCCCGCCAGCACGGCGCGAGGAGGTGGCCTCGAGCTGGCCTCGCGCCGGGCCATTAAAAGCTTTCGACCAAACAACGAGCTCCGCATGCCGTCGAAGATCTCTCTCTCTCTCTCTCTCTCTCTCTCTCTCTCTCTCTCTCTCTCTCTCTCTCTCTCTCTCTCTCTCTCTCTCTCTCTCTCTCTCTCTCTCTCTCTAGCGTGACCGTCGAGATTCCCTCTGCTTTGCGATCCTCTCATTCTCTATGTCCCTTGCGTCTTCGACGATGCGAGACGCTTCATCTTGATCGACTACGAAGTGATCCTTCCCTGATCGAAGGAACCCGCACAGTCCACGATTCCGAGTCCGGCGAGTAGTGTGCCCGCACGCGCTCTCGAGGTGATTCGCATAAGCGCGCCGCCCACAGGGGCCGAGCTGCCGATGGTGATGTCCAACAACACCAGGGGGCTCGTACTGGCTGTGGCCTCAAGCGCGTTCATCGATGCGAGCTTCATCCTCAAGAAGAAGGGCCTCAAGCGCGCGGCCTCCGACGGTACTCGCGCAGGTCGGCTTTTTTTCCTCCCCTGCACATTCGTGTTGCTCCGAAATCGCGCCTCGATTCGCAAGTGCGGTGGCTGAGGTCGACCTCGACCTCGCCGGCCGTCGCCTCTAGCTGGTCGCCGAGGTCCGGTGACCGGCTGGAGGAAGAAGAAGAGAAGAAAAAAAGAAAAAAAAAAAAATATTAAAATATTAAAATATTATTAAAAGTTGTCCACATCGGCGCTAATCGTGGCCACATTAGCCAATAGGCGTCCAGTCAATAAAATCCGGCCAAAATTGGCCTGAAATGACTAAATCGGCACCATGCAAAAAGGTTTCGGACTAAATCAGCACAAAGACAAAAGGTTTATGACTTTTTTGAGCACTTTTCCCAACTTAATTGATAATGACATAATTATACCACGACACTCATTATCATCACACATATGCCAAAGTTGATTTAAGGGTCCGTTCGTTTCGCGGAAAATAGGCCATTTCCGGAAAATATTTTCCCAGAAGTCATTTTCCAAGAAAATGACAATATTTTCTGGTGTTCGGCTAAAACCTGAAAATGTTTTGGAAAATATTTTCCGGTGTTCGGTAGGGAAAATATTTCCCACTCACTAGATTGGCGAGCGCAAGCGTCAAGCTTGAGGTTCGCCAAATCGACGAGCGATCCACGGCGTTCACCCGGTGATGGCCGATGACTAGTCAAGAAAGAAGAAGATGAGAAACAAAGAAAAGAAAAAGAAAAAAAGAAAAAAAGAAAAAGAAAAAGAAAAGAAATAGAAAAAGAAAAAAAAATAATTTGAATAAAAAAAGAAAAATACAATTTAAAAATAATTCGAATAAAAAAGAAAAGAAGAAGAAGAAATGGGAGGAGGAAGTGAGTATTTGTAAATGTGTAAGATAAGAGAGATCAAGTGAGGAAAATGTTTTCCACTTTTCAAAAGTGGAAAACATTTTCCCCAAATTTAGAAGACTTTTTCCCTTCCATGGAAAACATTTTCCTTAGGGAATTCATTTTCCGTGAAACGAACACCGGAAAATCCGGAAAGTTGATTTAAGAGTTGCAATGACATAGTCTTAGAATCCAATCATGACGATAAGCAATGAATTGTCTCACGTGATCCATGAAATCAAGATGATGCGTAACTTGCGCACAAATGATTTGATTAGAATGCCACAAAGAATATATGAAAGATCATCGTTTTGTCATGATTTACTCGTATAAGCTGTCACTACAACATGCCTGACTTCTAATGAGGTAATAATGCCCAGTTGACATAGATTAGAAGAAGCAGAAGTCCAGATTAGTGGCTTAAGTGAATCGGCGCTCTAGCTTTCCCATCTGCGATCGCACGTGTTTGTTGAAGTACACACGATGGACAATACTTGGAGAATAAATTGTGTTTCTAGAGGCTTATTTTCACTCATTTTTCTCAATACATTTTCGGTTAAATATTATGTTTTAAAATACATGAATGCTTAGTATAAACTAAATTGAAGAGTTTTGATAATGAATGCCATAAATAATCTAGGGATCTGTTTGTTTCACGAAATAAGAATGATTTGAAAAATATTTTTTAGAAAAAAGGATTGGTTATGTTTCTCTATAAAATTAATCAATGAAAAATGTTTCCACCATCCATAACAATCTATGCCTAAACAATTTCACCAATAATAAAAATATTTTTAATTCATTCATTTTAATAAGTGATACAAGCAATCACTTTTTGAAAATATTTTTCAAATTATTATTTTTTTTATGAAACAAACACATCCTAAAGGTCTAAATATAAAGGATGGATGTGGATATTGTGCTTACGACATTTAGTGTAACCACTTTCTCCCTTTCTAACAACTTCTTTTTATATTTTCACATTACCTAAACTTCAATAACGCTATCATGTGTAAAAACTATGACTCACCTTTGGTGCAAACAAAAATGGTCATGGACCAAAATCAACGAATAATTAAAATTGACCCTAATTTTTCGAAAATTGAGGTTTAATTTTTGAAAAATCATGAAACTTGAGGATCCTAGTCCGATCTTCTTCTCGCGTTGAAATCATCCATATGAGGTTTAGAGGCACTATATAATACAGTATGTATTACCTATATGAGATATTGCATTGACAACATTAAATTGAGGTTTAATAGATAATAAACTTTATTATACTCCAAAAAAAAAAAAAAAAAAAAAAAGACCACATCGCGACCATACGTGCAAAAAAAAAAAAAAAAAAATTCTTGCAACTCTACATGTCAGTGCCTATATGTAATTGGGTGGTCCCAAGAGCACCCAACTTTTCGCCACTTTTTATGATCGAAAAACTTTTTGCCACTTCAAAAGATAAAGATTGGAGCATTTTGGGGGTCTAGTAAGAAGTTCACTATATATTGCGCAAAGTTTGCAATGTTTGTGTATTCATTTCGTCATCTCCGGGATCTCGAATATAAACTCAAAAATATCATTTGGGCGATAAAGATAAATGTCTTTTTGAAACATGAATTTTTTCATTTTAACCTAATGTGCAAAGCAAAGCGCAAAGTTTGCAATGTTTGTGTATTCATTTCGTCATCTCCGGGATCTCGAATGCTGATAGTTGTTCTGCATGCGAATGATCAAAAAAATTAATATGTCGTCGAATGACACGTTGAATATTCGTGAAGAAGGTAACATGAAATGATTATTAAATTTTCAAGTCGAAATAGGAGGAAAGGACAATAGTTGTTTTTTATGAGTTCGGAAAAGGCCAAAATAGAAAAAGGGAAGAAAGGCAATCATTACCCATTTATATGCCTCCAACTTTTCCCTTTCTTTTCAACCATCCCATTACAGCCTAGGGCAACAGACGGCATTCTGATTGGTCAGAGCATGTCCATTGCTCGACCATCCCTTCCACCAATGTTTGCGCACCATCATCCGATGCACACAAATTGGAATTAAAAACATATATAAGAAGAAATATTGATATCCTCCCTAACATTTTTTTTTTCTTTTTGATGTTCCCTATTGTTTCAAGCTTCAAAATTGCCCCAAATATTCATTCACGTTCTTTTTGTCATGTCACACTTTTTCGATATGAAATATAAAACATGATTTACGATGAGAACGTGCTAGAAGATCTTGTGATGGCACTGTGGATTTTTTACTGTTTTGTAGCTGATTTGACATGTTAAAGAGATGGAATTCGCATTTTCGGTCTCCAATTTTCGTTTGAGTTTTGTTACAATCGAAAGGAAAGAAGCGAGTTTATTATTATTATTTGGATGCGACTTAGGTAGAGTTCTTACTTTCAACTTCTTTTCTGAACAAAGAACAATCTATTGGCGACAAAATTAGAAGTTTGCAGTTAAATATGAAAATTTGATTAGATTCGAGAAGATGATAATATTGTCTCATTAAAGGAGCACTACTAAGATATGTTCCGTACCACACCCTAACAAATTGATTTTTTTTCAATAAACGGTTATGCAATGAAACCTAGTACCAAAGCTTTGTCTTACTGTGGGTTTTCCTTTCATTATGTTTGATGGGTTTCCATAATTGCTTTCACACCTACACGTTTTGAATGCTTAAGGCCTTCATCATTAACTAGGTCTTCACATGAATGAGTATTAAAATATAAGATATATCTTGTTTTGTAGTACGATAGTATAAAATATGTCTCGTGTTGTAGTACGACATTTTAAGCTTTTGGAATTAACGGTTCACATTCTTTTTTCGTTAGCAATACTATTAGCACCAAATCAGAGACAGTGAATGAAGTAATTCCACTACAAGCTCACGGCCAATTATCGCCAATTTAAAAATGTTGGATCCATGTTTTGGTCCGTCTTGTCACATTACATCAATAGTCCAATGCATGCATACCTACCGTCATTTCCTCCCTCAACCATATTTATAGAAGCTTCAGCCCCAGAGCCTCGTCAGGAAGCCAACGCCTGTGGCAAACCCTGTAGCTACAAGGTTGCCCAACAATGAGATTTGCGGTACCATCACCAAACAAACGCCTCGCCCCTCTCTTCAAGTCTCGCACCCCATCTGCCAACTCCGTCGTCAAACCCGCTAGTCCATGCTCATACTTCCGCCAACTCAAGCACCGCGAGACAGGCCGCACCACCATCGCCGCCAAGTGCGTCGTGGTTTGCAAAAAGAAATGGACGGAGTACCAAGGGAGCGACAATTGGGATGGCCTGCTCGACCCTCTCGATGACAACTTACGCCGTGAAATACTCCGCTACGGGGAGTTCGTCGAAGCCACGTACCGCTCGTTCGATTCCAACCCTTCCTCTCCCACCTATGCCACTTGCAAGCACCCCAGGAGCTCGCTCCTGGCCCGCGCCGGGATCCGAGAGACTGGATACCGGGTGACGCGTTACCTGCGCGCCACGTGCGGGGTCCAAATGCCACATTGGGCTTCCAACGTCCCTAGTTGGATGGGCACGCGGTCGAGCTGGATCGGTTTTGTGGCGGTGTGCAAGGACGGAAGGGAGATTTCGAGGCTGGGGAGGAGGGATGTGGTGATCGCGCTTCGGGGGACCGGCACGTGCTTGGAATGGATCGAAAACCTACGCGCCAACTTGACTTGTGTGGGCGGCGACGGCGACCGCGACGGCGGAGCAGAGGGGCCTATGGTGGGAAGTGGGTTCTTAAGCTTATACACATCAAAAACAGCCACTAACATGAGCTTACAGGTAAGGGAAAATGGTCGCACTAAGTGTTCGATAGCTTAGTCACGTACAGATCTATATTCTATTCATTGTGCATTCTTTAGAAAAAAAAAAAGAATCTTCAAGAACTGTTGATAAATGAATCCCATAATATTTCACTATTTAAGAAATGACAACGACATCAAAGTGTTGATACTTGATATCGAAATGGTCATGCCTAATTTCAGGACATAATAAGAGAAGAAGTTGCCAGGATCATCAACAAGTACAGCGACAGGCCCCTTAGCTTGACGATCACCGGCCATAGCCTTGGTGCGGCCCTGGCCATCCTCAGCGCATGTGACATAAGCTCCAACTTTTCGAATGCACCAATGGTGACTGTCATATCGTTCGGCGGGCCTCGCGTCGGGAACCGAGCCTTCAGACACTTACTGGAGAAGAGCAAGGCGAACGTTCTCCGCATCGTGAACTCCGACGACCTCGTCACCAAGGTGCCGGGACTAAGAGACGACGTGGCAAGGCTCCCGTGGCTCTTCCGGGAAAGCGGGGAGCACGCGCCGTCGGCATACACCGACGTCGGACGGGAGTTGAGGCTGAGTAGTAGGGAGTGCCCGTACCTCAGCAGCGTCAATCTCGCCACGTGTCACGAGTTGAAGACGTATCTTCAGTTGATCAGTGGGTTTGTGAGCTCCAAGTGTCCTTTTAGGGCTACAGCGAAAAAGGTGCTAAATGTGAATAACAGTAGATCAAGGGATAAAGGCCAGTATCTTGATAAATAATGCATGAATGCATGCCAATAAGCCTTTCTCACTACCGAAAAAGGTGCTGAACATGTTTTGTCTATTTAATGCGGTCGTTTGCGGGTTCAAGGAACCCCGATGGCTTCACTAATTATTACCTTAACACTAGATAGATAGTGAGTGAAGGTGTCGTGAGAAAATAAATGTGGTCTTGTTGTTGTTTTCAACTCCTGGTTGAAAATATTTTGTCTGTTGCATATGTAGATTGTGTTCTGTTGTTAATGTACAGGGGTCATTCTCGTCATGTAATTTGTGATTACTCTCTCTCTCTCTATGATTAAATGAATAAGTTAAGAATAGGAAGCAAGGTGCTAAATTTGCCAATATAACGTGTGATTGGCCTATAAATGTATACATGGATACTGAGCATTATAAGATGTTTTCTGCCTCACATATAACCTGAAAATTCTTGGAGTGGAGTCATTGCTGAGTTCCACTTCCTTCAAATCTCAATGGTGGCGTTCTTGCATCAGGTTGGAATATCTCCATTTGCAGGGTGAATGACCATCATCCATTGTTTGAAACGCGTGTAGAGAGAGAGAACATAAGTTGAAGTGCCATTAACAATAGCAGGTCCGAGGGCATTGAATCATTGTAAGTCGTCGAAACATTTAAGACAAAATTAACATAATTAAAAGATTTAGAACTGAATTGACTATGATACCATTGGTATAGGACTTTTGAACAACTTTGCCTGCCGTAAATAATTACTAATTTTCAAATCAATGTTCGTTTCGATATAATAGATTAAAATATCGAGTTGAATTTCTCCTTCAAATCTATCAGTGTCTCTACTGAGGGATTGTCTCAAAACTAAAGACAGGTGTCCAAAGAAAACATCAAGCCCTAAGATCTTCAAGACTGACAATCCAATTTAGTAGGAGAATAGGGCCTTGTAAGGACCAACTTTGCGGAAGTTGGTGGGTCAAGGGGGTCACTTTTCTCTCGCATTTTCCAACTTTCCCATCATTTTTATGCGCCTCCAACTTATAGAAACCTTATAATAACAACGGCTCGAAGAGCGTTGAGCCGAAGTGGAGGAGCCCAAGATGAAAGCAACCGCCACGCGTGGATATAGGGAGATGAGATACTCTGACACATGACATCTAAAAGTGCACCCACCGTGACGTGATTGTGGTTATACAACAGTGACCACCACTTGCAGTGGTCACACTGCTCAGGCCAGCAACCACAGTGCCTGTGGTCGCGACTCTGGTAAGTCAACAGATGAAGTAGGAAGAGTGGGGCAATGATCAACTGGGAAAAGCATGGAATCAAGTAAATATACTCTCTTTAAGGAATTATTTGTCTCATAATATTATAATTGAGAAATAATAATGCGAAAGACAAAATTGAGGAATATTTGTATAATTGGATATATTGAAAAGAGTACATGGAGAGCCTATTTATAAGCTTAGATAGACGAAATCAAAGGGAATCAGAAGAAATCAAATCAAATATGCATAATCAAAATAAATATTGAAATAAGAGAAAATATCTTAAATATATTTAAGAGATATCTAAATATTCTAATATAGCTAACAGTTACTAATGTTTAGTGACAAAAATCCTCTAATACACAACCAAATATCACATGAGAATACCAGATAATAATTTTGGTATTTCTTCAAAAATTCTCAAAAATGGAAATAATTGAAAACAATGACTATATTTTTTTTAGAAAGAGACGAAAATTGAGAGATATAATTATTGAACCAGAAACTTTGTTAATAAATAGCAAAAGCCCACTTTGTAAATTCAAAAACAAATTATTGAAAAGATACAAATGCATATCTTTTCATCAATTGAACAAATAAAAAATAATTATCACGTACTCATATCTTTTCGATGTAGGATAAGGCACCTTTTTGTTTGTAGCCACCACTCATATCTTTTTTATATAAGATAAGACACTTCTTAGTTTGTTTTACAAACAAACTAGGAACAATCTCTCACTTTGTTTGTAAAAAAAATTGCAAAACTAAATGTAAAAAAATACATCCAACAATTTCATAAAATTTAATATACAAACAATAAGGTCTCTTTTGAGTCAAACCTTTACTTAATGGAAGTATTTTAAAATTCTATAAAAATTACAAGTAGCTATAGCTTTAAACATATTAGTTTAATAATAGATTCAACTATAATGCATATATAGTATCCTCTTGTTTCAACGAGAAGCTCTACAATTTACGCGGCACTATTATGGCCCTACTTGTTCCTGTTTCATGAACTCTTTAAAAGTAACCATAATTTTCGTAAGAAGCAGCACCACTTCAAAGCTCTTATAGGTAAAATATCTATCATGTTTTTTTCTATTACTAATAAACACATTACACCTCTTTTTAGCATCTAGTGTATGTTAATGCAAAGCATTATGTGGCCACTCACAATTTCTTTAATTGATGTTGCCCAACAACAACGGTGTAATTTAGTTGAAGTCTCTCTCTCTCTCTCTCTCTCTCTCTGATCAAGTGGATCTTAAGGTTTGTTTGTTTCCCTCAAACCTTCTTATCCTTGGAAAATGTTTCAAAAAATTCTATTTAAGTTTATTTGTGCTGAAATTAAGTTTAAAAAGTTGGTTTTATGGTATTTGACTTTGAGTGAATCCACTAGAAGCAACTTGTATTGTTAAAAATGACATGTAATGATTGACAAAGTAGAGTCGACTTCTTCTTTGTTTATTTTATATAATATCGAAATAACAAGAATTACGAAGAAATTATGTATATATAGTGCTTTTTGGTGACGCAGAAAAGAATAAGCATTAATGAAGTATATTCAGTAGAGGATAGACAGGATTTATGGAAAAAACATGAGACCTATAGGAAAAAAAAATTGATGAGAAAGATAGGAAGTAGACATAAAGGGACATCTTCTTCTCACTTGGACGAACTACAAAAAGTCAAGAAAAATGAATTCTTTCTTATAAGGAGGGAAAGTCATGTTCCCAAAAGTATATCAAAAGTACCAAAACTTGACACAGGTGGATACTTAAATATTAAAACTTCCAAAAGATACACTTAAATGCCAGCTCCGGTAAGGGTAGCTAAAAATCCAACATGACTTATTTTAATACCATAAGTGGTCAACGTGGCTCGTCGGAAAGTCTACTCAACAATGAAAGTGCAAAACGGCATCATTTTGTCCCAAAATTGATTTTTAATATAACTATTAATTAAATTAATTAATTATATATATATATATAAAGGTTGCAGCAAAGCAGTGAGCTTGCCACAATTGCTGCCCCACCATCACTAAAAAGGGTTGGCAATGGTGGGCGAGGGTCGGTTGGGGTGGCTAGGCCTTAGCTAGTGGTTGACGACCTTGGTCAACCACTAGCCTTCACCCCAGATCCAACAACGCTCACTAAATGTGGTGGAGGGTTATGAGCCCTCGCCCAAGATCCGGCGAGGGCTTGTAGGCTCTCTCCGGCGGTCAGCCAAGGCCACCAGCCAATGGCCAAGGCCCGATAACCCCAACCAACCCTCAAACCACCATCACCAACCCTTTCCAATGACGGTGGGGTGGCAATAGTGGTGAGGGTCGTAGAGGCCCTCATTGCTTTACTACACTACAACCCTTGTTTTTTTTTTTTTTTTTTTTTAAATCATTAATATTTATACTAAAAATCAATTTTTAGGGCAAAATGACATCATTTTGAGATAAGCTAGCCATGCCGGTGCCATGCACCTCAATAAAAAATGTTACCGAAAAATGCCACGTCCACATTTTGGCCGGAATTTTTTGCCGTTGGCACTTAAATGTCCATTTTTTATCCAATTTTGACACTTAAGTATACATTTTAAAAGTTTTAACACTTTAGTGTCCACAAGTACCAAGTTTTGGCACTTGAGGTATTCAACACTCGCCTATCGTTTATCAACTAATTTTTTGTCACTCAAATGCTGAAAAGTCTCACAAAAAAAAAATTCGAAAATGGTTTTTCATCAAGACCCTAATCACATTTATAAATGCATTTTGGCTTGTACATAAAGGCTGTAAACAAAATAATGAGAAAAAACGGGAAAAAGAAGAAGGAGAAGGTAACCTTACGGTTAAAACACCATTTACAAAAATTTTATAAAGTATCGTGATAACTTTATTACAAAAAGTAGGTCATCTATACCGTTATCTGAAAGATACGGTTTCGATCGAGAGAGAGAGAGAGAGAGGTTCTTTTGTGATATCAACAGGACATGGCTCAAAAACCAATTAATTGTGGGGTCAAACATGCTTTCCCCATACAAACCACCACGTAGATGGACAAATTTTTCAAATTCCAATCATTGGTTGGAATCAGCTACGCTCCGTCCCAAGGAAGAAAGTAACCTTACACCATTTACAAATCTTTCAAATTCTTGTAATTCTTTCAAGGTAAGCCCGGTCATCTTGACCACCTCTTCTGCCTTTTATGCCTTGAGAACCCCCGGTCACGAAACACGGAGGTTTCTGTTTTGCTTTTGCCTTACCTAATTCATGAAATTAGTAACGTATTCAATGACCATATAATGTATCTTGTGGAAAAGAAGAGCTCCGGGCCTGAATTTCGGGAATCGAGCTCTTGAAAGAAGTAATGACCACCGAAAGTTGGTGATCACTTGAGGGTTGGTAGCACTTATATATCATGTCACAAATCCTCTCCCATTCAATGTAGGAACCTTGATCCTACTAGGCGGGTAGGATTCCAAAAACTACCATGTAGATATGCTCTAATACCAAGTGCAACAACTAGGCACGTTACATATGGGTCAAGTTTCCAAAAGGAGTAGTTAAGGTGGCGACTATTTGAACAAGATCACATTCACAAATCATGATGTAAGGCGTTTTCCGACTTTGGCAAAACTATGGTCAATACAGCTGATTGTTAAAGATCACTCTGTAAAATCACGCTCGAACTCGTGATCTTGTCAAAAATAGGGAAGCACGAGACTACCGAGATGCCCACATCTGGTGCCACTGCATTACAATGCGATTGGCAAAGAGTCGCCATGCCTCTACCCATATTCCATCTTTCACTAATCGATCCTATAAGATTTGTTCTAAAAGTTTAAGCTTTTCATACTCCCTCTCATGGGTAGGTTGAACTTTGGCCTTGAGCTAAAGTGTGGACATATTTGATTGGGGAAGCAAGGGGCCTGGAAAAATCATACTCGGGACCACGTGAAATTTTGTGAAACCATTATCTAATATTCTAAAAGTCTAAGCTAAAGGTATAACTTATCATTTGAATATTTTAATAGACCAATTCCTTATATCTACCATAACTTACCTTTGCCTAACTGTACTTTTTCCCCTATTTATCACCTAAATCAAGTGGCGTCAATTATGACGCCACGATCGATTGTACATGTATCGCGTACGGACTCCACCCAAGTCGTGGCAATGATGGCATTTTGGACGGTTGGCCATGGTGCATCGCTCGTCGTCGCATGTGGGAGAACCGCTCACATGGTGGGAGACTCTGAAGTTCCTCCACTACGGAATCACAGGGCACCCAGTGGCGAGGATTTAGCGAGTGCTTCCGAGACACGGCGATGCCCGCCTAACGCGATCCAAGGAACGATAGGCATCTGATGACGACCGTCCGAGAATCGTGAGAGTATGCCACGCGACGGTAGCGTGAAACGAGAATCAAACACCACTTGGCCCTCCCTGGTGTGTGCCCCTACAGCACTATTGAGTTCGAGAGATCGAGAGGAAGAGGAAGAGAGAAATCGTCATGATAGAACGTGTTGAAAATGGAGCTTGCGCATTGTGAAATCCGGTGACAAGCTTTGGTTGATGGCCCGTCATGCCCGCGACTTTGTTGAAATTTGAGCACGAGGTACACAGAATGGTACTCAGAATGGGGGATGCTGGAGAATTCCTGTTTGCCCCTTGGTTTTCTTTCGTTATTTCTTACATGTCATCCCTAGACTCTTAAAAATCTATGTAAGAGGTACTACCTGAAAAATCCTAAACTCATTGAAAGACGACTAATTTAGTCTTAAATATTTCAATTATGTCAATTTAGTCTTAAATATTTTCAAATTTTATAATTTAATCGAGAAAAGTACCAAAAAAATTCTAAATATATTGTATTAGTGTCAATGCAGTGTTAAACTAATTTAATCATAAATGTTTTTACATTGGTACCAATTGAGTCCATCTAGCCAATTCATGCAAAAAATCACTAACATAAACGCCGGTTGTTCTACTTGACACATAAAGACATTAACATAGACACATTTTTATATACTTTTTGGTTTTTTATTAGTTTTTATTAATTTTCCTATTCTTTTTCTTCTCTTTTCCACATTTTCTTTTCTTTTTTTCTTTTTTAACTGTTGAGGGCTAGGGGCCATTGGCCACGAGCCGCGGCTCAATGCCCCCGTGCCCCCGACCATTGGGCAAGGGCTCATGGCCCTTGCTCACATTTGGGCAAGGCTTGCAAGCCCTCATCCAATGACCCGTGACTAGGGGTGTCAAAAATTGAACCGAACAAAAAAATTCGATTTTTTCGGTTTGGTTTCCCTTCAATTCAGTTCTCATTAAAAACTGAAATTTTTTTTATCGGTTAACCGGAACTAACAAACCGATAAGAGTTTATTTCTTGGAAACGAAAAAATATATACAATAGAAAAATAAAAAAACGAAAAAAAAATGCAAAAATCTATAACTAAAAGTTGAAAACCAAAAACCAAACTACCGAACTGAACCAAACCAAATTTCGGTTCAATTCGTATTCGGTTCGATCTCATTCGATTCGGTTTGGAAGTTTTTCCTAACGATTCGGTTTTTCAAAAAAAAAAACCGAACTGAATCGAACCGTTGACACCCCTACTCGCAACCCCTTGCTAGCCATTAATAGTTTAAAAAAAAAAAAGGAAAAGGAAGGAAAAATTAGTAAAATATTTGAAATTTTATATTTATATATTCACGTCAACGCTAGTCATACCACTTAGGCACTTAGGACACATTCACGTCATTAATTTCTAACCTAAATTGGTTGAATGAACTCAATACCAATGTAAACAAATTTATGACTAAATTGATTCGATTGAAAGGTCTAGATTCGAATTAGTACCGATACAATAAATTTAAAGACTTTTTAATACTTTTTCCTAATTTAGTCCTAAACTTATTATTTCAATAATTGGTTGAAATGACTAACATTGACATATCATCAAAACATTTAGAACGAAATTGGCAAATTAACAAAAAATTTAGAACTAAATTGATACAATTAAAAAGTTTATAACTAAATAAAATAGGTTTGGAACTTGTTAAATAATTTTCGCGAACTAGGATGTTTGCAGGAATTATCTGTACTTGGTTGGATAGTTTCAACTAAAGGAAATCGCACTCAAAGATAGAAGAAAAGCACGTTCAACAAGCCTTCCGCTGCTTGCTTGGCAGCGGCCAATTGGCGGCCGATTTGCACATTTCCTCTGTCTCAAAGGAACCCCTTATGAGTAGATCGATCAATAAACAAGGCAGGCAGGCAGGCAGGAAGGGACTCAAATAAGGAGAAAGCTTTAGGGTTTTCTCGCTAAAGACCGCTTTTCGCTTCAAGTGCTGCTCTACTTCGCTTAGGTAGGATGACGAATTTATCTCCTGGTCCTGTCGAACCAGATATTTAAAAACCTGTTAAAAAGATCACTAAACGTTCATCTGTTCCATATATGGCACTTTCCTCGTTATTATGTCATGAGTTCTACCAGTAAATAACGAACTCCAACCATCCACCGGTGACGTCATCCTGAAGAAAGAACAGAACTTTCAATCTACTTATTAGAAACATAAACATAGTCTTCTGGTGTCCACATATCTTTCATCTTCCCAGTCTAGAGAGTCTCTCCTTTTACGGTGTGGCTGTGCTCATAAGTGCAAAGTGCCAAGGATCAATTTTGCGCACCGCCACTCTTAATATCGTCTTGGTGGAAACCATGCTAGATAACATCCGACATCCTCATTCTATAACACAATCGACTGACTCATGGAAAAGGTAAATGGCCCCTATTGTTTTGCTTGATGTATCCATAGTTCAAGCCAACATATCCAACTTTAATATCTAATCAAGCATTTGCTCCTACCGCGAACACCTTCAAGATCTCTCAGCTGAAACGTACCAATGTCTTGTTTCAGATGAAGGGTTCAATGCCTAACAGTACTACGAATGTGCACTGAGTAATCAGTGAAATGGTTTTAATAGAATTGCTAGCCACGCAAGTCAGAGACTTCATCTCCCCAATAAACAAACAAAAGGACCCTAAAACCTGTTAGGCTGATGGGATGAATCTCTTCGCAATTTATTGCCTCACAAATCAGGATATTGACTATTTATTACAGAAATTATGTACTCGTACAACGTGCATCATAAAAGAATGGCCACGTCATGTACCTTTTTGTCTTCTCTGGTTATTTATGTGTTCTAGCTCTCTCAGCTGTTCTTTTAGTCGTGCATGTTCCCAACGCATCCTCTCAATCCTAGTTTCAACCATGGTCATTTCGTCCTTAAGATGGTATAACCGTTTCTCCAACCAGGCGACTGCTTCAGGAGATCTTTCACCCGCTCCACTGCCCAAGCCACCAAGGTAGTCCGCTTGAGAAATGATATGGACGTTTTGTGGCCTGGATAGGAGCAGAACTATGCTAACCTGCATTGGGTATACCGCACATTGGTGAGTATCTCACTAATAATTGACCAAAATTTCTGCAATCTACCTGCCAGATAGAAGAGGCAAGAGCTCATATTCTTAAAAATATATAATTGCCGAAAATTTAGCAAATACAGATCAGTTCTATGAGAAGTACAATAGGGGAAGGTGTAGTAGTGATGGAGAAAAAACCATGTGAAGTGCTGACGTACAACCCGCATTATTAAGAATTACAAAACACAAAGAGCACATGTAAACCATAAAAAAATATATAGATACCATGAACTCGCTGCATTTACACTTTCAAGCAAGAATTGTCACACAACAGCTACAATAAGCACATGTGTGCGTGCATACGTCCATATATATTTATGTGTGTGTGTGTGTGTGTGTGTGTGTGTTCGCTGCATTTACACTTTCAAGCAAGAATTGTCACACAACAGCTACAATAAGCACATGTGTGCGTGCATACGTCCATATATATTTATGTGTGTGTGTGTGTGTGTGTGTGTGTGTGTGTGTCATGTAAACCATAAAAAAATATATAGATACCCCGCGCGCGCGCGCGTGTCATGTAAACCATAAAAAAATATATAGATACCGTGAACTCGCTGCATTTACACTTTCAAGCAAGAATTGTCACACAACAGCTACAATAAGCACATGTGTGCGTGCATACGTCCATATATATATATCTGTGCGTCTGTGCGTCTGTGCGTCTGTGTGTCTGTGTGTCTGTGTGTCTGTGTCTGTGTATCGTATAACAGACGAGCTGGCCATCAACTTTTATGATTCTTGGCTAAAAAGGGAGTCTCCTTTTATGGTTGACTAGTGAGCTCCGATATCTTAAGAGCAACTAAAGCAATCAAACTCATACCTGGTTGTCAACTGTTGTTTTTTTTTTTTTTCTAAATTTCTCTGCTTTATCCTACCTAAATTTAGCTAAAAGGTCTAAGTGTGACTATCAAAGAATTTATGCAATTACCCATAAGTAACATACGTTGAGGTTGCACCAGGGGGTCAAAAGCCTTTTATCTTGAGAACAGAACAGGTTTTCCCAAAGGCACAGGTGATTTCTTTCCAACATCTTCAATATATGCATACCATCATGTGGGAAAGAGTAATCAAGGCTTATCACATGGTTATTATTCAAAAAAAAAAACATGTTACCACATTTAATGCTCTTCTAAAGATGACACTACATGTAGGTAATCACACAGTTATTCTAAAAACTAATAAAGTTTAGCACAATTTAATAATCTGGCAAAGAAATTACATAACACTGTCCGACAAGAACAGCCCATGCTGCAGCTTAGGGTCAGATGATGCAGATTCTATATTCCTTCTAAGGATACAGCCTAATACAAAAATAAAAGGAAACAATGTATACAGTCTACTTCAATGACAACAAAACTTGCAAATAATGTGAACAGAAAAATATGCTTATATATAATAATACCAACAGAATGCTCGGTAATAATATCATATGAAGCACTTTTTTCATTAAATATGGTGCCTTCAGCTTTTAAGTAAAAGTTACAGGATGGAAAGCCTACCTGCATTAAAAGAATCACAGCGAAAATCACGGCTACAAGTAGTGGAAAATTGGTTGGGCTTCTCATGTTAGACAAGAATTTCACCAGAGTTTCTCTCAGCACAGAAAGCATAGAGGCACTGTCGATCTGATTTCCATGAGAACTGGCTTCATTCTGTTGAACATTTGTGGAATCAGACATCTTTGGCGTCCTTGAACTGTTAGTTATCTCAGTAGACACCTCTGCAACATTCCCAATTTTTTCTTTTGATTCTAGACTCGCTCCCCCATTCTGAATCAAGTTACACTCAGGAGCTCTATCTGCTTTAATTGTCAACATGGGTAACACATTGAATAAAGATACAACTAACAACATGAACAAAAGTGCAAACTAAAAAAACGACTTAAGAAATCCATCGCCCATGCAAGCCAATCAGAACATTTTCCTAAGGCATGATTCTGCCAAGCAATTCAACTTGGGCAATATGTGGTCAATTCAAGTATTTTGCAAGTAAAGCTAAATGAATGTGCAAAACTAGACCTGCTAACAAAGGATAATCACTCGTAGAGTGATTCATTACCTTCTTGTTTTTCAAGATTTCTCTCCTTCAGTAATTCATGGGCCTAAAAACACAGCAAACACTAACAGATCACTAATACAGTCTAATCTAACCCAAACAAAATAGGAAGAATAATGAAAATGTATCGTGATACCATATCCACCCAAATTGCATAAGCTTCCCGGCATTCCTCCAATGTAGACTGCATAATTTTTCCTGAAAAGATGCAGACGGACCAGATCAACCATGGAGAAAAAGCAAGCAAGATGGATTCAAATCAACATTAGCATCAGGCGAATCTATGCCTGCAAATTCATATTCTTACTAAAACTCGTCATCTATCTTATTGGCAAAAGTTCACCAAAATGTACCAAAAGCTGCCTATCCAGGAAAAACACTCAATTATAGAAAATCAATCATTTATGAAACAAACGACAATGGTCAACCAATCGATTAGCATTATGAAAAGGCATATATTCATTTTCCATTAAGTAGCAATCCAGATTTTCCAAAAGGATTGCCCGCCATCTCTTATGAGCATCAAGGAAACCGTAATTTTATCTCAAGAGGGGAATTATCCATACTTGATATAACAATCAAATAGTCAATCATTGGATACCCAACAAGACTCTGAAAGATGTACTTAAATCCCATTACAACTTTTCAACAATGGTAAAAGCTTCTACCCCTTTTTCCATGAAGCCAAGAACAAAACCAATAGCAAAAGCTTCTATCGCATTTTTAAACAAGCTTTAATCATAACATGCTGAGACATGTAAAGAGAATACAGCAGACAAACAAGTTCCATAAGATAGATAAAAATAAAAAACGTTTCCTTTTCTCATTTTCTTTTTGCAATTAAGGGCGAAATATTGCCTTCACCAAGTATATTAATTATCCATGCATCACACATGATGATCTGGCAAGCTGAATATAAAAGACTAGGGAAAAGGCAAACCTCTAAACATGGTTTTCTTTACAAAAGCCACATTAACATATACACACAAGCTGCAACATTGTTTTGATTCATCACCATCTCTTGTGACGTGCCATAGTCCCTGAGTACATAGAGGATCAACCAGAAAAAATGAGCTGTGGAACACACTTCACAATTCAAATCTACCAGATGAGAGAAGAAAATTAATCTTTTCAAAGACTAAGTTCAACAGATGTAAACACATAGAGGATCAACCAGAAAAAATGAGCTGTGGAACACACTTCACAATTCAAATCTACCAGATGAGAGAAGAAAATTAATCTTTTCAAAGACTAAGTTCAACAGATGTAAACACATGAAGTAGCCCCACAGAGAGCACGCCAATGTGCATGGTCATGTATAACTTGCACATGAACGGATGCACATATATGCATACATGTACCTTACTTATATATGTCCAATTAACATCAATAAGCATGAAAATATACATGCCTCCTTTCTACTACAAATCCAATGTGACAACTAGCCCTCCTTCCCTTCCACTATTGCATCCACACAGGAAGCAAAGTGACTTTGATTGTGCTACCAATAATTTCTAAAAACCAGTACGACAAGCCACAGAAACAACTAAAGTTAACTTCCCAGCATGATGATGGCTACCTCCACCCGAAAATAATCTCCATATGGTACGTCGTTGATTTCTTGTGATGTCTCAATGACCAAATGACTGGCAAAAGCAAAAGCAAGAATGTCAAGAAGTAGGCATAGAAACATAACTAGAAACACAAATTATGTCACTGAACGTTATTCCACAATAATAAACCTCTAATAAAGAATCAAATTAGTCAAGCATAGAATTGAAAAATATCATGCAATAAAAACGTATGAAAACAAATGCAAGCAAATAAAAGATAATATTTACTCTAGAGGTAGCATACCTCTGAAGTGGTGTGTGGTTGAAATTGCAGTTATGCATCTTGATCTTGACTATATATTTGATTGGTAAAATTTACTCATATCAGGGGAAAAAAAAATATGCAGCCATCCACTTGGTTGGCAGTGGTCTTAATGATTAAAGGTAAGAAATTTAAAAATAGTCTTCCTAGCCCAAAAGGTTAGGCAGAATATCAAAAATGGTACTTGAAATTGTAGCAATGTCAGTATAAGCTCATCAAAGATCTCCCTGTCACTCAGATATCTAGAAAGCAAGAAAGAGTTTTTGCAAGGCTCAATTAAACAAAAAAAAATAAAAAATAAAAAAATGTGACAAAATAATACCAAAACCACAGACCATCATATGTTACAAAAGGGCCATTTACATGGTAAGAAAATATATTTCAGCAACCTGTTCCTATATACTCGAAATTTCTGCACCTCCTGGCAGCTACCAAATCTTGCCCCTTAGCAGAAAACAGAAGAAACTAAATAAGATATATGTGCATCCATCTTTAAATGTATAGAATGGATAAAATTATTCAAAACTTGAAGCATGACCAATACAAATCAGGTGAATCACACTCATACCAAAATATATCTTGATAGGATGTTGAAAAGACACCTCACGAGCATGCCCAAACTGATCATGCGGTTGCCAAGGAGAGCACTTGAGCTCTGAAAGACATAGCAATAGCGAATTCGACAAAATGAAACTTCTGATGATGCAGCCCAAAAGTAACACTAGGTGAAAGTACATAAATACAGAGACTGCATAGTTATACCTTTGTCTCCACATTTTCTATGAAATGACTCAATAAACTGTACAGCGTCATTCGAGAAAAACAGGTTAAAGAACTGCTCCACCTTTACCTGCACATCAAACATACCATGGTTAGAAAAAACTGAATCAAAATCAGACAATGCCCAAAAAATGTTTTAATAAGTCAATAATCATGGCCACTTCAGAAAAAGGAATAATTTTCAAACTGAGAACTCCATAAGGAGGAAAGATAACTACCGGGAACTTGGATTCTGCAACCTTTGTCTGGTAATCGGGTACTGCATGTGAAGCCCCAAGGTCAGAAAATAATACATGATACAGTCACCATAAAAATAAAAGAACAATTCTAGTTGAGCTGTGTGTCCAGTAGGCTATAATTGACCTTGTGAACCATCACACACATCCTAGTACAATCTCCTCTACCTAAAGAAACAAGCTACTCTTGCAATTCCAGCACCCACCTTAGGCGTCTCCTACCATCTGAAATAAATCGCTTCTCCAAAAACAATCAAGCATTCAATGGAATAAGAGAAGATTCAAATACATGGTCAATCCAAGTATCAACATCCTCTTATGTAAACAATAAAACAATCAATTTTCAGAATCCATTTAAAGAAAATACAGATTTTCAAAATTTTCTGACCTTGAAGTACTTTTCCAAAAAATAAAATAAGAGCACCATATATGCCATTACCTAAAAGAACACACAGCAAGCAAGCAATCCAGACAAACTAAGATCATGTTTACTACAGCACGGACATGCAGTATCCTTAAATCCATGAAGAACCATCCAACCGTCCAGCCAAAATGCCATGTATGATTCGTTAATGCCAAGACACTACATTGCCAGATCTTGAGAGAATCATCATGAAGCGGGAACAACATAAATACTTAAGAGTAAACTCTAATTCCACTCACATTCTGGATAATCCAAGGCACAACCAAACCTATCCAAATTAACCTTTGCATCCCACTTCTCTTTCTTGTTAAAGGACAGCCCAAACTAAAGTACAATACTCAAGAATATTTGGAGGAAACAAACCATGAGAATTTTATTAATTGTCCTTTTGAGTCCATGAGAAAAACAATAGAGGCAACTAACATACGAAGAATCTTTTAGGTTCTTAGTAACCAGAAAGAAATTTTAAGATTGTCAATCTGGACAACAAGTTTTGATGATTCCATATCCGTCGACTGCTCTATGAATTTCATTCTGTTGAACCCAACTTTATATTGTCGAACGAAGCAAGAAAAGCCTCATAAATCAACCTAAGTTGAAAATCTAAAAGAGGTTCACCTTCTGGTGCAGAACAGAAAAAGAAAAACACTGATTAGTTAATACTACAAGGTATGAAATTCTTCAGTCGACTCCCAAAAGCACAGGAAAAATGAAAAGATGAGATCAATGTGTATCTGAAAAGGCTAGTCAACAATCAGCAAGCAGAACTTATTATTGAAGGCTACCTAAACTGGTTAAGCAGAAACTCAAGATGTTAAACATGACTTCATGGTACCGAATCATGTCAAAGAGATACTGAATCTTAAGTAAAAAAGAGTAAGAACTAGAAAGAAAGACATATATGCAAATCCTACAAAAGAAAATAACACTTAATGGGGTGCATTAGCACAAAAGGATCCATGTAAATAACGCCAACTCATGAAAAGACTTATCAGTTTTGTCAATGCTTTATAAATTGGCAAAGTCGATGTTGTGGCTCAGGTACTTGGGTAGAAAGACATGTAGATGCTGAAGCCACAACCTCCCAGACAAAGAAAGAAAAGGCTAGTCGAAGAAAAGGCTGAAGCCACACCCACCCCGCTTTTACAAACCAGCATTCATATAATCTCATCACAAAGGATAGTTGAAGCAAGAAAATCAACCCGTCCAATTCAAGGTTAGAAAGTACGAAGTTGAAGGTTGATTCATTGCGAAGCTTGGGTTCACTCAGAGAGACCTCATCAACCATAAGAAGAGGTTCATTACCTCATTGAGTTGACAAATATGTCAGTCTATCTACTCATTTAAATGTAACATTGATTCGGATAATTATCCACCTCTCTCAAAAGCCACCTTTTACCAAACAGACTCTACCAGTCTTAGAAACTCTTGATGTCCATACTAATGTTATAAGCAACCTAGATGGCCAATAAGCTTGACCAAATTTTTTCTTCAACACCTACCAAGGAGGACTTCTTTCAACCAGCATTAAGATGAGGTATTGGATTCAAATTCTTAAGACTTTGTCAATGCAAAAAGATGCTTTCTAAACAAGTCAGTAAACAGTGACAGGGGAAAAAGTCAGGAGCAACTAACTCATAGGCGCATCATAATCTTCCACCTTCCATGACCAAGTCTTTTCTGAAGATGAAGAATTACAATCTGGAGAACAAACTGGAATAGGTGTGGAGTCATTCTCTTCAGTATCTTGGAATTCTGAAACTGTTGCAGATGCATTATCATCTTCCGCATTGGGCGCAATAACAGTATCAACAGGAATAGGAAAATCAACATTCCTGATTCATATGTATGTCACATTAGATACACTTCAGAAATAATGCTAGAATCTAAGTCAGAAAGGACATAAAATTACCCATTGCTTATATCCATATCATCAAGGCATTTTGAGCTTCTCACTGAATCAGATTCAGATCCATTTTCCTGGAAGCTTAACTCAGACGTACATGCCTGTGATCAGTGAATTATAACTACATGGTCAAAATAAACATCTGACATTCATCCTCGTCTTTCTAAGCAGACAGTTGACAACATAACCAAATAGAGTTCCGTTTACACCTCCAGATATCCCAAAGTATGTACACTGTTGGCCCATGTAATATTTGATACAATATATTGGCGAATTGCGAGTGGGTATGGACTAATTGTAGGCATTAATATTGGTTGTGATGATTTGTAGTAGACTCCTCCTAAATGCATGAGACCCCTTATATAAAACCCACTTACAATTCATCGCCTCACTTCACAAACCACTCTCTTAAACCAATCTCAATATCTTTAGCATTACTCTTTCAACCGATCTCGATCATCTATAGCTTTGATCCAAAAAAAAAAAAAAATTATCTATAGCATTACTCTTGGATAATATTTTCCCTTAGCGATTGTTGCACATCATATATGCACTTCTTCTCATTCGTCTTTTGTATTAATGAAGGTAGGAAAGGGAAGCATTGAAAAAAGCCGTGAAATTTGAATCTAGACGATTCCCTCAAGATTGACCAACCAAACTAGGTGAAAAAGTAAATCACCTGCTTCTCAACAGCTACTCTGGAATCACCACCATGTTGCATCCATCCATCATTAATCAGCTTAAAGGCCTCATCACGGGACAGGAAAGATGCAAAGAAGTACTGCAAAATTATTTTTGAAAAATCGAAGACTTATGATGTAGGAAAACTGGAAAAACAGAAAAACCACAAGAAAAGGTGTGGCTCCCATTGCATACTTGTGAGCAAAGAAATGAAATTACAAAAATCGAGACTACCTTTTTCCCTCCAGCAAATATTTCAATTGCATTGGGGAAGATACCTGCGGTCTTCGCTCTTTTTACACTTGTAATGTCTCCGAAATGTATTATTTTCTGAAGCATAAACAGTTTGAAAAGTTTAAGACTATTTAAAGTAGAAAGAATAAAATCACATAGAAGGATCTACTGTTTAACATCTTGAGTTTAAGACTCACTGACATCGGATATTCATTAAAAAAAGAAAAAAGAAATAAAAGAATAAAAGAATAAAAAGGGGGGAGAGAGAGAGAGAGAGAGAGAGAGAGAGAGGAGGAGGAGGAGAAGACACACACACACACACACACAGCAATTGACAAGAAGCAGTCTTCATTCCAAAATCAAAGAAAAAGATATTGGCTCATAAAGAATTTCCCATAGAGCTACAAAATGGTTTTATGACAGACAACCGTCATGAACCAAGCAAGTATGATCATATGGGGAAATCACAAATAACTTATGAAAACTCGGAATATTCAAGCGCTTCATATTTGACAAAATGGAGGTGCTGCATAGAGATATGTTTTCTAGGATAGTCTAGTGATGATGGGTATTTGATACTACAAGGTCATCAATATCCTGTAACACCCGATATCAAAAAAAAATTACAAACGTGCAATAAGTGAGAATTCTCATCACAAAAACCACAGTGCTATAATATTGTAAGCAGATCAGTTCAACAGCATACCTTTGTTTCAAAACCAAATATGTTAGAATAGAAGCAGAGATAGTGCACGAACAGGTACATATGACCCTGCAACAGCAGAAAAATCAAATTGACAACATGGAAAATGTTAATCTTTACAAAGAGTCCAAATAAACCAGCATAGACAGAATACATGCCAAACATAAAATCAGGACGGTCAATTAACTAATGCCAGTATCATAGGAAAACAGATGAGAATAACTATATCTCAAGGGAGGACCTATAGATAAGAAGTAGTCGCACCTGGATAAGTATATTCTCCTGGCATGCACAATTAAAATCCTGAACAAGGACCTGCATTGGAAAGTTAAAGAGAATGAGGGTCTATAGGTAGAACTCTACTCTTAAATGCCTACAAATAAAATACTGAGAAAAGTTATCAATAATCTCTACCAAAATAACTGGCTTTATTGAAGGACCAATGAACGTTCATTACTAAATAAACAAAATACAATGGTACATGATGGAAGGGACGGCACTGTAATTCTTCTCTAGCTTCTAATCAACAATAATGCATATATGATGTTCAATATGTGTCCACATGAGAAGGAGGTGAAATTATGACTTTGAACTCAGATAATTTGCATGATCCAGATTAAAGCTCGATTGTAACACAATGAGTGGAAATTAAAAGATTCTACCATTACATCCATACCAAGCAGCCTTCTAGGTCAATTACTCTTAAGCCTCGTCTAATCAATAATGGTGGTTCCCCACCAAGCCAAACACAAGCCATCAAACTCCATCAATCTTGACTCCTAAATCTTTTCCTACTAATCCATCATTTCAACTCCAGTGGACTTTGCAATTTGTAAGTTTGGCAACAAGTTTCTGGAAATCTCAATATGAAAACAATAGCCACATAACAACTTTGCAAGTAGTTCTCCAGTTTGATTGAAAATGTGGATGGACAGAATTGGAGATTTCAAGGACCAAACAGACCTTAGATTGAACATGTGAGTAGTAAGCTACCTCATAAGATAAAGAAGCAGCACTAATCACAAAGCATATCAAAATTTAAGAATCAGATAACCATCACGTGCATAACTTTTAGAGAAGCATAAGAGCAAAATCAGTACAAAGGAAGATGCACATCTTATCAGCGTGAATATACCGACTTGCTCAGTAGCTTGAGTGATATTGCAATTTCATCGCAACACATAATACAAGCTCCAGAACTCGCGCACAATAATTTAAGTAAGCATGGAATATCCAAGAAGATAAAAGGGTGCAGCAGCACCAGCACTTGATTGAAAGTTATGCAACAAGCCCCAGCAGGGTGTCCCTCTCCTTTTTTTCCCCCATTCAAAAAAGATGAAAAACCCCAGTCAAATTCTTGAGCAATTCTTGGCAAAGAGAACGACGATAAAACCTCTACAAGGATGCGATAGACAGATTAGGTGATCCGAACACATTTATCCACTTACTTCCTCAAGTGGAAGTCTGAACAGTTGCCGGTACTCTTCGCTCCTCTGTGATGCTGCATTCTGTGACAACAAAAGCACAATAACCACAAAAGAAGAGGCACATTCTACAGAGCTCCTCCCAATCACCCAAAAAAAAAAAAAAAAAAAGGGGCTTTGAGCAGAACTCACGGATAGCAATCATCAATCTTATAAAACCAAAAGTACGTCCCTAACAGTAAAAAAAGCGGGTTGTGGCAATTAAGCGCGGAAATGATCCTAAAAAGCTGATTGCAGAATTGAGCGCAGAGATGATCCTAAACCGATTACGGCGATTAATCGTTAGGTGTTGCTGAATTTCCACGTGACATCGACCTTCGCATTGTAGACTGCTGAATTCCCCCGAATCATCGCAAAAACTCAAACTTCAAATCGTAGTCAAACAGTTCCAACTCACACGTTCGAACTCCAAGTGGAGACTGGACAGTCAATGGCCTACCGACCGTTCCCCCTAACGGCGATCGACAAGCACGCAGTCCACTTCCGAAACTCGGAAAAACTCACGCGGCGAAGAAAGATAAGAAAAAACCAGGTCGCGCAATTCGCGTGCGGGGGCCCGAACCTGGATTTCGGCGTCCTCTGAGCGGCGGGGGAGGAGGAGCTCGACGGATCCCACCGATCGGGCGACTCGTTCGCGCCGGAGGCGGAGGCGACGGCGACGGCGTCAGCGAGCGATCGGCCGCCGCCGCCGCCAACGCCGCCGAGGAGGAGGACGTCGCCGTCATCGGAGGATGCGGCGGCGGGGGGGCGGCGGCGTCCATGACTTCGACGGTGGCGGCGCTCGAGGGAGACGCGACCGCCATGGCGGGGGCACGGACCGGGAGAGAGAGAGAGATCTGCGGCTGCGGCTGCGGCGGCGGCGGGGGCGGCGGCGGTTGAGCGGATGGAGGCGGTGCGGGGAGGACGGAGGGGTAGCGTGAAGAGCAAAGGAAAGGGACGAGGTGGGTGGTTCGTTGGTTGGGGGAGTGCGGAAACGAAATGAAACGAATCTTCTTCTCTCTTCTTTTTCTCCCGTTCGGCAACGGCAGGGACGAGTCGGTTTCCAGCCGACTCGCGGAGGACTTGAAGTTAGAGTTGAGCACACGTGATCGTCGTCGGCGAGTGACGGGGCGTGGGCGTGGGGCCTGCGTGTTGACTTGGAATTTCCCGGGCCGAATTCTTTTTCCCTTTTTCCTTTTTTCTGCCTTTCCTTTTTTATTTTGTTAGGCGCTGGGGGGGGACCTGGCTCCAAAGCCGACATTGGGATTTCCATGCCCAAATATGGAGTTTTATGCCACGCGTCAACATCTCGTCGTATTTTTTGAAAAAATGATCTTCGGTTCTTTCAAAAAGGAAATCATCTTTTTTGAATTTTTGTTTTTAGTCAAAGTAACATTTCATTCGTTTTCACGTAATAATGTAATAAAGAAACCATGAAATTTCTGATAACAAGATGAATTATCATAACAAGATTTAGAGTCGCGCACTCAAAAAGCAAATTTGTGACTTTTTGAGACAAAAATAGATTGAATCTGTTTTCTGTAACACTAACACGTAGGTTCGGTATTCTCAACCTTATCGTCGTTCAGAGTAACAAAGTTGAACGAGCACAGATTTGACTATTGTGAGTGCAAAACCTTCACAAAACTCGTCCAATCTACTTCAAAACTAGACCGGCACACCAACAAAAACTGAGGGAAGAGAAATCCAGAAATCATACCACAAAAATCCTCAAATCTAAACTAGATTAGGATAGAAACTTTGACGAACTAAGAGAGAAACATCTAAATTTACATTAAATCAAAAAAAAAAAAAAAACTCATTAAAATAGGAGGAAAGTAAGAAAAAGAAAATAGAGAACCAAATCAGCTATAGAAAAAGGAAAAAGGGTTGAGAGGGAGAGATAGAGAGAGATCTAGTTCAAACGCTCACATTCGTAGAGTTTGAAAAGGAAAGCTTTGTGAATGTGAGAGGGAGAGGAAGATACACTACCCTCTCCATATTGACTATGTTATTTTCGTAAATTTAAGTATAGATATTCTATTTATTAAGAAATTATTTTCGGTTGATTCACTTTTCGAAGCAAACTTAACATTAGAAAATAAGAAAAATATTTTCTATGAAACAAACAAAACCTTCTAAACAGATGAATCTATATTGGGGGGAGATTACATTTACCATTACACAAACATAGCATGAATCTTGACCTGAATTTGAATCTCGACATAGCATGAAAAGCTTCATCTCCACATCTTGATTGTTGTGATAAAAGAATCGATATTATTATCTCTCACTTTCCTTTCGTCGTCATGCGTCCTTACTATATGAAGGTTTTTAACTATACTCTATGTTTGTGAGAAAAATATATGAGCAACTTGAATCTCGAAAGAGGAAACGCGAGTCCCCTCGCACGAGTCTCAGTCAAATGGAGGAATTTCCAAGGCGAGTTATTTTTTGCTCTTTTTTTTTTTTTTCGGCTTAGAAGGAGCCGGGCGAGAGCACCAAGTCTCGTGCTAAGGGGCTCGGGCATTGGAGACCTGGTCCTAGATACCGACAACCAGTGTTGGATTTTCATGCCCGAGCTTGGAGTTTCGGGTCCAAGTTTCAATATTTAGTAATATTTTGAAAGTTGATTTCTGATTTTTTTTTAAGGGGAAGTCATTTTCCTAAATATTTTTTTTGTCAAAGTAACATGTCATTCATTTCAATAGAAATACAAGAGAAAAACCGCATAGTCCAATTGTAAACCGAGACAAATCCTATGCAATTTTAAAACAAAACAAGCTCTAGAGACCAAGACGAATCATAAGAATAAGATTAAAGGTCACACGTCCAAAAAGTAGATCGGTGACTCTTTCAGACCAAAATCGACAACTAATCACCGGTCTTCATTAATTAACCCACATCGAGAACTTCAACTGTGAGTGTGGCTTATCTTAATACTATCGTCGTTCAGAGTAACAAGATTGAATAAGCACAAATTTGACTCTTGTGTGAAAGTAAAATCTTCACAAAGCTTCTCTAATAGGAAAATTACCAAAAAAATCCTAAATCTATTGCAATTGTGCCAATTCAGTCCTAAACTCTTTTTTTTTTTTTTTTTTTTGTCAATTTAGTCCTAAATTTGTTTTTGTTCCGGTTCAATCCATCCGGCCATGCATAGTCGAAAAAGTCTGATGTGGCAACCTAGTCAATGCCAATCAGCATTGCCGGCGCTGACATGGCATCGGAGAGCAAAACGTCACCATTTTGCTTTAAAAAACATAAAAGCCAAAAACAAAAGGCAAAAGAAAAAAGGGCGCGTGAAAAGAAAAGGGCGTGGGGTTGGCTGGGTTATTTCCCAAAATCAAGCAAGGAACCCTAAATTGAGAGGATCTCCCCTGATTCATGGTTGTCCGACATTGATTCTTGACGGATGCCTCCGTTTAACACCTCCATCCAAACCCTCCGGCCGACGCTCGCCCAACACCTCCGTCCGATGCCTCCGTCCAAACCCTCTGGCCGACGCTCACCCAACGCCTCCATCCATCCAACCCCTCCGGTTGACGCTCGCCTGACGTCTCCATCCAATGTGAGCGTCGACCCGACGCCTCCATCCGACACTTGCCCGACGCCTCCATCCGACACTCGCTTAGATTCGCTTGGCGCTTGCTTGATGCTCACTCAATGCCTTCATTGTCTTCTTGAAATTGCGATGCTTTATATTTATGTCGAGGCTTTAGCCGTTTTGATTTCACTTGAATTTTATTTTAAATTTCATTGACATGGGTTTGTTGTAGAAATGAGTTTGTGGTTGTTGAACTGGTTCATTTGAAATGGCTGGGCAAATTGCTGACATGGGTTTGTGGATGGTCTCACGTAGAATGTCTCTATCTCGCCTAGAATTTGTTGTATTGTTGCTGCCTTTGGCTCATTTGGGAAGAATATACTACTTTGATTACTGCCTCTAGTTCATATCAACAAAGTTTGTTAGGTATATGGAGTTCCTAGGATAGTCCTCGTTCTAATTTCCCAAAGCTCGTCCGGATCACCTAAATCTCACAGCAGTTGCAGCAATTTTGGCCTACCTATGTTTTGGATTTTATATTATACTTGGAGGGATTATGTATATATCATCCATGAGCACAACGATTTTTTTTTCAAGACCCGAACTGAATATAATATGCATATCTTGGATTGCAACTTCAAAAAAGTGATTGAAAGCTGAAACTGAAATTATTGTTACTGCCTCTGGTTCATTTGGGAAGAATATACTCCCTTGAGTTGATGTCTCTAGTTTAGAATCAACAAAGTTTTTTAGTAAGCAATTCACGATTGTTTATTTATTCTATCATGAGAAAGCCCATTCATGGACTTTATTAGGTCAAGTTATATTATTAGTTTACTATTGGTGTTTTGTTTTAGTTAAACTAGACTTCACTCTAATGTTGTCTATTTCTATATACCGGTGCTCACTCTTGTTTACAGAACTAGGACAACATGTTAACTATATTGATGTCTTATTTATGCTAAAAATGCACTGTCTACATCTTGTTGACCATCATATCTACATATTTTCAGGTGCAACCTAAGTGCACAAATTCATAGGTTTACGAGGCTCCTATTTCCAACAATCATTACAATCAATGAAGATACAAATGAATTCGTCACAATTGATGACATCAGTTCCTCTAATCACCAACGATATATATGTGCTTTGCTATTGTGACTTGAAATGTCCTCTACAAGTAGCAAAGACGAACAAGAATCGAGGAAGAAGATATCACAGTTGCCCAAAATACATGATTGGAGAAAGTTGCAGTTTTTTTGCTTGGGTTGATGCGGAAATTAGTCCATCAGCAAGAAATGTGTCAAAAAAATTTCATCAAAGTAATGTTGAAGAGAAACTATCGAGCCATACTGAGGATGATGGCAATTCAATGGATGCAGAATTCAGAGTTTTCAAGGCACAACTGAAACATTTTAAACAAGATGTGTTGAAGTTAAAGAAACAAAATTCCACATTGAAGACAATGTTAGTTGTGTCGTGGGTGTTTATAGTGATTTTAGGAAACTTGTTATTTCAAAATATGAAGATAAATGATATAATGAGCTTGCCATAAAATGTATTAATGTTGTTTGTATTATTAAGTTGTTTTAGTAGATGTCATGTATTTGTCCACATGAAGTTCGAACATGAATGAAGTGCAAGTTTTTTGCAATCTCTTTTGTTTTGCTTGGAACGGAAAAGGTATTGCACTAGATGATTAAGGAACATATATAGAAGGCCGGTATAGTAAGACAAAAAAACATCAGTGTGTTCGATGTATCTTAAAACAAGTCTTTGGCGCAGTAATTAGACTACACTCCTCTCATCCAATCACACCTCAAACCAAGTCGCCTTTCACCAAACTTTTAGATAGCTTGTGTTGATCTTGTATTATATTGTTATCCAAATCCACATTATGCGAGAGTTACTTTCCAAATTTCGACGTGAATAAGAGTCCGAGAACTAATTTCGCACTTTTGTACTAAAAAGTGAAATTATAGTCATGAGCATATAAGGCTATATGAAGATATTCATCCTTTCAATTCAATAAAATAATGAGGCATTTGAAGTTGAGATAGTAAGTTGCAAATGTTTTCACAAGGCAAAGGCATCTTATTATCATTTCCACCAGAGAAC
The DNA here is from genome assembly GCA_014182395.1 of Eucalyptus sp. ANBG9806169. Taxonomy (NCBI): domain Eukaryota; kingdom Viridiplantae; phylum Streptophyta; class Magnoliopsida; order Myrtales; family Myrtaceae; genus Eucalyptus; species Eucalyptus sp. ANBG9806169. The sequence continues at coordinate 15,182,295 of CM024577.1, read as the reverse complement.
ATCTGTCCCCATAGAGAAAGCTAATGCACATTAGGCCTCAAATGTTTCTGAAGAAACTAGCATCATGATCATCCGGAAAAAAAAAAATGAAGAAACTGGGCATCTTCAAAACATTCAAAACAATGTCACTTTTTCTGGTAAAAATTCATGTAGTGCCGAACAAGGACCGCGGTCGCCATCACTATGATGACTACATAGAAAGCAGCGTCTCTGAAAGTTGAGGCGACGTCGATGCTGGAGCTTGGCCTGTTGCCTTTGAGGTTGAAAGGATCTCGGAAGTGGTCGTAGTTGCTGATCAACAAGCCCAACAACGTAAAGCCGATGGAATACACTTTCCTTACCGGTTTGACATGATTCTGCCACATGAAGTTGGCAAGGGCCTGAGGAAGTAGGAAGAAAGTCTACATCAGCCACTGTGCAGTCTCGGAAGAGTACTTAATATTCGATACAATCAAGCAATTGAGGCCTCGTTCAAGAAGAGAGCTCCCAGATGCGACCTCTCTGCAACCAATCAGATACATTTCGCCGAGGAGGGTATCATACAAGCCTTTCATGAACAGTTGCAATATGCCCTTGTAGCTCACTTTCCTAAATAGATGGAGTGGCTTAGAGAACGTCAGGTGCAATGAGACATTCAAGAATCGACTATGGAACTGTGCCACTTTATTGGCCGATTTATCCTCAGAAGTGAAATTGTAGTTTTTGGGACACGAACATAAAAGACCTAGGGAGAGGACATTTGCTTGTATGTAGATAAGGGACCCAAAATCATCATTCACTTGACAGGATGTTGCACCAATTCTATTTTCTTCTAGTTTTCTTACGATTCTTGGGTCATAATCTCTATTCCACTTAGCACATGCATCCCTCTGTGTATGCATCATTGTCATTATCATTATCCACATTTCCTCCAACATACTATATATGAACTTACACTTAGCATGTATAATCTTTCCATTGAATGCATCATATAAGTTATTGTCAACAATGTCACATTTCACATTAATAATGAAGAAAGCCTTACACTAGTGCTTTGGCTCTGTTTGCACCAAGTTATGATATGCACAGGGACTAATTTTCTTTAATGCCTGAGAGTGTTCATCATACTCCGTCCTAGTATTGCTCTTAACACACTGCCAAAATAGTCTTTGCATTTGTATTCCCTTATGTTTCTTACCCCAATTAACATAAATGTGTCTAGCACACGTCCTATGCTCAACTGCAAGCAGCAAATCAGCCACAGCTCCTATAAGACCCTGCAAAAGATGATTGCAATGTAAAACATATCTTAATAAGTATAACAAATAAAAATTAAATAAAGAACTTACCTTTTGTTTGTCACTAATTATGACCCAACCTCATCCATATGTGTCAAAAATATTAAGATCATACATCAAATTTCTTAAGAACCACGTCCGGGTATCATTATTCTCAACTCTGACAACCGTCCAAGCAATTGGGAACATCTAATCATTTGCATCCCTTCCAATAGCACATAAGATCTGACATTGACAAATTCATTTCAAGAAACAACCATCTAACCCCACAACTTGTCTACATCCACTAAGGAACCCTTTCTTACAAGTAGCAAAGCAAATGTATATTCTTTCAAACAATGCCTTAGAGTGCATATCTGGCTTTTCAATCTTCAATGTAATAGTACTCCCGGGATTTTTCTCCCTAATCTCCTCTGCATAATCCCACAATTTTGCATATTCATTATTATAGTTTCCCAACAACACTTTATAAGCAAACAACTTAGCATTCATACATTTAGCTATGCTTACATTTAAACACAACTATTCCTTGATTAATTCCTTGAAAGTAATATTTTTAATAGTTGGCATTACTTTTATTGTAGGAAGATAATGATTTACCAACCAAGAACTTGTCACCCTTCTATTTTTTAAGCAAATGCTACAAGTATGCTCTGAATGTAAGATCTTAACATGAAATGATCCAGTACGAGCATCAACAGAGCCAGAAATCTTCCAAGGACAACTCTCATTAACACATTCTGCTCTAACAAACTTCTTATCATTCTTTGTAAATTTTATCTCTCTACGTTCAATCACTGAGTACTTTTTCAAAGCATCTTTGAATTGACTACTACTATCAAATGTCATAACCACAGTAAACACAAGCACGGCACAGTTAGGATTATATCTTGGAAAACTTCTTTTTCTAGTAAAATTATCATCTTCTCCCTTTACATCATACCCCAAACTATCATAGGCATATGTTTCATAATACTCTGTCTCGTATCCAGCTTCAGCATCAACTCCACTATTCACATATAATGGTTGAGATGATACCAGTGATGTGGATGGTTCCCCTATAATCAGATCCTTTGTGGCCCTCCCACGAAAATCAATTATATTCTTCCTTACTTCTAGAAGCTCTTCATTATCAATATCATCATCATCAGTCCAAAATCTTACATCGCCAAGAAAATTTATCTCTTCATCATTGTCGTCATCCAGAATATCCCCTCTATGTTAATATAATTACCTTCATCAACTAAGTTATTAGGATCTAAGTCATCATCGTGCTCAATAACTATCTCATTAGCTAAACCAATATCATTGCAAGCACCCACACTAACCCCCTGACCAACACCCTCACTTGGACCAGTACCCACACCCTCACCCACACCCTCACGACCCCCTTGACCAACACCCTCACTTGGGCAAGCATCCTCACCCTCACCACCCCCGTGACCAAAACCCTCACTCGGACTAGCACTCTCACCCTCACCCACACCCACACCGACCCCTTGACCATCACCCTCAACTACCTCATCGATTGCAAAATTTTCTCCATATATCTCAATTAACCCACGATGCAAATAACTGAAAAATAAATCAATGACACTACTCTAATTCCATATATATCTCAACCCACCTTCTAGAGACTTTCCAAGAAACTTAAAATAAAGTTTTTCAAATTTACAATTTACCACATTCTTAATATCTCTAATGAAGCCTTCATAGCTCCTTGAACCGATATCAATTTTTACCAAATCAATCTTACCCCCAACATATTCAAGCATTGGGCAACGGTAAAAATTTCCACCATGGAAAAGGCAAACCCATGCCGACTTGTCGCTCATCTCGATCCTACACAAAAGAATGCAATATATGTTATAAGAAGCCACATAATGGGGATTTTAACATGAATGGCCAAAGTGCTATAAAAATATAAAGAGTTTGACTTGAGCATATTGCAAAATCCTTTCCGTCTCATAATTACAAGTGAAATTTCTCTCTAATTTATGAGAATTAACTAGGTCAATTAATAACTAGTACATATGATACAAGAGTTCAAGGTGAATAGTGGTGCATAATTAGTTTGCTTTCAAGTTAGATATTTGGTTTGTATAGCTACTTGAAGCCGGTGCCAAAAATCTCAGGGCTGATAAAAGAAATTTTTTTTCCCATAGTATACATGATCTTGTTTTTTCTGCAACTAATGAAGAAGAAAAAAAACCATGATGCTAGGTTCTTTGTATATAGATATAGAAGCATTAAAGCATCTTATGCATTTATTTGGTTCTTCTAGCAAGTCAATGTATTACAAGCAGCATGGCTCACAAGGCTTTAATTTTAGAATGTTACTTCATATTATCTCAATTCTTTCCTACCGTCACTTCCATGGATATTGTTGGTTTTCTCTTTTGTCTTTTGGCTTTTCAGGATATTTGACAATAGTTTCATTGTTTAGGCGGCTGAAGAGTGTACTTCTATGCTTAAACTTTGAAGTTAATTTGCTCAGCATCGCTGATCTACTTTCAATTTAAAACCAAATAGTTGGTTTGTTCAATGCACACGAAGAAATAAGATAATTTGGGAACACGACAAAGACAAACATAGAGACAAAACATAGTTTAGGACCACGGCAATACACCTTTTGACAAATTTTGACTGACTTCACAACCACCCACCACGTAGCTCACCACTTGCCGACAACACAATCAAATTGGGACCACCTCACTTGCTTGTGTTTGCTGTAAACGAACGAATCGGGTCAAGTTGTGGGCGAATCGAGTCTTCGGGTCTTCTCGTCTTCTCAATTCAAGCAAGTATCGATGAACGAATCAGGTCAAGTTGTGGCCGAATCGGGTCTTTGGGTCTTCAATCTTCTCGATTCGGGCGAGAAGCAACAAACAATGGTGTTGGCCAAAAAGGGGCTTGATTCACAAAGGATATTGACGGAAAAACAACTTGGGTTGAGGAAATCGCAAGACGAGATCAAATCAACTAAAATTTTCAAGAATTTCGGAGGAGATCTCACTAGGGTTTTTTAGATGATTTTTGGAAGAAGCAAGGAGAAGTCACACAAATCCTATAGCCAACCCCACGCCCTTTTCTTTTCACGCCCTTTTCTCTTATGCCTTTTGTTTTTGGCTTTTATTTTTTTTTTAAGCAAAACGATGATGTTTTGGTCTCTGGTGCCATGTCAGTGCTGGCAATGCTGACCAACACTAACTAGGATGCCACATCAGACTTTTCCGACTATGCATGGCCGGATGGACTGAACTGGAACAAAAATAAAATGTTTAGGACTAAATTGGCAAAAAAAAAAAAAAAAGTTTAAAACTGAATTGGCATAATTGCAATAGGTTTTGGACTCTTTTGGTAATTTTCCCCTTCTCTGATCTCCTTCAAAATTAAATTGACACACCAACAAAACCTAAGGGAAGTGAAAGTTGAAATTATATCGCAAAAATCTTCACATCTAAACTAGATTGGGATAGAAAAGCTCCTCAAAATGAGAAGAAAGTAAGAAAAAGAAAACAAAGAACCAAATCAATCAAAATAAAAGGAAAAAAAAGGAAGGGAAGGGAGAGATCTAATTCAAACCCTCCCTCCATGAAAATTGAAAAAGAAAATTGTGTGAAGAAGAGAGTGAGAGGAAGCCTCCTAAGTCGAGCTAAGTAGCTCATTAAATTGCTCCATTAGAAATGACGAGGGAACCCTATGGGAGGGTTCCCAATTGATCAAGGTAGGGTCACCCTAGCTAACCAGGGGCCCTCCCGACTGTAAAAAAACTAAAGGGCAGGCGGGGGGGTATTGGGGTGTTACCCACCCAAGAAAAAGTAAGAGGTAACTGACGGGATGAAAGGCCCTAGCTCAAGGGGAAGACATAGGCGAGAGAACACCCTAGGGTAGGAGAACCTGCAATGTCACCCCCATATTCCCGCTTTATCGGGAAGACACGGACTGGAGCAGGTCCTTAACAAGCTCAATAGGAAGAAACAAGCGAGAGAATTGCCCTAGGATGGGAGACCTTACAATGTCACCCCCGTATTCCCTCTCTATCGGGAAGACAAAGATAAATAGGGAATTCGGGAGGCTCACGGTGGTGAAGATAGGCACCACGTTAGAACTTAAATTCTGACTACCACTAGGTAGGTAAGTATAGTAACCTCACACGCCTGAGGTGAGTGAAGAATGGGTGAAAGGCCTACTGCAGAACTAGCATGCCTTACAGCAAGGTTACTAAACCAACTAGCTAAGATTGTACCCCAGTTCAATGACTATGAGTACCCTCTCTCTATGGCAAATGAAAAAGAAAATTGTGTAAAGATGAGAGTGTGCCCTCTCTGCATTACTCAAGTTATTTTCTTACATTTAAGCATATGTTTTCTATTAACGAAGAAAATATTTTCTGCTAACTCATTTTCCTAAACGAACCCAATGTTGAAAAATGTTTTTCGCGATATAAACAAAGTCTTCTATATAAATGAATCTTTTTTTTTTTGGGGGGAGGGGGGAATTTTGTTTATCATTACACAAACATAGCATGAATCTTGACCAGAATTTGAATTGAATCTCCACACGGCACGAAAAGCTTCATCTCCACATCGTGATTGTTGGTGACAAAAGGATGAGTATCATCCTCTCTCGGCTTTCCTTCCATGGTCATGCCTCCTTGCTATATGAGGCTTTTTAATTGCACTCTATGTTTGTGAGGAACATATTTGGGCAACTTCATTATTTTTTCATCTAACTCCATTTTGAACGAGGAAATGTGCATGCTTCCGCGTGAGTCTCGGTCTAATGGTTTTGCTAGACATAAACCCGTGCATTGCACGTATAAATAAACTACTAAATTTGGACCGACTACTTAGCGTACAAGAAGGAATGAAAGGGCATGATATGCACTTATATTTCGTACATTATTTGCTAATGTCTCAAATGCATATAAGATAATCTCAATAGAAGATTTTGCGTAATGATCAACAAGAGAAAAAACTTATACTATGAGTATGTGATAAAGCTAAAATACAAAATGTTTATATATACGTTACAATTAAATAGAGTGACAACGAAGATAGAGGGTAAGGGTCAGGGCAGTTAATTGCTGGCTATGTAAGATAAAAGAATCTAATGTTGCCAGTTAAGCAAATGACAATAAACTAATCGGCTTCAAAGCTCTAACCTAGTGAATCCATGTGAGAGAAACTTACGCCATTCGTTTCACGGAAAATAAATAATTTCGAAAATATTTTTCTAAAATAATCATATATACCGCTTATAAATATGAATAAAACAAATAATATTTTCATTGCCCATGAAAATGTTTTGATATAAATTGTTGTTGATAATGAAAATATTTTTCATTAATTAATTATTTCAAATGATTATTTATAGGAAAATATTTTCCAAATCATTCATATTCCACGTAGCAAACAAAACCTTAGTGACTCATTGTCATAGTGACGGGTTGTCCTAAACTTGGTAGCTAGGATTGTAGATTGTTAGAACGTTCCTCTCCTAGGCGGGGCAAAGGGTTTCGATCCTTTTTCCACAAAAGTAATTGCCACTAGAGCACGATTTTGCTTGAATTTGCTAACTAGGTATGAATTTTGGGAAGACCGTCGGCTTTTAGCGCGACGCATTTGTTCCTATCAGACCGTGACTCCGTCCATAGATTCGTGGCTCCTCCTAATTCACATTACTTTCACCTACTTATTATGGATTGATGATGATCCACATTTGGTTTTTCCTTCTAATTACAAATGGGAATTCGGTATGGTGCGGAACCTTTTTCGCAACAAAACGAATGTGTATATTTCTCATTCTAGTTAATACTTTTGCATCTAAATCGAGTTTTCATTTCATAATTCTCTATATCTCTAGATGAATAATGAGGACAAAAGGCCAAAGAAGTATTCGCCGTAATCACAGCTGCCTTAGATATAATTTTGGCTTAATGTTGCGGAGTCAACAAGTTTTGAGCAGGGATTACGCTTTGCTTGATTTGTCAAAATGATTAAACATTTTATTCTTTCATACGTAAATTTATTATATAAATAAGAAGTAAATAAGACGTAGATTCCACATTCTGCTGAGTTGGCAGATTGAAGGCTTTCTTAGGTTACGTTTTTCTTAAGATTGGCAAATTCAAGGACTCCTCATCGCATCGAATTTTCTAGCTTTCCTTTCAGGAAAAATGAGTGGTTTTCCAATTTCAAATCAACGTTGATAGTATGAATACTTGTAATTTAGAAAGAGAACGATATAATGCTGTGAGAGATGCTTAAGGAAGCTACTAACGAAGCTTTGTGTAAAAGTAGCGCTCCCGACAAGATGTAAATTCTCGAGAATTTTATAGTGGATTCCAACCATGTTGAGACTGTTAGATTTGGGAGAGTGGAGAAGACAAGTCGAAGGTCGGACCACAATAAATCTACTGTGCATGTCTTCTATCTCCTTAACTCCTTTAATATCTCCTTGCTAGGAGATTCTACTTCTTGCATAATTATTTTACACATCTATCACGAAGTTTTAATTTTCTAAGATTCATCAATTCACCCCTCTTGGTTGTTGCGCTACCTCATTTCACATAGTTGTGTTGTAACTATTAGTATTCCTATTAATAAAATTGTTATTTATTCCTTGTACACAACGTATGCCTAGCAAATATCTTATAACCAGCTCTTGGTAAAGGATTCTTTCTGAGAGGGATGCATAACTCTAATTTATAAGTGACTAATCATTTTTCTTACAAGTGTATTTTTTTTTTTTGCATTCTACCCTCATTTTGCTTTTAAGTAGGATTTTTGTCTTGCCTTTCGACGAGTTTCAAAATTACCAATTTCCAATTGTCGAAAATTATAACATCTTTCCATAACTCTTTCTATTAAGTATCAAGGATATTTTCAATACTTTCTCTTGATTTTTACAGTTAGGCTATTCATCATATATAAAAATTTCCCTATGTCGCATAATAACTATAATTAGAAATTTTGCAACTTTCACCAAGTCACCACATTTCTTAACCTAAACTGAGAATCCCGCCTCCATTTCATTCAAAAGGAGGAGATCCATATGAAATATGACAAAAATTAAATTAATAATTTCTACTAAAATACATGTTCCAGTTTTGCACATAGGTGTGCTACTAGGAATATGATATATAGATGTATAGATGCCTTCCTTGGTACTTATCTACTCTACCCTTTTTAAGTATTTGCAAAACAACCATTAAGTTTCTTCAATTTCCAAGAGCCCAATTTCATTGAGAGAAATGTGGACTAAAGTTGGAGCCCATATCTCCATATTCCACTGGCAAATGGCCCAAATTGAGAGCAAAAACTTTATGAAAAAGTGAACTTGATTGACACTTGGACCCAAAAATAAAAAAGCCCAAACGCATTCATATTCACTTGGGACAAAGTGGTGGGCTTCTTGACTCATGGCATTTGAATTGCCTTCCCAATGATAGGAAGAAATGATTCAGATCTTTGCTTTTTGTACGTATGAAAGAGGGAATGCCAAGAACCGTCGTCGCCTTTCATTCCCTTACCACTCTCCCTCTTTTGCTTTTCAAAATACCAGTTACCGTCCCCTTACAAAATCTCACTGTTAAAAGGGCCAAATTGCCGCCCTTTAGAATTTCCATTTCTCCAAGCCTCTCGCAGACCCTAGCCTCCATCACGACAGACACTCAACTTGTTCATCACCCGCCACCGTCTCCCGCCGCCATCATGATGGGAGGGGAAGGCTTTGACGGCGGCCGGTGGGGGAAGCTGAGATTAGGGTTTGGTTTTGGAGGGTTTGGGTGTGGTAGGAGATGAGAGAACAAGTGGCATAGGACGGCGATCGAAATGGACATAATGCTTTTTCAACTGCACATCCTAGCTACTTTCAAATAAAACCGCAGGTTGAATAGCGGACGTGAGGAAGAAGTCGCTTTACAAATATTGTCGGCGGGCTTGGCACATTTCTCGTGACTTAAACTTTTAGGACTTACTATCATCAAGTATTTCTAAAAGCAAGGGTCTAGAGTCAAAAATCTTAGTTTTCATTATGCCCGTTAATCGTGTCATTTTGAGGGTGGTCTAGTCGATGAGATTTTAATTTCACTAAATGTTTTGCCGACATGACTCGACTTATGCTGAAAAAGTGTATATTGCTAAAAAGAAATGGTTAGAGAGAGGCCACTATTCTTTATGAACAAGTCTCGCGCACATCACAAAACATTATGATCTAAAATTATAAAAAAAGATTGTCATTCAATACCAGTCATGATTCAGTGGGTCGAGATAAGCAAAGCCCTCCCGCCATCATATTTCGGAGTATTAGTATGCACGGTTATACCGCTAGGCTGCCACCATCGGTGATTAGTGCTATGCTCTCGATACATATTCTATGAACTTATTTTCTGAAGGAGTTGTCCGGCATATATAATGGCATTAGGGTAAACTTCAGATATAGAAATGTACCTAAACGAGAATGGGAAATGGACAGATCCATGCATTTCACAGCAGTCAAACATCTTACACTGCACTGGCAAAGGATTGAACAGACCATACTTTATAACGTTTGGTGATTCATGACTTCCTGTCCCAGAATCTTTACATACTCAATGTCCAGATCATTCATCTCTCTCTCTCTCTCTCTCTCTCTCTCTCTCTCTGAGTCAGAAAAGCGAACCCATGCTCCTCATTTAGTGCAGGATTCACAGGCGATGCCACTTCAAAAGGTCCTTAAGTGGACCAAGAAATTCAGAGAGATGAGGAAGGAATCATTGAATTGATGAAAGGGAGAGCCCCCACCTTTGACTGCCCACTCTTTTGCTAATTCCAACACGCCCCTCTCTCTCTCTCTCTCTCTCTCTCTCTCTAAACACTCTTCGCTTTGGAAAAACCTCCAATTTGCACCAACTTTTCAAAAAGCCAGGAAGAAAACCCTGCCCCACATGTGATTACCACAGCAACTTTATCGATTTACATATATTTTATGGAAATGTGGGCAGGTGACTCGAAATGAGTGGCGAAATAATATGGAGCTAATGATGTTCGTCACTAACTCTGTTGCTTTTCCCTCTTTTCCCTGTTCTCTTTTCTTCTTTTTTCTACTCGATTTCTTCATGGGATTGGAGTCCTTCTTCCCCCCCATCGACAGCTTTGGCCAATGGACCTTCATCGCCAATAGTGGAAAGTCGCCCCCCAATCATCATCCACATCATCCCACATCCCACTTCACATTGAAACTAGCCCCATCTCTCTCTCTCTCTCTCCCTCCCTCTCTCCCCAAAAATGATAATGAATTTGTCATTTTTGGGATCTCGGCGGAAAACAAAACTGAGTGAGTGAGTGGGTTATACCGCTTCTCTTTTTGTTGCTTTTTGGAGTGTGATTTGAGTGCACTTTCATGTTGGAGTGTGCCAAAGTTAGCTGAGTCGGATAGCGACTGAGGACATTTTTTTTGCTCTCTGCCTTGATATTACAATGCCTTGGAGCATTGCGAATTTTAAGCATTACGGACAATCTGTACTGATCATACTTCAACTTCAGCGTTCCGACTCAACGTATGCGTGTGCTGCTCTTTCCTCTTTTGATCATGTACCTCCATGCAAATGAACTCTGATCAAACTCTTCCGTACTCCTCTAGGTACGAAAAACGTCACGCCTTGTTTGATCCTAAGTTTCGGAAAATCATGAAAAGATCTCGAGATAAAGAGAGGATGATTGAACTTATCTAGGGTTTCTTATCCAGTTCTTGTAAGCATGATCCACCGTAAGTCAAGTAGAAAAAGATAAATTGTATTGTTACTTGTGATGTTATCACAAAAGCCTCTCGTTCCCATCACAATACATTCAATTTGTAGGCGAATAATCCCATCATCGAGCACGAATATTCTCATTAACATGACTCATGAGGTCACAGATGCTCTAGGCCACTCGAACTTATGACCTCACAAAACATAGCATAATTTTTTTTTCATCGTAGGAGACTTCTGCGATACATTAGTCACGCGACATCGTAAAGAGACAAAAATCAAATGATTTCTTGACCACAAGCAGAGGGCGTTTTGTCCCCGTAGAAAATTGGCCGTTTCTGTTGGCAAAGGACAAGGCCATGGAGGCGTGCACCATTTTGTCAAAGGAGTATTTTCAGGATTCGGAATGCTCTTACAGTCAAAACCTTAACTCCAAGTGGCCTCGCCAGAACAGAAAATAAAATTAATAATATTGAAGATCGAAGTTCTACCGGTGCATTACGACAGGGACAAGACAGAGATCGTCGTGTCATTTTCCGCGATCGCATTTACCGACGTGGTCAGCTTAAACAAAGATTTTTCCGCCCGAGTCCCACATCGCCTGCCCGAAGGGCTCGTACATGCACGTCCAAAAAGCGAATATAAGTTATTATTGGCATCGAGACTAAAGTATGATTGGGAATTGCTTTTGGAAATAGGGAAATGACCTGGAATTGTCGGGGGGTGGATGATTAAATTAAGATCTGACATGACGGCTACGTACTCCCCTCTAATCATTATATTATCGTCCAATGGTAGGCTCGATTCCCTTAAAAATCTTCTATTTTAGGTCCAATTTTAATTTTGTCCTGAAATTTTTATTATCTACAAAAGAAAAATCCAAAACTTTCATTATAATCTGAAATCTTCCCTCACGTCAAAAAAGCCATAACTAATTTGTTTGAAATTATTAACGTCAGGGCCAATTAGAGATTCGAGAGCACGTGTAATTTTATTACTTCCTCCAAACGTAGATTAGGCAAAGACTTGAGCCGAAAATTTTTATGGAAGTTAATAATAAGGAGACCTAAGCTTTGTCGTGCGTCTCGTTTGCATGCGACTTCCATAAAAAGAAGCATTTAAATAAGGGTTAATATCATGAAAAACTATAAATTAGTATATATATGACAAATTTATCCCAAAATTAGTCAAAACCAAAATTCTCAAACTAGTACATTTGTAATAATTTTACCATTCGTTAACTTTTTTTAAAATTAGATTAATATTGTGAAAAATCACGAATTGGTATACTTATGATAACTAAAGTGTGAAACCTCAAACTAACATATGTACCATTTAATTCAATAACTTGATGATAAAATTTAACGAAAACTAACAATGATAAATCTTTCATAAATGTACCAGTTTTGGATAAATAATGGATTCCGTTAATGAGTTCCTTTTCAATACTTTTTAAACAATCAAAAAATGTTTATGCACCAACTATTCTCATGATATGGTGAAGTAGTTTTTTTGAAAAGAAATTATTAAAACTTATCACTTTCAGTCACTCGAATTTTAAAAGCTTTTAATTCATGCATTTAAAACGTAAAACTCGTCTAGTTTGTACAATTTAGTTCTTCCATCAAGTCCATCACTTTTCAATTGATAGGAATACAGACGCGACTCTTTTATTTTTTATTTTTTATTTTTTTTCCCAATCTTACGTGGCTTTTGAATACAAAGAATTGTTGTTTTGTCCGCCAATATCACAAAAATAATTTAAAAATTGAAAATGAATAAACAGGAAAAAAAAGAGAGGCAAAGGTGGATAGGGGTGTACAATAGAAACCATTTGAATCAGTCAATTCTAAGCAATTCCCAAAGACGTCGGTCTAGTTCCCAATCCCACAAAATTGGAACTAGTGATGGGCAATCTGGTTTCCAATTCCATGGTGGGAAAAAAACCACCCGGACTAGAATGAATTTTTTTTTTTAATAAAGAAATCGATATAAACATCTCTTCTTCATCTCCGTGTAGTCTCCACCTTCACACGAACCGCCATTCCCCTACCTAGCGCACGGCCACGAGCTTTTGCGCAAGGTCACCATCATCTTCGCCCTCGAAGTGAGAGTTCTAGAATTGAAGTGCGTGAAGTTAACGAGTGTTAGGATTCACGTCATGACGATCCCATATTTTTGGACACTAAACTCTCTCCATTTATCTTGCTATTAACACGACTCTAAAGTTAATTCAGTCGGGCCACGAGAGTCGGTTGTCGAAATTTGACTCGAATAATCCAATCGGGCCGCCGTGTTTTCCTTTAACTACCTCTTTGATTGCGAATACATTCGCTTTTTAGCTAAGATTGCATGCTAGTGATGTTTATAATTCGCAATCAACTAATCAAAGATATTATAGTTAATATCATGAAAACCCAACTAATATGTTTGTGATAAATTTACTTTTAAGTTAATTTTTAACCACAAAAAAATTTAAAATTAGTATATTTATGACAAATTTACAATCCGTTAGTTTTCATTAAATTGGATTAATATCATGAAAAATCACAAAATTGATATATCTTATCAAATGTAATTAGTACACCCATCAACTGCTATATATTATCAAATGTAATAATTTAATAATAAAATTTAACGAAAATTAATAGAGAATAAATTTGTTATGAATGTGTCAATTTGAAATCATATTAATTTAGATTTTTTCGTGATGTTAACCTAACGTATCATGCATTCTTTCTCCCGGATTGCACAGACGACGTTGCACGCTTCTGATTCTGAGCTGAACGCCGTGTCGTCGAGCGACGACACAGCCGGGTCGGCACGGGACCTTCGAAATTCGACCATTCACTGACTTATCTTTGACCTTTTCTGTCGTTTCTGTCGGTCCCTGATTTGTCCTCTTCCGCGTTTCATCAATGCTTCGTATAATAATAATGTCGTAATACGTTAACACTCAGATATTATTATAAGCCATTTTATTTTATTCTCTATAATTTTAAAACCATCGATTAACCCAAAAAAGAAAAACCCATTTTTCCCCTAGTATGGTGTCAGATGTCATGTACGTTAAATCGAAAGAGTGAATGGTGCAATAAATGCGCCGACCAAAAAAAAAAAGTTACAATAAATGATTTTTTTAATACATGCATTAATTTAATTTTATTATTTTTGTCCTTTTTTTTTGCCGTTTCTGCTGAATAATCAGTCACTTGTCATTGTTCTTACAGAGGCGCGCTAGGACTTGTTACTTTTACCAGGCACGCGTGTCGACCCGCGATCCGAAAAGTCTCCGTTGCCCCTCCGTCGTCGTCCCATTTCGGTCCCCTCTCGCCTCTGTTTCAAGGGCGTTTTGGACAATTCACCTCCGGACCGGGAGAAGATTGTCTATCGCGGACGGTCGAAAACGAAAGTTTGAACGCTGTCGGTTCGAAATTTGGTTTTTCTGTCTACTTAAAGAAAAATTTAATAGACCGACCAAAAAAAAAAAAGAAAAAAATTTAATATTTATCCTCCATCAAAAAAAGTAGCGAAGAAAATAATGGAAAGAAGACAAGGATAACTTGGCGTTTGCAATAAATTCCAGAAATAGTCATTCACACGTGAATACTCCTTGGTGAAAAACAAAAATCAAGAATTTATTTCTTTTGTCTACTTCCATGAAAAAAATTCCTAAAATGATACATCCATGCCACATATATATTCTAAATTAATTTTTGTATCAGCAAAGCTCCTAAATTGAGACACTCGTGCCACATTTACATCAAATTAATATATTCATGTGACATTTACTCTAAATCATAGTAAATTTAAGATTTTTTGCTGGTAAATGCGATATTGGTGCATCAGTTTAAACTAAATGCGACAAAAAATATTAATTTGAATTTTTTGCAATGTAAAAATTTGTTTCGAGTAAATGTACCATGGATGCATCAGTTTGGGATAAATGCGATATAAACATACTAGTGCATGAGTTTTTATGACATAAAAATTAGTTTGCGATAAATGCGACACCCGCATACCAATCTAGGGTGGGTTTTTATGACATGAATCCTTTTTTTTATACAATTATAACAATGGTATTGTTGAACTATACAATAAAAAAAAATAAGTATCACCAAACCAAATGGGTGTTCTTCATATCCAAACCACGTCTCGTCCACTTTCAACACTGTAATTTTACTCATTCGATAGCATCCGAATATTTCTCCCCAGGTCCAATCCTTGTCGACACAACGAGCGATTCTATTTCTTACAAAGATAGGAAAAATAAATTGACCTACGATCTATTTCTTCCTTTATTTTTTTCTATCCTTTTCTCATGGTTTGAGGTAAAAATAATTTTTAAAAAATTTTCGCCCGTTGTACAATCGACATAGGTGCTCGTCGATTCCTCTCCCCCCGCCTACTCACTTTTCCGTAACGCTACATAAGACCTACGGCGGTCAAACGAGGAGCACAGGGAACAAAAAAAGAAAAGAAAAAGGCAGATGAGGCCGAACTGCAAAATCACGCAAGTGGGGCCCACTACGGCCAATCGGATTTTGCCCGGAAAATAAAAAGGAGCCCCCCTAAGCGATCACGGTTTTTCTTTTTCCGCATCCGGGCCAACATTTAATAACCAAAGGTAAATAAAAAAGAATTACTGGAAAAAAAGAAGGACCTGATTCACGCGCTACCACGGAGCGCGTGAGTGAAGTGCCTCTTGGGGGCCAAATCGCTTCTTGGAATGGAATGGATATGCTAGCTCATTTTACAATTAGGGGTGATTGATTCTGGTACGAGTTGGTGCCTAACTTAGAATCGGATGACTTTCAATTTCAAAAGATTGGAATCGGGAATTGGGAAACGACTCCATTTTTTAAAGATTTTATGTAAAAGGAAAAAAAACAAATTCTTGTGATAAAATATGAAAGTTGCACCACTTCACAACATGATATATGTTGGTGGTGTAGTTATGATTGTTCGTGTTTAAAATCATGGTTCAGCCCTCGATGGTACTCTCTATCTAAAAAGAGGCTTCAAAATTGGTTTAGAACCTCTGAAAACTAGAATGGATTATAGATTATCCATGGAGTCGGCCTTAAATCGGTTAGTCGAGGCTATACTCAATTTGGTTCTCGAGTTCAAGTGGACCTAATGCTTACCCCTAATCATACTTTTAGATGCCATCTCAAACGCAAAATAATGCATTCATTTTTTGCTTTATATGTTTCGAATAATTTAGCATACATTTTCAAGAAGTCGGACCATATCGAATCCTCAAAGTACTATGTTTAAATTTTGGGATGTTAAAATACGAGGTACTCCCCAAGGGAGGGGAAAGAGAAAATAATCCTCCCCAATTAAAAGATGGGACGTGTGAATACCGATACGTTAAAATAAAATATGCTATTCTGTTAGCCCATTAGGAGTGCTTGAGAGGCAAGGCGGCCATCGTTAGAGCTCTTGGCGTCTGGATCATGGTGAGGTACAAATAATTTAGCATAAATTTTTCCAAAAGTCCTCGGAATGTCTTCAGTTCTCTTAGGCGTACCAGCTGCATCATATGTTTATGTGCTGATTTGCAATTATTTGATGCGACCCACTTTGTTTTTTTTTGGGTAAGAAAAGACTATTTTTAATGGTTAATGAAAAAATTTACGTGAGCATATTCACTATTCTTGGTACCGAATCTTCCACCAAAGCTGCAAAAAGATAGAATTCCATGCGCTCACTTTAGTTGAGAATCCTTGTTGGAACCTCAGAAGCTACATCAAAATGGACCAACCGCCTCAAAGGTTTGAGTGCCAATTGACATTTTAGCTTACCTAAAAAGGGTTAAAGTCGAATACAAAAATTGACATCGAGAATCTATATTAAAAGCCCCGAGAATTGATGCTGCAAAGACCAAAATAATTGTCCTTCGGTTCTATGCATTACAAGTTAATTTTCTTTTTCCACTCCTCTAATTTGAATTCAGGTGGATAAGAAGAAATAGTCTCATTAGCGCTTTTGCCTTATTCAAAAAGACATCTTCAGAGGTCGGTCCAGTGTCAAAGATAGTAACACCACCGACTCAATCAATTCTAGTCGCCCCATCTATCAACTACTTTTTTTTTTTTTCCACGAGAGGAAGAAAGAAGGGGTCGAGGAGCCCCGGCGGAACTCGCCCCGCCGGGGAGCCGTGAGGAACACGCGCCGCCGCCGAGAAAGAGGGGGGGGTAGCCGGAGGGAGACTGTGGGGGCGGGTCAAGCGATGATGACAGAAAGTCCATAAAAGACGCAAGGCGCACAACATCGCAATTGAAAAGCTGTGTAGTCCAAAGGAGGAACACTTCTGGGCCCACCCCCATGGGCCCCACGCTCCCCCCCGGGCCCCACGCTGGCAACTTCTTTTTTTTTTTTTTTTTTTGTCTCTCCTCTTCTTTTCTTCCGCTCGTTCATTCATTCACACCCGGACGACAAATTAGTGGAGTCGACTCGATCTTCGATGGGATGGAATGGACAGAATCAATTTATAAAAACGTGATCGATTTGCTCGAATTATTAATTAAATTTACGTACAATTTTTTAAAAACATGTATCTACATTTCGACCTTGGCACATGAAATGCTGGCACCATCATGAATTGTCACGTGTGTATATTTTCTCGAGCTGCACGATCCATCACGCTCGATTTTTCACTTAGGCTGTCTCACTTATGGAGGGGCTATTCAAAGAATCCAGACATTTCGCTATTACAAAACCAAACATATCATAATGAAAAGAGATGAAATTGGTAAATTGATATAGTAAAATAAACGAATCTTATCCTATGTCCAAAAATGATGCGTTAAATTAAAAAAAAATTGCAATTTTCGAAAATAATTAAGAATATTTAATGAGGGTCTCAAGGGAATTTTGGTCGGGCACTAGTGAGAGATACTGAATGAAGATATAACTTCACAATTCATAAAAGTATAAATTAATATTTTTGAAAAATCTGTTTTTTTTTTTTTTTTTTTTTTAAAAGAGAGAAAAAAAAAAAAAAAAGTAACGGAGACTAGACTAGACGCAGGAGACACACCCCACTGTAAAAGCGAGGAATTAAAGCAAAAGCTAAGGGGCACGATCCAAACCATCCTCTGCTTCAAAGAGCCCTTCTTTCACTCGCGGACAGAGAAGAGAGAGAGTCTAGAGAGAGAGAGAGACACACACACCCCCTGTCCTGGAAGAGAGAGAAAGAGTCTAGAGAGAGAAAAAGCAGAGCTTCGAGCTCGGGCACGACCTCTGTGGCGCTCTGCTCGGGGAGGGCGGAGGGAAGGGAGAAAAGATGGAGAGGAATTAACCCTAAGTGAAAACCCAGCACGCGATCTCGCAGGCGCGCGCTCTCGCTCGCTCGCTCGCTTTCCCTGCTTCTGGACAACCGGGAGGCAGAGGCAGAGGCAGAGGCTGAGGCAGAGGCAGGCAGAGAGAGAGAGAGGGGGGAGACAAGGGTCGTCGACCGGTCGCCTTCTGGTCTGCAGAGAATCTTGTCGCGAGCCGTTCGTTCGCCCCCCAGGTCCGCTCGCGAAGGCCCGAATTCGGATTATTACGCGCGCGCCACCGCATTGGACGAGTGCCCGCATGCCTTTTTGACCGGTGCGTCGTCTCTCTCTCTTCTCTCGCTCTCTGCGCTTCTGGGTTTCGCGGCGTGACGCTGGGTTGCGGAGAGATGGGCAATGCCGCGGAGCACGGCGTCGCGAACGCTTTCTTGCGGTTTTTTCTGGTTTTTTGAATTGTGGGTGGTGCTGCTGCTTCTTCTTCTTCTTCTCGAGAATTCCCTCGCTTCGTTCCTGGCTGCCGAGCGAAGTTTGAGGTGCTTCCTTTTGGGGCGTCGTTTGAATTTGTTTTTGTTACTTTCGGTGCGCTGCTTGATCCGGTGAAGATGAGCCGAGTTCGCTGGTTCGGCTCCTCGAACTGGACTTGCAGCCTGAACCCAAAAGAACAAAAAAAAAAACTTGACTTGCGGCTCGAAAGCTCTTATGATGTGTGTGGTCGGTCGGGGTGGCTGCTGTTTCGATAGCATTTTGGGTGGTGGATCGTGATGCTCTGTAGTTCGTGAGCGGTTGGTTTGTCATCTACGTGGAAGCAACGTCACACCGAATTTTGGTGCTCTTGGTTTTGTACTTTTTGAGTTGTTTTTGATCCTTCCCATCTTCTTGATTTCTGCAGCTTTCGTTTTCTAGAAATCATGCGCGCAAAATAAGTAAAGAGTTTGTGAATCTGCTCTCAGTTTATCCCCATACTTTCAGGGTAGGATCAAATTCGAGTGGGGCTAAAAGTATGCCGCGCGATAGTTAAGCTTATATTGCGATCGAAACCCGCGTGTGTAAAATTGTTCTTGGCAATTGTATTTAAATCTCATCACTCCCTTTGCTTGAATTGGGTTGTTTTTATGGGATGATCAGATGTTGAGTTGATCCCTTTCGATGTTCCTATGTATTTAGCCTCAAGAATGATCGGTATTCTTTATTTAGTTAATAGAAGACTTTTGAAGTTACTGGGTTCAGTGGTAACACAGTTGTTTGGTCTATTGCAGAGTTGCTTCTTCGTTGCTTTGTTGAGAGCATTTATGTGATTTTTTCCCATCACTGGGAATGGAAAGGTTTCCAGAAGTCAAGGTACTTCCTGCAAAGTTGCCCGGTAAGGACCAGGTATCCAGTATTCGTATGCCCACAGTGAGAGAAGTCGCAGAAGAAATGGATACGCACATGCATTTTTTTAGAGAAGCACATCAAGTGTCTAGTGGGCATCCGATATTGGTGAGAGGAGAAATTGGCCGACCTGTTTTACAGGACTCACAAGAGTCACGCTCATATGCATCCGTAAGAAGATGGAAAGGCAAAGACTCTATTCCCGGACAAGAACAATTGGTGCCCAATGCTGTCTTATTTAAGGTCGGCGATGATTCATTTGAGGAAGGTGGCCCGAGTTGTTTTTCGGGAGCTAGTCATCCTCCTGAGCCGATTGACACAGATTTAATGAAAGCAGTTTATGTGCCGCTTGGTCAAGATAAACCTGAGAGCACATGCTTGATTAAAAGCTTGTCTGTAAAAGGACCCTTTCTGGAAGATCTATCAATCAAGCCTCCAGCTAAGAAACCTAGTCTAGTTATTCTTTCACCAGCAGAGAGTTTGGTTGAAGAACCTAATGATGTTTGTCCGTTTTCAGTTCCTCGCGCATCGCAAAATACAGATAATTCTCTCCTTCCAAATGACACAGAGGAGAAGGAATGTGTTTGGGATGCTTCTTTGCCTCCAAGTGGCAATGTAAGTCCACACAGTAGCATTGATAGTACAGGTGTTGTTACCGCCATGAGCGTTGTCAACAGTCGTGCCAGCACATACCGCAGTGATATGTTCACAAGTGACGGCATGCTTAGTGTCGACAGGAACTTTGAGAGTACAAAAGGGAGTGTGCGGGGGGATTCACTTGAGAGTGCAAAAACAAGCATTAGTCGAGCTAGTGATAGCAGTGGCCTTAGTGATGACAGTAATTGGAGCAACATCACAGGAAGTGCCAATAAGCCTCACAAAGGGAATGATCCTAGGTGGAAGGCTATCCTTGCCATTCGAGCGCGAGATGGAATTCTTGGGATGAGTCACTTCAGATTGCTTGAGAGGCTAGGATGTGGTGATATTGGCAGTGTGTATCTTTCTGAGCTAAGTGGTACTCGTTGCTATTTTGCTATGAAAGTTATGGATAAGGCATCTCTTGCTAGCAGAAAGAAGCTCAACAGGGCACAAACGGAAAGAGAGATTCTGCAGCTGCTAGACCATCCATTTTTGCCAACTTTGTATACTCATTTTGAGACAGAAAGATTTTCATGTTTGGTCATGGAGTTTTGTCCTGGAGGGGATCTGCATACTCTAAGGCAACGACAGCCTAGGAAGCATTTTTCTGAGTATGCTGCTCGGTAAGATTGATAACTACATGTCATCAACTGTTTATGGTGTTTCCTTTCTTTGCTTTAAGACAAGTACACTTTTTTCTCGCCCCTTCCCTGTGGAAGGGTATGTCAATTTCTGCATTTCTTATGTGAAAGCTCCTTTGTTCACTGAGAAAATATAAGTATGCATTTAGCAGGAGTACATATGAAATGATATCATTTGCATGTAAAAAAGTTTGCATGATTTCATAAAGAACTAACTGCCACTTCATCTGGGATCTATTGAGCAACACCTTTCAGGTTCATTTCTTGCATGATCTTTTGCATGGTTTGACTGGTAATTTTGTTAGCAACAAACATGCGTTCTTTTGCCCAACAGAACATATTGCTTGCTTTGATACAAATTGAGATAGGGGACCTGAGATTCTGTTAGTGATCTCTCTTTTTCGGTTTCCATCTGAGAATGGATTGTTGACTTCTGTCATGTGGGAGAAAGCAGATAGGGTATTTTAAGAGTGGTTCTAGTTTATCCTCTATCCGCCTTTCACCAAATGTGTGCTTGCAGCTTATCTTCTGAAACTATTGAATGCAATCCTCTCTTAAAAACCTTGTTGGATTATAAGGAAGCATGATATCCAGAATTCTACTGAGTAAACATGCTTAATAATGTTGACTGAGTGCATAGTGGAGATATATCTTTGCTAGTACTTACTAGAGTTGCTCGGGCGCAATTAAAAAATTGCTCCTCTCTTTCGCTGCGTTAAACTTGCATCAGTTGCTGGCTTTGCTGAAGATGAAACACTATTTTGTTGCTGATCATTATGATGAATCTCATCAGCATTTTAACAAGTTCATTGTTTGATTTGCAGAACATATCCTCTAGCTAAACTATCAGCATCGGTAAATAATATTTGGCAGAAATGAAAAGGAAGAAATATTGACTATTCTATCAGGGACAACTATGATCTTAGATTTCCTGTGTTAGTATAAACCTCATTGACCACATCTATCTTCAAGTCCTTGTTTTGATATAAAGTATTAGGGTTTGTGACCAAAAACAGTTTTTCAATGGAAAGTCCATGGAACTCTTTTAGCTTCCTTCATGAGGCACTTTTCCTTACTGGTGCTTTTGTGTTAAGTACCATTTATGTTTACCTTTTGACTGAAAGTGAATTGCTTAGGTCACTTGTGTTTATAAGCATGCAAAAAGAGGTGGTGCTGCTAAGCATGAGAAAGAGATGACAGCGTGATGACTTTTTGTGATTATTTGTTTTGGCAAGGATGCTGCATATAATTCAGATGGGCAAATATGCCTTCTTTTGATCTTTTAATATGTTATTTCTGATTGTGGAATACCTTCAGCAGTTTAGCAAATATAATCCATTTTGTTTAGCTTATCCTCTTGACGGTGAGAATTGTTGCAATCCCATTTTTTTAACGTAGGGGAAGAAGTGACTTAAAATTGGCTATACATTGAAGTTCATTCTTGTGAGACCCTCCTTTTCGTGCTAATAATGACTTACTTAAGTATAAGGCACCTGACCCATTGAAGGACGTACAGATGGATGTGCTGAAGAAAATTGGATTATAATCTGAAAGAAGTTCCTCCACACAATTTTATTCAGATGACTGATAGTTTTTCTACGATTTAGTAATTTTGATGCGATTTTTTGGTTCATTGGTGTGAAGTATAAAATGCTGAGATATGGGGAATCCTTTAACTAAATTTTTTTCCTCATTGTCCGAAGCAGCAGTGAGAAAAACCACATTTCCTTCAGTGTGATCTCTTACATATCTTTACCTGACTTGACTTTATTCTTAAAAGATGATGATTTTATATCCCTAAGGAAGGTTACAGTATCTTGTATTCTGTGGAACTTCAAGTTTCTTTAAACTGCTTTAATTAATGGCTGCATTTATATGTCTTGCAACCTTTCCTGTGTAATCTTGTAATGTGAGTACCATCTTGGTAGGACCTGGATAAATTTCGTTATTTGTAGATATATCCATAGGCATTCTAGGCATGATTTGGAGGACTAAATTTCTAGGCTCAGTGAGAAGAGGGTGTTCAATTGTCTTGTGGTCTGGTTTCTTTAAGCATTTCCTGAACTTTGTTGAACATGTCATGAAGTAAAATAATCATTACTGTCTTTTTTTTTTTGCAGGTTTTATGCTGCAGAGGTTTTGCTAGCTCTTGAGTATCTGCATATGCTTGGAGTTGTGTACAGGGATTTGAAACCCGAAAATGTTCTGGTTCGTGATGATGGCCACATTATGCTCTCAGACTTCGATCTTTCATTAAGATGTGCTGTATCACCAACCCTCATAAGAACCTCAAATGACTCTGACCCAAGAAGGGCTGGTGCTTTCTGTGTCCAGCCTGCCTGTATTGAGCCTTCCTCTGTATGCATCCAGCCTGCTTGCTTCATTCCCCGGTTCTTCCCCCAGAAGAATAAGAAAAAGAATCAGAAACCCCGTGCAGAACCAGGATTCCCCTCTAGCACGCTTCCAGAACTTGTAGCTGAGCCCACTTCAGCTCGGTCAATGTCCTTCGTCGGGACCCATGAGTACCTTGCCCCGGAAATTATCAAGGGGGAAGGGCATGGGAGTGCGGTTGATTGGTGGACCTTTGGCATTTTCTTGCACGAACTGCTCTATGGTAAAACCCCATTTAAAGGCTCTGGGAACCGCGCCACGTTATTCAACGTGGTTGGGCAGCAACTTAAGTTCCCAGAATCACCAGCCACAAGTTATGCAAGCCGGGACTTGATACATGGTTTGTTGGTAAAAGAGCCGCAAAATAGGCTTGGTGTGAAGAGGGGTGCAACCGAGATCAAGCAGCACCCATTCTTTGAGGGCGTGAATTGGGCGCTGATTCGGTGCAGCACACCTCCAGAGGTGCCAAGGCCAGTGGAAGCCGAGCTGCGAGGGAAGTATGGGGCAGTCGACCCGGTTGGTGTTGGCAGTGCCAGTAAAAGGATGGCTGGGCCGGGGACGGACATGAAGTCTGGCGGTAAATTTCTGGACTTCGAGTTCTTTTAGAGTTTTGGACTGGTGGAATTTCTGTGCTGTGTTTGTTCTAGCATTCCTGATAATCCTGCTGGAGCATCTCTGCTCCGTCTCTCCCTGTTACTGCACTACCAAATGGGAACAAATTGTGTGAAACTTCTGTGATCTTACCTGAAACTCCACAATCTATACTGAGATTAGCTTTTTAAGTAGGAAACTCATTGGATCTTACTGATGCCGAGATTATTAATTGAAATATTTCAATGAATCTCCAATCCTTGTTGTGTTAGTTTCCCAAAGTTGTTGCTCGATATTGGAACTAAATCGTCTACATATGGACGGATCTCCTCTTTTTGGCATTCTTCTGGCAAATACTGACGAGGATAGTCCCAAGTGCTTCCCCCTAACGTCCTTGGCTATTGACTCATTCGCGTCGTTATCGGGCGATCATTAACTATACTCTTTATATTCATCGAATCATGTCGATTCATGCGAATAAAACGACACCCTAGTCCTGGTTCCTTGTCAATGTGGAGGAGGCAGTTCGGATGTTGTGCTGTCTTGGGAGTGATACTGTGTCACAGGCCTCAGTCGCAAAGCTCGGACAAGCATGAACAGCCGATTGGACATATACGAGAAAGAATACTACCATATGAAGTAGGAAAACTTCCATGTAGACAGGTTTCCAGCAGTTCTACTCAAGGAGTGCGCTCATGATGTCGGAAAACTATCCGTGAATGTTGTCATTGATCGTTTTCTATTCACGAAAATCAAGTTGGTAATTGAAACAAAGTGGCTAAGATCTCGTACTTAGGGACGAGCAAAATTCATGGACCGATCGGGAAAGGTGAAGTGTGGAGTATTTATATCAATCGGTCATGTCATGTAGGCTCGAGTCATACACTTGATCTCTTTGGTTGGAATTATTCGGAGCAAGATTAAAAAAAAAACCCATTTCTAAATTCAATCCGGTTTTCGGAAATACCTGTTAGTATAAAAGACCTTCAAGGGATGGGAGACATACGGCTAGAGAGAGTCGAAAAAGGATATTTCGTGCACGAGCCTGCGTAAAACCGGCGAATAAAACGAAAAAGATGGCTAAATCCTCAGATATAGACGTGAAATATACGAGGTGAACGAAAAACATTGTCGATAGTGAGATCATCTAGTTGGCCTGACCGTCCGATTGCGATTTTTTTTTTGGTCACGTGGCGAGGCACATCTCATTCCATAGATTAAATGCGATTGAAACGGCCGTCGTTGAATTTAAAAAATAGGCTACGTTGGTCTATTCTCCATCAATTTCTTTTATTCGGTTAGACCCCGGATCAGCTCCATTCGTTATAGAGAAGAAGAGACTAACGTTGCTTTTCACTCGGCTTTATAGGTAAGTATAATTTGATACGTGAAGGTCATTTTAGTTACGACAGAAAAGTGGAAGCAAAAGAAGAGAAAATGTGAAGTGGGAACTTTAGTCATAGGGGCGATTGGTTCTAAAGTGGACGGTTCTCACTCTGGAACCGAGAGCTATTCAAAGACCGATTTTGAAAAATGGGAATGCAGAACCATCTGTTAATTCCACCGTCGCAATCCGGTTCCCTAGTGGGTAAATGGAACTGGTCTTATAGGAAAGAATAAAGTTAACAATGTTTTTAACGTGTGTTGTATGGATGCCACATTGAAATGGTATCTTAATGAAGGAGATGATGCAGAGGGGACACTTATGTTTGTGTAGGAGTGTGGTCGGCAAATCTATCGTCTAAATTGAAATTCTTGTCGTGAGATTATATTGAAGTTTCGGGCCATGGATGTTAGCGCTAAGGCATTGAAGAAATAGGTAATAGAAAACTAGGCTTAGTGGAGAGGATGACGATGAAAGTGGAGATGGGTCTCAATTTAGATAGCAAGAAGAGGGTATCAATGTTCTCATTAAGACATCGAAGAAGCAAGTCTATTGTCAGGGATTTTGAAATTGATAGAAAACCTTAATAATATTTATTCAAGAAAGGTAGAAAGAAAGGGAAGGTTAATTTCTTTTTGAAGTTGTAGAAATCATTTAAATATAAACACATATAAGTTCGGTTTGGGAAGGTAGGAGGATGGTTCTGCCCTTGAAACCAGGAATCGGACCAATCTCTATGAAAACCATTAGTTCTAGGCTAGTTCGGTTTGGTTCTGAACGAACTGGGCAATTCTCAATTTTTTTTTATACACCCTTAAAAAATAAGGCTATTTTAAATATTGTTGTACTGATTAATTGAATCGCTTAGAGATCCAATTTCAAATACGTTTTTTACTTGTTTGTTGGCATCGATCCATCGAACTAATCTTTTGATAAATTGAATTAAGCATAAAATGTCAATTCGATTCGATTTTCATTACGATTTTGAAAATACTATTGTAAATAAATGATATCAGGGCATGCATTGTTTAATTCCATCATATTTTTTTTATCAAAATGATAAATAAAAACTCTTTTCATTACTTGTTTTCACTATAAATAGGCCACTCACCTACTGTTGCTTGCCATTCGCCCACCTCCTAGGAGAATCTTTTATTATTATTAAATGTATTTTTATGGTTATAAACTCGTATATGAAATATAATTATCTATTTTCGATAAAAAATTATGTCTAGAAATAGAATAATTATTATTCGCGTGAAATGAAATGTTTTAAAATCCATAAGTACGTTGAATGATTGCAAAAAAAAAAATAAAATCCAAATCCCATGGGATGGGGTGGGGACGAACAAGCTGCCACGTGTCGCGAAACGTGGACCAATGAGGCGAGAGCATGCCCCCTTGTCGAGTTCTTGTGGCGGGTAATGCAAATCGAGGAGATGATAGCAGAAACACACGACGTTCGCCGCCGCCGCCGCCGCCGCCGCGAAAATGGGGGATCTCTACGCACTGGACTTCGACGGCGTCCTCTGCGACAGCTGCGGCGAGAGCTCCCTCTCTGCCGTCAAGGTCCCCCCCTTCTCTCTCTCTCTCTCTCTCTCTCTCTCTCTCTCTCGGTACTTTCACTTCTCTCTTTCTCGCGGTTTGACTTCCCTCTGCTTTCTCAGGCTGCGAAGGTGAGATGGCCGGGGCTCTTCGACGGCGTCGATTCCGCCACCGAGGATTGGATTGTCGACCAGATGCACATTGTAAATCACCTCCCGATCAGTTCGATTCCGAGTTCCATCGTTTTTTATTTCGCTTCGTGTTGACCTTGGCGGGATTGAATCGGTGACGCCTTGATTAAGTGATTGATCGGTTCCTTCCACTTCTAATTATGGAAATTCCGGATTGGTTTGCGTTCTTCAATTGGAAAAAAGCTACTGCGCATGTCGTGGGGAGTTCGATTGTCGAAACTCCGATCGCATCTCATAGCTGCTTCGTCCTTAGATAGCTGTATAATTCGCTTCAAGTTCAAATTTTTAGCTGAAAAGATTAGCCATTTATCACTCTGGATTGGCTTCTCGTGTGATGCTGTGCACCTGCTGTGGTTGTTCTTTCTTCAAGTACGACGATGTCTCTCTTTCTATGGAATAGTGGGTTGTATGCAATGTCACATGTGTGGAGGATTTTGTCTTAACCTGATTCTAGCCTCCGAAAATTTTTGACAAACCCAGATCGAGACGAGTTATCATTAGCCTATATCTTGAAGTTGCTGCAAAATGTTGGTAAGGTATGATGATTTAATAGGTTGTGGCAGTGTCCTCATGGTGATGGTCTGTGGTAGGTGAGGCCTGTTGTGGAGACTGGATATGAAAATGTCCTGCTCGTGAGACTGCTGTTGGAGATGAGAATGAGCTCTATTCGCAAGTCTTCGGTGGGTACATGAATGAATATTTCCTCATTATATGCTTCTAGAGCACGGTAAAGCTGATTTATTCTATGTCGATTTATCTGATGACATGGGGTTTGGTGTGCAAGGTTGCAGAGGGACTCACCATAGATGGGATTCTGGAGAGCTGGTCAAAGATCAAACCTGTCATTTTGGAAGAGTGGGGTGAGAACAGGGAACCGTTGGTGGATCTTTTCGGAAAGGTCAGAGATGAATGGATGGATAAGGACTTGGGAACTTGGATTGCTGCAAACAGGTTCTCTAGATTTTCATTTTCATAAAGAACATCAGAATCCCATTTGATCTTTCTATGTGATTTGTAAATAACATGACAAAAAAACTTTATACTGATATATAGCTCTACCTTGGGATGGTAGATGCTTAAGGAAATGTGATGATGAGTTTGCAAGTCTTAAGTGCCTAACAAAGCCATTAGAAATTTTTCTTCTTTGGGAATTTACTATAGTGTTGATGTACTTTCTTTTGCCATTGTGATAATTCAACTGAGCATACTTATTTAAGACCAATATTATGATTTCGTGAGGCTTAAATTCTACGGTCACTATTTCATTTTACTTCATGTATACCGATGTGTGTGCTCACAATCAGACTAATTTTGTAGTTCTTCTAGCCATGCTCATCGTGCTTCTCCTCTTAAATTGTACAATGAGGATGACCGATTAGTTTTGTCTTAAATTGGGAATCTGGTGCCATCGAATTCCTCTTAGTTGAGTTTGTGACACATTGGTTAGATTATCAATCAGTTGATTACAATAACAATATCAAATAAAATTATAGGACAAAATACCATCTTCGTGCAGCTAGATGTGAAATATGTTGGCCTAATGATAAGAATCTTGATGTACAGATGTCTAGGACTAACCTTCCTGTTGGTTCCGTGCTCTGTCTGATATGTTGACTTCAAGAACTTTATCAGTGTTGTACACTTGATTATACTATTTCATTGTATTTTCTCGTAATCAATCATTCTTCCTGCAGATTTTATCCTGGAGTTCCTGATGCTCTTCAATTAGCAAGCTCAAGTATATTTATTGTTACAACGAAACAGGTTGGTTCTTAGCATCATGGTTACTCTAGTTTAGTGGACTATGAATTGTTGAAAGTGCAGAATATTTCCAATCAGCACTTTGAGTTGTTATTGTTGCCGAGCATCCAATTGATTATTCCCTTTTCCCTTTTCCTGTCTTATAAGTAAGTAAATTTTCTTCTGTTATGCCCACTCCAGAGTCGATTTGCGGATGCTTTGCTGCAGAAACTTGCGGGGGTAACTATACCCCATGAAAAAATATATGGTTTGGGGACTGGGTAAGTGAATCTCCAATAAGTGTTGTAAAGAAGCATTAAATTAGTGCAGGAACCCTCGAGATGTCCATTTTCTCTCATTTTTCATTCTGTGAATTGTATACAGACCCAAGGTGGAAGTGCTGAAGCAGCTTCAGAAGAGACCAGAACACCAGGGGTTAAAATTACAGTAAGATTTTCTCCTGCTTCTGGTAAACGAAGAGTACCAATTCATGACATACTAATCTTGATCACTTCACAATACAGTAAATGATCATTCAAATTCTTCATCTTCCAAGAAGTGGAAAATTATTTAGATGGTCCTTTTCTTGTTTACCAGCTTTGTGGAAGATCGAATTGCAACCCTCAAGAATGTCATTAAAGAGCCTGAGCTAGATGGATGGAATCTATATCTCGGTACCGTCTCCTGTCCCCATGTTCACATTCTTGTTTTTGCTTCTCCATCTTTGCCTATATTTTTCCTTCTGCATTACTTATTTTGCCTCTCTGCATTTGTTAGTGTATGCTTTCTCTAGCATATTTAGCCCATTTATCAGCACACTAAGCTCGAATAGTTTGAGCAGGTGATTGGGGTTATAACACAAAGAAGGAGAGGGAGGAAGCAGCTAGCATTTCCAGGATTGAGATTCTTCAGCTCTCTGACTTCACTAAGAAGTTGAAGTAACCAAATTTGCCTTTCTGTATCTTTCACTAGCTGATTATCAATTATGTATCTCCGGCAAGTGGTGCAGATGAGACGCCGCTTCAACTTGCAATGGGTCATATGGCCCGAGAAACAAATAAGAAAATGGAAAAAAAAAAAAGAGAGGAAAAGAATACGATTGGTCGAGGTTGTTCTTGTGATATTCTTCGGGTTGATATAGCCAGCATATAGGACAATCAAAATAACATGCTTAGGCGTATAGACTACTAAAAATTCGTGATTATTTGGGTCGTATCGATTTAGCTCTAGCAATTACCCCTGCTCTCTCTTACAGCGTTCATTTTCGCAGACTCTAGCTTGAAATGCATGAGCAATGTGATTGTTGCAGTAGCAAGTGCAAAAGATCTATACCGGAGTTGGACGAACCGAGGCAAAATTTCGCCCCTTAGATATCGCACTTGTACAAGAAGGAAATGATAAATGCCCCTTATGGTACCATATGTCTCCTGTTCTCCGTTCTTTTAAAGGTATAATCGAGCTCAGTTGAGGTGGTGTAGCGCTGAGTTTGAACTTGACTCGACCTGCTTAGTCAATGCTCAACGTATAGCCCGAGCTCGATCGAGCATTGAAATCATATAAAAATGAATGTCGGAGGATTAGATATTAGATTAACCTTTCCTTTCGTATGCATATTGGAGTATGCTTGCATTGATTCCATACACACGAGTGGTCCTATTTTCAGTCAATTAAAAACTCTGGCATTAAAGTTTTTCGCGCTTTATGCTTCATGTCATTTCACTTTTTGAAAAATTATGTTTATTAAAATTGCTTATTTGCTCTTGCAAATTCAACTTATCTGAAAATAACATTTTTCAATAATAGCAGTGACAATAATAATAAATTTGTATAAGAAATATTAGTTGATAATAAATATATCATTGTGAAGATAATTAATATTATGGGTCATTTGCCACATATATAAGTTCACTCTAGACTTATCAAACATTTCCTTAATTATATTTTACGAAAATTGAATTCAGTAGGAATTATGTCTATCTAATTCCACTCGATAATTTGGTAATTTCTTTTTAGTAATATTTTCCTTAAGTAACACTAACTCTAATATTATATTTTATGTGTTGTATTGGATAGAACAAGAATAATTTATTGTAAGCCATAAAACCAATAATACTCTCCATATTACTCCTTAGATATATGAGGAGACTTTTTCTGTGAATATATCATATCATATATTATACTAAAGCTAAGTTCACGTGAAATTGAAATTATAGTTACTTTCTCATTCTTGTAAAGTAATTTTTTTTATGATTTAATGTCTTCGATTTGTTTATTATTTTAGAAAAATACTTTTTCGTCCTCGTATGTTAGTTTTACTACTTATTGTCAAAAGTTTTTCCTCTGCACTTTGGCTTTCTTTTTGGAAAAGAAAGACTCCCTTCATCTTTTATGCATTTAATGCGCAAAAGTCCCTTTTAGTATAATATTAGTGTGCTTGCCCATGCTTGGCATGGGTTTGGTGTGTCAGAGCTAGGGAATATTAATATTCACTAAAAATCCTTTTATGAGAGCAAATTCAAGGTATAGAAAAAAAATTGTAATTTGAAACTATAGCCGTGACGATAACCATGGAATTTGTGCTAAAGAATATATTTCATTTTGACAGATGATCAAGTGTTGCAGGTTTATTTTTCTTACATTTATTAAAGATCTCAAATATCATGTTCCACTGAATTTAAATTGATCATGTGCCGCTTTTGCGTTTTTAAATTGAGACCGTTGATTGGTCATTTACTTTTAAGCAATCATCATCTTTAAGCAGCATTTACTCCAATCTTGAGTTTCGCTACTCGTTGTGTTGGAGGAAATCAAAGTAATTTAATTGTTTATGTTATTGTATTGACTTCTGCTAGTAACTATAGATATATTACCACTATCATATACAAAAATGTTCATGTTATCGAGGTTTTATAGTTTATTCTATCTATTTTTAAGATATTCCTTCAGATACCATCAGTTCATCTTTCTAAATAATGTAGTGTAAGGGATGAAGTCAATTTCTCTATTGAAGGGCTTTGCCTTATAACGTGATTCACCGCAGGATCACCTTTCCATGTTTTCCCTTTTTTGCTTAGATAAATTATAGATTATTCATATGATTACTTTAGATAGTCGTAGTCAAAATTCACAAAATAAAATTATTACTTAAAAAAGATGAGGACATTTCAATTGTATTCAATGAGCAAAAGTTAGTTATTTTATTTACAAGTAAAAAGAGAAGGAGATATGGCTTCTCATTTTTGTTTTGTTTTGGAAGAACTGAATTTTACTTGCATTTATTAAATGCAAAACACTTGAAACTTTACAAAATGTAAATGTTGATACATAAATTTACATATAGCTTTTCTGTAATTTGTTAAAAGTTTAAATAATATTGCACATTTTGACAGGAAATTATTAAAAAATTACCTTTTGCTTTTATTTAAGTGAAAACAACAAGCCCCTAAATCCTTAAAATAAACAACCGTGAGAGTCATATTCAAATTTGATTCCTCAAAGTGAATTTTCCTTTT
The DNA here is from genome assembly GCA_014182395.1 of Eucalyptus sp. ANBG9806169. NCBI lineage: Eukaryota > Viridiplantae > Streptophyta > Magnoliopsida > Myrtales > Myrtaceae > Eucalyptus > Eucalyptus sp. ANBG9806169. Next base: position 15,149,991 of record CM024577.1, on the reverse strand, counting down.
GCTAACACGCATTGACTGTCAAAATTCTTTCACCCACATCCTCGTCATTTTACCTTAGATATGGAGGGAAATGTTAAAATATAAATCAAAACATGTGTTTGTTGTCTAATAATATGAATTTATATATAAATTGATTGCACACCTGATCTTTTCTTTTGAACGGAAGTGAAAAGAGAAAGGAGAACATCGCATTCCTCTTCTTTACAAGTGGGTGATATAATTCTCTCTTGAAATTCTTTCACTCACATCCTTGTCATTTTACCTTAGATATGAAGGGAAATGTTAAACCATAAATCATGACATGTGTTTGTTGTCTAATAATATGAATTTATAGATAAATTGATTGCACGCCTTATCTTTTCTTTGGAACAAAAGTGAAAAGAGAACGGAGAACATCACACTCCTCTTCTTCGCAAGTGGGTGATATACTCCTTCCTCTCTCTCTTTCTCTCTCTCTCTCTCTCTCTGTGGAATATTATAACTCTAAAATGTTTGCATCACGTGAAAGGAATAGCATTGACACCAATACCATGTTAGAAAATCCAACTCAAAAGTTTAAACTATTAGGTGGAGGGAGACCACATGCATATAAATGACATATTATCAAATGACGTTGGACTATATTTCAACAACAATGAAGGAGAAAATAAAGTCAATCTATTGAAAAATTGCTGGACCAAGAAGGGTAATAACTCAATGACAAGTGCCATTATCTGGAAGAAGAAAAAGCAAGTAGCATTTTGTCTCCATTGGATAAGACCTTTTAGCACATATGTTGAATCATCACTAACTGTTTTAAGAGTTTGAATTATTGATGAAATGTAAATAAAAATGGATTTTGATATTTAGCAAAACACTTGAAACGTAACAAAATGTAAATGTTGATACGTAAATTCACATATAGCTTTTATGTAATTCTTTAGGCTGCGTTTGGTAGTCTGGATTTGAGTTTGGATAGGATAATTTGTCATCCTATCCAATGTTTGGGAATGTCCATCGGATCAGACAAACTCTGATACATCTAGATAAAACGCCAGATAAAAAATCCAGGAGAGGGGGTGGGATAAGCCTGGATTGGATAAGAAATTTTTTTTTTTAAGGAAAGAAAGAACTTAACAAAAAGAGAAGATATCATAAGCATTTATGTCAAATGGATTTCTCCGCCTCTCCGATTCATTATCAGCCCTCTTCTTCCACTTCTTCTCCCATCTTCGCTTCTCGTACGCCAACAATTGGGTGTCCCTTCCTTTGGATCATGGACTTGCTGAACTCCAACCTGTCCGATGCTTCTTCGGCCAAATACGAGTGGCTTTTTGAGACGAATAGGGCAGAAGTTTTCTCATAGGCATCTGTGGAATTAATTGAAGCATTGCTTGTGCCACCTCAAACATCGGTGGCTGGAACTTTGGCTCCACCTGCACCACTTCATTGACAATGCTAAAATCCTTATGAAGTACGTTGGACGTTTCAAGGGAAGATGGGTAAATGGTGATGGTGATGAAGCAACTATAAATCTTTGGTATCGTTGACAACTTGGGACATTGATCAATTTGAGGCAATGCAAAGACTACTTTGGTGGTCACCTAAAATTCCCCCACCCACCCCTCTGTCGTAGTCTAAGATTTACCGATTTGCATCGCTGTTGCACAACGATGTTGGTGCTTGCTGTTTTCAATGGTGGCCATTGCGGAGGTGGCTACAATTCCTAGATCTAGGGTTTTTTCCATGGCCTTTAATTAATTGAATTTTCTATTTTATAATTTTATAATTTAAATGAATATCATATTTATTTTTTAATCTTATACTGACGTGCGCCATACACTTGATAGGATTAAATATGTCTGCCTTTATTATCCAAAGATTTAATATCCTATTTTATCCTATCCTATCTGATTATTATTCCGACGATCAAACGTAGCCTTAAAGTTTGAATAATATTGCAACATTTTGATAGGGAATTATATAAAAAAAAACCATTTTCTTTTATTTAAGTGAGAATAACAAGTCCCTGAATCCTTGAAATAAACAACCGCGAGAGTCATATTCAAATTTGATCCCTCAAAGCGAATTTTCCTTTTCCTAACATGGATTGACCATCGAAATTCTTTCACCCACATCCTCGTCATTTTACCTTAGATATGAAGGGAAATGTTGAATTATAAATCATAACTTGTGTTTGTTGTCTAATAATATTAATTTATAGATGAATCAATCACCCCTCATCCCAACCAGTAAACTAGTGGCCATAATCACTCCTCTCGCTTCTCCATACTATCTTGGTTTTTCATTTTGATTTTGGTTAAACCCGATCCAAGCCCTTTTTTACCCCTATTTCAAAACCTTCAAGACATATTTATATCGGATCTCTCAAATGTGGTAAGGGTTGAGATAAAATAAAATCTTAATGAGGGAGTGAGTTGGGCGATTGGAGATGAAATGGCAAGAGTGGGGATGAGGGCTCCTTTTTTTCAACTTTGTTTAGGGCCATCATCTTTCTATCCTATTTAAAAAGATAGCTGCTATCAAAGAGAAGATAAATGCTATTGACCGCTTTACTTCCCGAGAGGGACAAAGTGTCAGAGGCTAGGTATGGAGACTTGGCTATTTGAAGGCTCGTAAAACACCCTATAGATTTCATGAACCAATTAAGTATAGACCTTTGACATGCATAGGTGACCCAAATCTAAAGCATCTTGCACGTGGTTTATTAGATTCAAAAGTATGACCTCCGGTTTTTTAGTGGACTTGGCGAAAGGTGGCGTCTAGGTGTGAACGTGATTCCAGAGTAGAATCTGGAATCAAACAACCTGGTTGGTGGGAATTGGGCCGGGCTACTGCGAGGGGAGAGGGGTAACGGGTCATGTGATTTGCGGATAAGTGGGGCACATGCAAGGTTTAGATAAACGAAGACACTAGATGGGTCTATTGAAGAGACAACAACCCTTCATCCACTAAACAACATGCATGCATTGTGGTGGGTGGGGACTGGGGGGAGAGAGCATAATTATGACATGATGAAATAGGATATAATTGGAAGATGGTCCCCATTTGGAATAATTTGATTAAAAAGTGAAGGGACATAACATTTATGGCAAGTGTTGTCGGGTGTTAAACAATATTTCTGCAGGGCTACGTAATATTTCGAGCTAGGTTTCGGAAATGGAATCTCTAACTATGGATATTCCAATAAGAATTTTTTTTTCCTTTTCTTTTTATCAGTGAAGATAAAAAAAAAAAAAAGACCATATTAAAATGCTGAGCATCATTTCTGCTTTAGGGGTTAGTATTGCCCTTAGTAAGTGGACCACATTTGACGACCAATCACAGTCTGATAAACTTATAGATCTTGTAATTTAAGTTTAACACGAGGAGAAGAAATTATCAAAAAAATCACGTGAAATGATAATGAATACTAGAGATTTATGTGCTTGGATCTGAGGGTCGGCATCTATCTGACGGAGATAACTAGCCACTAAGAAATACATTATGAATCCGGATAATACATAGTTTGCATTTGTGCAATCGCTCTAGTGTTTCCTTGCACTAAATTATATCCAAGGTGAACTCATAAACATTAAATAGCAAATCTCTCGCAGAGAATTCAATGAGAATTTTTTTAGATAAAAGACCCTAAACTTCTCTTGTTTGCTCTCATATGCTAAAACCAAAATGCAGCTCATAAATATTATATAATATTTATATTCAAATTAGGAAATCCTTTTTAACTGATTCAAATTAGGAATTCAACTCCAATAAAGATTTTTAGTTTCATATGTTCAATCAATCGAAAGTAAGATATAGACTTTCCTGATTTAAATTACATGATCAGGCTTCGAATCGGACTTCATTGACGAAGTTAAACTCGAGGTATTGTCAATTAATATATATTATTGTCATCGCCGTCGCCATCATATGCAAAAGGAAGGGAAGCTTTCACTGAAAGACACGAACCGTGGCTCTCCGTACTCCACGTTGCCGTGATTAGAAAAAAAACAACCAAATTGGACCCACAGTACTAATAAACAAAGATAAACTACCAATTTGAGAAAGGACTTTGACAAGCTTCAGATAAAACACGTTTTTATGTACCTTCAAGCGTCAACCCTCGCCTCCCAAGAACATCATAATAAATACGCCCGAAACCCTAATCGATCCCTAGCCTCGCATTATTGTCCACTATTCAGGATCGACATGTACACAGCAAGTTCCACAATATCAGAATCAGATGGTGCTCTTTTAGAGTGCATTCGCCAGCATCTTCTCAACGACGACGACGACTTTGAAACCCTAGCGAAAATCGCTGAAAATGTCCCATTCCGTTGCCCAGATTCAAGTTCCAACACATTTCCATCGCCAGAGAGAACAATGTCCTTCGAAGCAAATGACGATGGCATGGATGTCCATCAAGATCCTCAAGATGTTGTGGGATTCAAATCAACCGGCTCGTTGAATGAGCAACCGGTCGTGGATCATGGACACATCGAAGCAAATGAGGCCATGCCTCTGGTGATGCGTGAATGTTATACCCAGCCTGGAGGGTGTCTCTACCGGGGAGTGAGGAGGCGGCCGTGGGGGAAGTATGCGGCGGAGATACGGGACCCAAAGAAGAATGGCGCAAGGAGATGGCTCGGGACTTACGAGACGCCACAGGAGGCTGCATTGGCTTATGACCGGGCTGCGTTCGCGATGCGTGGGACCAAGGCCAGGCTAAATTTCCCTCACTTGATCGGTCGTGATGAGGTGGAGCCGGTGAGGGTCACTCGGAAGCGGCACCACTCACCTGGGGCTGGGAGCGGCTCGCTGGATCTGAAGCCGAATAAGGAGGACTTGACTGACATTGCCGGCAGCCCCGACAAACTTAATGGCTATGTCATGTCGTTCCAATAGCGTGGAACTTGAAAAGGAAGAAATTGAGAGGTTTTGTGTCTTGATTTTTAGTCATTATGTTATGAACATGCGTCAAGTGTATAATTTTCTTATAAATGAAGCATACGAAGAACTCAATTGTCTGACTTATTAATTTTTGTTTCTTTAGGGTGAAAACACAAATTAAAAGAAATTCCGACGGGGGTTTAGTCAAATTTTCTGGGGAGAAAATTGACAAGTGCTGCTGCTGGTCTGTAATTTTCAAAATTTCATGCTGTCATACTAAAAAAACTTGCACTTACACTGCTTTGAGTCGCCACCTAAGATAGCCATACATATGAGAAGATATGCGTATATTATTGCTTTTTTTTTTTTTTTTTTTTTTTTTTTTTGGGGGGGGTGGGGAAGATGGGAATTGGAAAATGAAAATTGAGAGATGGGGACATAGAAGATGGAACGAACTTCAAAATCATCGCTCTACTACAAATTACTGGTTCTTTCAGAAACATAGAAGTTAGAGTTGATTTTGACGGTGTAATTTATTCAAGATAAATTAATCATGATTATTCGTTGACTACTCAACCATTAATTGATTCTGATTATGTTTTTTTTTTTTCGGTGAAGGGTAAGAATATATTGAGCTATAACCAAGAATTACAAAAGATCCAGCATCACAAAACTTGCACTCAATAAGACAACAAGTCAGAGTGAGTGGAAGGGAGCCAAATGCAAAATAGGACCACAAGAGCGGGCCTAAGGAAGCAAAACAGCCAAATAAAGGCAAAAGGCCACAAAAGGCCAGATGAACCACAATCTACGCACATATCCGGCAGCGACAAAAGTGAAGAAACCGTCAAGGAAGCAGCCATGCAGATGAAGAGTATCCAGACAGCAAACACCAGGCTAGGATTCTGATTATGTTTAAATAGCTTATATATCAAAAAGAGGGAAATTCCAACTCAGTTGACCAATGAACCTATTCATATATCTACGAACATAGAAAATCTTAGGGTAAGCATATCAGGTACTTCGCTCAGTCGCGCATTAAAATTCAGGCTCGGTCAGCCCAGGTCAAGTGAAAAAATAAACAGAAAGTGTCAAATGCCCTTCCTTTTGGACTGCCGGAGTCTCTTTTCAGGTTAAAATGTTTGACGAGGTTCTTCTGAACTCTATTGTCAACACGACTTAATGTGCAAATCATCAGTGATTTCAACAAAATAAATTGATTGTATCTGCTAATGCTAGCCTTAATCTATCCAAAAAAGAATTATTGAATTATCAATCTACGTATTACGTTGTTCCAAGCTAATAAACATATGTAGCTGTCGGTAAGACTTGAGTCCTCCAAACGAATTTCGATTTCTCGAGTTAAGTCAAATTGGATCGATAAGACCCTAGGCCAGACCTCATTACCTCCTAGATAGAGAGGGGAACACATGCGATTCTGTATTAGATTGATAGATATAGATAAAAATAAACTAAAGGAAGAGACCCCCTGCTTCATCTTTTAGATGGATCACATTGTCTTGGACTCTCATTTAGAGTTTACTATAGCTCTTTAGGAGATCCATTTTCCCTCCATCTTTATGGCATTCAGCACAGCAAATGGAAATCCAAAGCTAAAGCAACTTTTGAAAATTGATTATTTAGTTTCAACTTTTAAAAACAAAGCGCTAATAATTTCTTTCACAAAGAAAGAAAAAGGAAAAAAGAAAAATTTCTGACACTAATATTTTCAGTAATTTCACATTTTTTAGGTGACAAAAAATTGGAAGGAATTTGCAATGGACTTTAGTCAAATTTGGAGGCATAAATTTGACAAAATGATGCTTTTGAACAATTTTATACTCCTCTTAATCGCTACAGGCAAAAATTTGACATTAACAATATGTATATATATGGAGATCAACTAAAATAGTCACTCAAAGTTTGCTTTAGATCAATCTCTTAAAAACCATAGGTACAAGTTATTACGCTAATTTTGCCTCAAGTAGTGTTAAGTAGACCTATCAAACAAGTGGATTCGATTAAAAATGGTCCGACCAAAATTGACCAATTTTCATACAATGCGAATCTAGTAACTCATATTAAATCCATACCTAACTTGATTTATTTTGCTAAAACTCTTCTATATTTAAGAAAATTGAGAAAAACTTATATTGAAACTAAGGTGAGAGCATGGAGTGAGAGAGCATGAGATCAAGTGAGGGAGAAAGAGAGTGAAGAGAGAGTCATAGAAGTGAGTTAGGTTTAAGTACGTTGTGAGCCTATTTAACATTCATATTATTTTGGTTTTTGCCATTCTAAGCTCAGTTATGATCCATTTACTGAATTTAACTAACTTATATAATAACCCAACCCATGAATCCCTAGTGTAGACCTTGAATCAAGTCATGACAATCTCATTCTTACTTTTTTCAGATGCTTCTCTTTTATAAAATTGGAGGGCAGATCTTATGTGATGTTCATCTCAAGATAATTTACCTGCTAATATGGAAATATGATCAATATGGTCACATGTCTATGACGTTCCTCTCCCTTCTCCCACCCTCTAAAGCTCGTGGCTAGCTTTTGTTAGCTGTTGTTCTTAGATCAATTATGTTATTCTCCTCGAAAATGGAGGTAGAAGGCAAAATATCTCAAATTTGGAAACATTGGCCTGATCCAAGTTTTAAAAAACCTAGTTATGGCCTTTGACACACACATGCAATGGAAGGCGCTAATGTAAATGGTGAATGGCAGATATGAGAGTGATTGGAGGGCATGGGGTTGTGAGCGAGAGAGGTGGGATGAGAGTTACCGTTCCTATATTTGCTTTTTCTCTATGTCTTGATTATCCGAGTTGAAAATTGAGATGACAAGAAAATATAATATTCTGTTAATGATCAAATGAAGTTTATGTGCTTTACTAGATAACTATCTAAAATAGCACAATATCAATTACAATCAATCAAACCAATCAAGGGAAATATATAAAATCTCCTATAATATCCTTATTAAATCTATAATATCCCTCTCAAACTCAAGGTGATTTGAAATAGATCAATTTGAGTTCCATGGAAAGATCCATAAAATACCCTGGTGGATGTGTCTTGGTGAAGACATCAACAATTTGTTAAGTGGATGAAGTAGAGACGAGTCAAACAGTACAACGAGGAACACAATATCGAATGAATGATAATTTATTTCAATATCCTTTGGGTTTAAGCACCAATAATGTTGTAATGAGTTGTCTTGAGCCTATCTTTGTTGAGCCACTCATGGAGTTCACCTTTGACGCTATGTGACATGCATTAGTCCTAAAATGCAAAAAGGAAAGGTTAATCTAATATTTAGTCCTCTAATTTTTATTATTGTATGATTTGGTCCCCTAACTCAATTTTGGGGACCATCAAGATCTTTATTCTTTTTATTGGAGTAATGACGGTGTAAGTACCTGAATTTTTGTCATTTTTATAATTGCGTGCTTAACTTTGTCTTTATTTAATAAAGTATCTTGATTTTTCAACTGTGGGTTGATATGAGAACTCCATTAAATTTACGGACGAAAAATGTCAATCTAGACACTAACGCAGTTATATCACCATTAAGGACTTGTTTGGAAATGTTTCTATTATCTTGTTTTTTAGTTCTTTTGTTCTCCTGAATAGAAAAGGAATAGAAATTCATTTGGTAACGTCAATTAATTTTTTTATTCTCCGGAATAAAAAAGTGGCCGAAGAATAGATTTGTAATAGAAACAAGAAGTAAAAAAAGTAATTTCTTGTTCTCGAAAACAATTTTTAGAAATAAGTTAATTTTTTTTTTCTTCTTTTCTCCCTCCTTGGCCCTCCCTGCTGGCCACTATCGCCCCCTACTATCCGGCCACCGCTGATCGCCGCTGCCATCGTAGCCTACTACGCAGCGGTCGACGATAGTGGTGGCCTGGAAGAGTAAAAAAGAATAAGAAAATTAAAAATTAAAAAATTAAAAGAAATTCTACGTTATAAAAAAAATTATCGGTAGTATCAAATGCATTCATATTCTTTTTCCATTCCAAGAATAGAAATTTTGTGTAATTACCAAATGTGTTCTTTTACTTAGAAATTTTTGGGGGAATACAAATTAAAAAAAACAAGACTATTTCTAAAAAGAAATTATTTTTCGGAACATAAGCGTTATCGAATAGACCCTAACTTTCCACTTTGAGTCCAATGTGGTTTCTTGAGATAATGCCAGTTAGTAGAGGCCCATTGGGTGGCTAAAAATGTCTAAGTCGTCACTCTCTCTTTCCTCACCACCCGACACCTAAATGAAAAATTTATGTATATTAAAATTGCTTATGTACTCTTGCGCATTCAACTTAAATGAAAATAGTGTTTATAAATTATAGTAGTGATAATAATCATAAAGTTGTATAAAAAATATCACTCGATAGTAAATTTATCATTTGGAAGATAATTAAATATTATAGGTCATTTGCTATATATAAATATATAAATTCACTCTAGACTCACCATACATCTCCTTAGTCATATTTTATGAAAATTGAATTCATTAGGAATTATTTCTATTTAATTCAACTCGATAACTTGGTAATTTTTTTTAGTAATTTTTTTTCATTAAGTAACACTAACTCTAATATTAATTTTTACCTAGGTGTTGTATTGGATAGAATCAGAATAATTTTTTGAAAGCCATAAGACCAATAATACTTTCCATATTATTTTAATATGAGTAGCTTTTTTCTGTTAATATATAACATCATATATCTAATAAAGCCAATTTTGCACGAAATCAAAATTATTATTACTTTCTCATTCTTATGGAGTTAACTTTACTATTAATATTTTAGATATTAATATCTACAATATATTAATATTTTAGAAAATTTCTTAAAATTATTTTAGAAAAACAATACTTTCTCATCCTCATAGGTCAATTTTACAACTTATTGTCAAAATTTTTCCTCTAAATTTTGACTTTCATTTTTTGGTAAAAATCTTAAGATTTCATATGGAAAAGACAAGACTCCCTCATTTTTTGTGCATTTAATGTGAAAAAGTCACTTTAAATATAATACTAGTGTACTTGTCATGCGAAGCATGGGTTTGGTGTTTCAAAGCTAAAGAAAATTCATATCTACTAAAAATCCTTTCATGCTCTAGCAAATTCAAGGTATAGAAAGCATAGCATTTTTGGAACAATAGCAGTAACCATGAAATCTGTACTAAGACAATATAATTCATTTTGACAGATGATTGACTATATACCTAATAAAGATCTTAAATATCACGTTCCACTAAATTTGAATTGATCATTTGCTGCTTTTGCTTTTTTCAAACTGAGACTATCGATTGGTCAATTTCTTTTAAGCAATCATCTTTAAGTAGCATTTACTCCAATCTTGAGTTTTGCTACCCGTTATGTTGTGGGAATCGAAGTAATTTAATTGTTTCTGTTATTGTATTGACTTACGTTAGTAACTACAGATATATTGCCACTATCATATACCAAAATGTGCATATCATCGTGCTTTTCAAGTTTATTTTATCTATTTTTGACATATTGCTTCAGACACCGTCTGTTCATTTTTCTATATAATGCTGTGCAAGGGACGAAGTCAATTTCTCTCTTGATAGGCTTTCCCTTATAACATGATTTACCGCAGGATCAACTTTCGATTTTTTTTTTTTTTTTTTTTTTTTTTGCTTTGATACGTTATTTATCCATATAATTACTTTAGATAGTTCAGGACTTAAAAAAAGATAAGGACATTTTAATTGTATTCAATAAACAAAAGTTAGTTATTTTATTTACAAGTAAAGAGAGAAGGAGGTATGGCTTTTATTTTTTGGACGGACTTTTTTTACTTTATATTAAATGCAAAACCCTTGTAAATGTTGATATACGTTATTTTCGCAGAAAATTCTTCACCTTGAAATACATAAATTACTTTATTAGGCACACATGCTCAAGTAACTCCTTTCACAATATATAGAAAGCATTCTATAAAGACAAAGAGGGCATGCGTCAAAACTATTACGTGTCCATGTCTTACCCTTCCTTTGGGAGCTTAGGCTTGCACCATTTCCATTCTTTGCCCTGCACAACATCATTTAGCATGCTCAAGATTTGTGAATTCCCGCCCATCGACATCTTTCACAATGTATGGCCCATTATCCATTTTGATAAATTGGACCTCAAGTGGAATTGACCATGAATTACAATCAATATCATGTGAAAGCATTCTATAAAGACAAAGAGGGCATGCTCATAAAGTCAAAAACTAATTACGTGTCCATGTCTTACCCTTCCTTTGTAAACCATTCACCCGAGGGCGAGCTCATAAGATTCCTTACAAAAATAAGACACCATCGTTCACATCCATTCTTTGCCCCTGCAAAAATAAAGTATGCATGGCCACATTATACACTAAAGAAAAATTTGACAGCTCATTTGGAGGAACATTTATTTTGTCTGTCATGGTACCATGGTTTTCCATCCGGTTTCCTCTATCACTACCATGCAATAAGCTGGCCCTCGGCAAAACCTCTATTTTCGAGAGGCTCGACCTCTAACCCATCGCGACTCCGCGTAATAGAAGACAACGTCGCAAGTGCATCCGCAAATTGATTATGAGACCTTGGCAAGTATTCAAACGAAACTTCCTCGAACTTTTCCATCGGATCTTCTAAATACTTGTGGTATGGGAGCAACTTGGCCTCCTTGGTCTTCCATTCACCTACGGTCTGCATTATGATTAATGTGGAATCCCCGAACACTTTTAACTTGGCCACACCTATCTCAATTGCAGCTTGAAGCCCGAGGATGCAAGCTTCATACTCAGCCACGTTGTTAGTGCATGAAAATACCAATTTTGCAGCCACCGGATGGTGCTGTCCATCTGGGATATCGAATCGCCCCAAACACTGCAACTGCAAGTTTACAGCTCCATCAAAGAACATCTTCCACGAGTCTTCATTTATACTCAAGACGCGATCATCAAGGAAACCGTCATTGTCATTAGTCAGACACCATCTTTTGTTTTTCACTTTTTGGTTTCTTTATGTCACTTAAATTAATAGCTGTCTGCTCGGATGTGGGAGCCTTAGCCTTTCATGTTGTTCCCAACTACGTTGCACTTCACCGGAGTCTTCGTTTGAGTCTTGGGATCATCGCATTAGCACACGCCTGTATTAGATTGGATCATTCTCACACCTTTGCAAGTCTCAATATCGTTCCTGAAACAGGAAGTGGATGAATTAGAAAGACAAACAGGGTAACCTATTTTTGAAATTCTTTTGGTAAAAACCATTTTTAAACATTTTGACACGAGGAAGCATGATGAAGCCCAGGCCTTAGAATTCTCCTTGGATTTTTCTTTTCTTTTATCGGCTAGATATCATCACCGGCTAGTTTGGTGTACTTCATCATGCCCTCAAAACATGAAAATTTTCATGTATTTTATTCGATGAAAAGCAAATTACATTATTGAAATGATAGAAATCCTAGGAATGGAAATGCAAATACGGGAAGCAATAAAAACTCCTACGCAGAGGAGTGTGCAAATAATTAAAATTCTCATACTTCGAATTTCGTCGATGACCAACACAAAAATTAATACCTTTCCTCCGAGTGCGTTCCTTTCCAAAGGATCAAGTGGTGTCTATGTCACCACTACCCATTCTCTAACATCAATGTCAAAGAATCGGAGGCTTTCCACAGTTCGACGCCCTCTTCCTCATGCATCATCCTCACAGCCCGGGAATGTGGACCTAATTTGGGGTCTAATGACACTAGTTCGTCCTTGTCCTCTTCCTCCGCCCCACAGATTGTCCACCTCTATCACGATTTCCCGGTAGATGTAATTCCGCCCGCCTCAATTGGTTGGCGAGTGCCCCGACCATGTCGGCCTAAACCATTGCCCTGAACAAAGCCACTCTCGACCATGATCTTGCCTACCATATCGCCGCTTTGATAACTTTGGAGTGGGTAGGGTAGTACCTTGAGAGACATGAATGGTCGAAACCAACTCAAATGCTTGAAAACCGTCCAATACCCGAAAACCACATTAAATAACACTCCGGCCCTATCGCAAGTCTAATTCAACTTCCCCAACCGCTTTTTCTTGGTTCCGTCAAATGCTCGAACGAGGTTTTAGCAAATCATACCCGAGACGCTTTAGAGTCGCAAGGGGGCATATGTTTAAAGCTGATCCATTATCAATGAGGACACGAGATACCAATGTATTTCGACACTTGGCTGAGATATAAAGGGCTTTGCCGTGTCCCCTTCCTTCATCCGGGATTTCATCATCTGAGAAAGTGATGTGGTCGTTTAACAAAATGACCCCCACGAATTCCCCAACTTCTCGTGCTCAATGGACTTTACTTCATTAAGGACTTTCATCAAAGCCTTTTGATGTTTCTCGATGTCAAAAGCAACTCTACTACGCTATACTCACTTGCCTTAATCACAGCTAAAAATTCTTTAGCCTCTTCATTAGTGGCTGGCTTGACAGGTTGTGAGTTGGTCTGAGCGTAAGTGCATCCCAATCGAGTGACCACACCTATCTCCGCATCATAACACCATGGGACTGCCTTATCATTCGTGTATGCATAGGGTTGCATAACATCAAGAATCAATTCTTCATCATCTGATGGCAGCACATCATTGATGATTAATCCATCTTCATCCGAAGCATCCTCCAATGGTGGCATGTCAAAAACTAAGGGATCGCTAGCTCCAATGTTCAAGCCGGTAAATTCATTCTCAAAATCAGAAAAGCTAGATCAATAATGATTGGAGTGATAGTTGAAACTGTGTCAGCAGGATCTACGCAAACAATCATCCCCTTCTTGGACATTACCTTAACTCTCTGTACCTTTTGAGACATGGTAGGTTCTTCTACATCTGAGTAGTATCCAGCTTGAACTAAATCATTATAAACATTCCGATGTACTCTCAAGCTCTTCTTTCGACCAGCATCAAAACTGAAAATGGCATTCACAGTTTCTGGATGGTCAGGGAGTGGATTATTCTGGATGTTCGGGCTGTGCTTCGCGGAATGAGACCACTTTAGCATCCGATGATTTTGGATTTTGTGTCGCAACTAGCAATCATCAACATAATGCCCTACCTCCCCCATATGGTAAGCACATGTCTTAGAAGGATCATAGTTGGGGAAACGCTCGGGATTAGGCCGCTTAGGCTCCTTAGCGAGTAATCCTTTTTTCTGAAGGGTCGGCAAGATCTTAGACAATGTCTTAGGAAGAGGCGTAAATTGACGCCCTTCCTCTTCCGTTGGCCAAAGAATGGACGTGCTCTCCCTCGTTGAGTGTTCGAGACATTGAACATAAGCCGTATTGACTTCCTCTACGGGCTCTTTGTCCTTCTTGGCCGAAATTCTTATATGAGCTGGTTTGATCGACGCCCATCCATCACGCAGGGCTATCTCACCTCGCTCGCTAATAGGGACTAGCCGATTGAACGACTTATGATCCTAACATTCAATTTCGGTATTCAGTGGAGCGTCTTCATGAACAAATCCATCAGCTCCTTTTCGCCTGGCTCCGAGTAATTTGAGCGGCTACAGTCTCGTGACATAGGCCTTGAAAGATTCTCGTCTTCTTCTTCTCGGTGTAAATCCTCTCTAGATGGGTGACATCAATATTATACTTGTACGTTTGAAGAAGGCATCAGTCAAATCCTCCCAAGTTTCTAGGAGATTAATCTTCTTCATAATATACCACTGGAGTGCCGGTCCCTGTCAGGCTTGCTTGAAATTGCTGAATCTTATTTATTATTTATTTTATTTTATTTTTTTCTTTGATACGTTATAGATTATCCATATAATTACTTTATATAGTTCAGTAGTCAAAATTCACAAAATAAAATTATTACTTAAAAAAAGATAAGGACATTTTAATTGTATTCAATAAACAAAAGTTAGTTCTTTTATTTACAAGTAAAGAGAGAAGGAGGTATGACTTCTATTTTTTGGACGTACTGATTTTTACTTGCATATATTAAATGCAAAACCCTCGAAACTTCATAAAATGTAAATGTTGATATACAGATTCACATATAACTTTTGTGTTATCCGTTAAACAATATCATACATTTTGACAAGAAGTAAAAAAAAAAAAAAATTACCTTTTGCTTTTATTTAAGTGAAAAGAACAAGTCCTGAATCATTAAAATAAATAATCGCAAGAATCATATTCAAAATTTGAATCCTCAAAGTGAATTTCCCTATGGTTAACATGCATTGATTGTCGAAATTCTTTCACCCACATCCTCGTCATTTTACCTTAGGCATGGAAGGAGATGTTAAACTATAAATCATAACATGTGTTTGTTGTCTTAGAATATGAATTTATAAAGAAATTGATTGCATCTCTCTCTCTCTCTCTCTCTCTCTCTCATGCATGTGTCACGGGCCGAATGAAGACCGATCCAAGAGGTTCCCCGAGCATGATCGTGACTCGTCCGTGGTCGATTTCCTGTGCTTGCTCGGATTTCCAACGTGCCTTCTCCCCGAAGCTTCTAGAAGTCCCTAGCCTTATTTATGTCGGTAGCTAGTAGCTGGTAGTTGTCATAAGTGTCGGTGGTTAGTAGCCATCATTAGTGTCGGTAGATGAGGCGGTGCGATCTCATCCACCGGTTAAATTCTAAATCAATGGTTGTAAGCTGAGGCCCTCAAGTATAAGAAGAGGTGTCCTCCTTCATTTGTAAGTATCCACTACTTCCGCAATACAAAGTTTCTATCTTTCTAAAGCTTCTCTCTCTAGATACTTTCTCTCTCTACGATCCAGGTATACGAGCGAGTGAGCGTTCGATTGAGCAAGGCTTGGCTTAGGTGCTTCGGCGATCCAAATCGATCCTAAAGTGTCCGAGTCACCGCGCGGTCACGATTCCAATTGATCGGCCCATGACAAGTGGTATCAGAGCTAAAGAGAGATCCGTTTCCGGAGATTGAAGAGCGCCAACTGTTCGAGAGAATGTCAAGCCAAGAAGCGGCTATAGTTGGAGAGGCCGGCATCAAAGAGACCAAGCCTCAATGGATGCGACGTTCCATTGTGCCGTGCTCAAACTCATGGAAGGTCTTGATGATGCGCGAGACCGGATCATGGAGGTTGAGGGCTCGCTTTGTGAAGACTTCACGACTGGCATCAACCAAGCTACGACTCCATTGTTCGACAAGGATGAAGCTCTCGAAGCATCGATTGATGGTTTGAACAAGCGCGTCCAAGTGATCAAAGAGGTAAGCCCGTGTAGGGAAGAGGTCGAAGCCATGAAAGCGGAGATCCAAGAGCTCAAGACCGAGCTCGCCCTATGCAAGCTAAGCATCACGAATAGTGTGATGCCTACTCAAGCCGTGCCCAAAATTGAGGTGCCAAAACCAAAGGAGGTCAAAGGCAACCGATCCGCCCAAGAGGTGGATAACTTCGTGTGGAGCATGGAGTAATGCTTTGGCGCCGTCAACATCCAAGACGATTCGATCAAGGTATGAACCGCTTCCATGTTCCTTACTAATACGGCAATGCTTTGGTGGCGCAATAGGTGCGATGAGATTAGACGCGGCGCCGATCCCATGAGCACGTGGGATGACTTCGTGAGGGAGTTCCGCGACTACTTTTTCCCCGAGTTTGCTCAACAAGAAGCCCGTAGCATGGTCCATCGCCTCGAGCAAAGAGGTGCGATCCGAGAGTACGTGAAGGAGTTCACAGAGCTCAAACTCCAAATTCGTAACCTAAGCGAAGAGGAGGCTTTCGGAGCGTTCATGGATGGATTGAAGCCATGGGCACAACTTGAGCTGAAGCGGCGGGACATGAGTAGCCTTGCGCGTGCGCTAAGCATGGCCGAGTCGCTCGTTGACCTCACCAGAACCGAACCAAGGAGTAGACCAAGGGATTGGAGCTCGGATCGACCTTGTGAAGACGAAGCGAGAAGCACTCCCTGAGGCGCACATGATCAAAGCAATCGTGCCAAAACATGGGGAGAAGGAACTTCTAAGCCATCCTTCTAAAGGGGTTGACCGCAAATGGACTACACGAGTAAGTTCGATCAACCTCCGCCCTCTCCTTGCTTTATTTGCAAAGGTCCGCACTTGACCCAAATGTGCCCGAAGAGGGGTCGAATAAACGCCCTCCTAGCCATCGAAGAGGTGGAGGAGGAGCCCAAAGAAGAAAGGTGACAAATCTAACTTAGAGGTGTGAAGACGATCAACTTAGTCCAAGCTCGATCGCCGTCCAAAGAAAAAGCTGTGTCGAACTCAGAAATGTTCTTCGTGGAGGTCGACGTGTGCGGTTGAACACTCTTTGCCTTGGTCGACACGGGAGTGTCGAACATGTTCATGTCGACCAAAGTGGTGAAGGCCTTAAAGCTTCGTGTGGAGTCAATCGGGAATACCTTCAAGCCGATCAACTCGGAGGGCGTCCATGGCATAGGAGCGACTTCGGACGTGGATGTCAAGATTGGTGGATGGAAGGGTAAAATGGATTTTGAGGTAATCCCTCTCGATGATTATGATCTCATCCTTGGTATTCAATTCTTCGATAGCGTGAGAGCCATGATCAACATGAGGACCAAGTGCATTGTGATCCTCGACCCTAAACACCCAACGACGATCGCCATGATCAAAGGAGTGGTCAACACCAAGACCATTGTCACGATCCGATGCCTCGACAAGAACTTGAAGTCCATGAAGCAACTAAACAAACTGGCCGAGGTGAAGCCAAAGGTAGAGTTGGATCCTACTCCAACACACGCCATGCCAATCCAAGTGCTCTTCCCTAAGGTTGAGTGCGCGCCGCATGCTCCGTCCAAGCTGAAGATGGAGTCGCGTGCCAAGTTCGAGTTCATCATAGAAGGTTGTGGTCCTTCGTACGTGAGCGTCCGCACCAAACGAAACCAAAACAAGAGAGCCCGTGCTCGTACCAAGAAGGCTACCCGTCAAGCTGTGAGGGACGAGGACGTTGCTCAAATGAGTGGGGGAGAATGTCACGGGCCGAATGAAGACTGATCCAAGAGGTTCCCCGAGCACGACCGTGACTCGTTCGTGGTCGACTTCCTGTGCTCGCTCGGATTTCCAATGAGCCTTCTCCCCGAAACTTCTAAAAGTCCCTAGCCTTATTTATGTCGGTAGCCAGTAGTTGGTAGTTGTCATAAGTGTCAGTGGTTAGTAGCCACCATTAGTGTTGGTAGATGAGGTGGTGCGATCTCGTCCACCGATTAAATTTTAGATCAATTGTTGTAAGCTGAGGCCCTCAAGTATAAGAAGGGGTGTCCTCTTTCATTTGTAAGCATCCACTACTTCCGCAATACAAAACTTCTATCTTTCCAGAGCTCCTCTCTCTAGATACTTTCTCTCTCTACGATTCAGGTATACGAGCGAGTGAGCGTTCGATCGAGCAAGGCTTGGCTTAGGTGCTTCGGCGATCCAAATCGATCCTAAAGTGCTCGAGTCGCCGCACAGTCACGATCCCAATCGATCGGCCCATGACACATGCATGTTGTTTAATGGGTGAAGGGTTGCTATCTCCATACCAGACCCATCTAGTCTTCGTTTATCTAGACCTTTCATGTGCTCCACTTGTTTGCAAATCACAAGACCCATTACATCTCTCCTCTCACAATAGCCCACCCCAATTCCCATTGATTGGGTTCTCTAGTTCTAAATTTTACTTTCGAACCATGCTCACCCCTTATCGCTACCCTTTGCCATAGTCTGCTAAAAAATTGGAGGTCATCTTTTGAATCCAATAAACTATGTGCAAGATGCTTTGAGTTTGGGTCACTTATACATGTCAAAGGTCCATACTTAACTAGTTCATGATATCTGGAGGGTGTTTTACGAGCTTTCAAATAGCCAAGTTGCCATACCTATGTCTCTAAATTACAGAGAAATAAATAAATAAAACCCTCAAACGTTTTTTTAGTTGCCCTCAAAATGTTTAATCTAGTCCCTAGAATATCATAACTCTCAAACGTTTGCATCACATAAAAGGAATAGCATCAACATCAATATCACGTTAGAAAATCTAAACCAAAAGTTTAAACTATTAGATAGAGGGGGACCACATGCATATAAAGGGCATATTGTCAAATGATGTTGGACAATATTTCAACAACAACGAAGGAGAAATAAAGTTAATCTACTGAAATTTTGCTGAAATGAGAAGGGTAATAACTCAATGACAAGTGCCATTATCTGGAAGAACGAAAAGTAGGTGGCATTTTGTCTTCATTGAACAAGACCTTTTAACATTTTGTTAAATCACTGCTGATTGTTTTAAAAATTTAAATTGTTAATGAAATGTTTAAGTTGGCAAAAAAGTGGATTTTCACCCATGCATAGGCTGCACTTTTGTTCGAGACTAAACATGTCAATATATAGTAAGAAAGGCACATAAGTGGTTGGAAAAATTTGAATTTAAAACCTCCTACTTTGATATCACGAATGAAATTGTGGGATTAAAGCTAAAGTTGTTGGATAAAAGTGTGATTTAATACTTGATCATTTTAACAGAGTAAAAGAGGTACACATGCTGTTCATGTCAAACAAATTGGATTTAAGACTTTACATTACTGAGTATTGGTGCTGGATAGAATATCTTAGTCACTTACCACACACTGGGTCTTAAGAAATTTATATTGTAAATACGTACTACCGTAGCAAGTTGTAGACTTGGTTGGGAGAAAAGTCATAATGATTGTGGATATATTTACCCCGATAAGCGTACAAAGTTGAAGTACCAGGTTGATTTTAATTTCCCTCACAAATAATCTAATAGCGGGCATCCGGGTCATAATTACACAAATATTGTTTTATTACATCTTTAATTGAGAAAGAGAGAGAGGGGGGTTCAATGCATTTCCAGCACATAGTTTAGTGGGACTAAAGGTTTGGGGGAAGGAGATGGTGGTGGTATAGGATTTAATAGTGGAAAATGAGGATCACATGGTAATTAAATAACAACGCAATTTGAAATAAGAGTTTTAAAAAGGAAAATGAGGATAGCATGATAATTAAATGATAACGCAACTTGAGATGAAGAATTTTGAAAAAGATGTCATATCGTAAATTGAACATTTATAATAAAGATAAAATGTCACATCATATCATCTCACATGAAATATACAAGCATGCGATTCCATTTTTTATTCCTATGGTATAACAAATTCAATATATACTGACAAGCAATAGATGGAATCTACATAGAGTATATTCTTTCTTTTTCCCTTTTTCTCTTGGCTTACCAAGTAATTTCCAACAATTATCTATCGTATGATGCGGACGTTTGCAATATTCGCAATATAATTTACATATCCCCTTTGAATATTGTCCAAAATTATTTGAAGAAGCGGAAAAAACCTGACCGTCCGATGTTTTTACTGTGGAGTTATAACCACCGTGTGATTCAACCGAGCCGAAGGATGAAATCCTTGCAGACCGTCAAATCGTTGTGGAAGATCTGAGTCATTGGTTCCTTCCCTTTTAAGGGATTTTTCCCTAGTTGCGAGAAACCCTAGCCCTTTGTGACTTTCTCTCTCTCGGGCTAGGGTTTTGATGCCCGAATCTTGTCGAAAGCCATGGAGTGTGAGGGCGATGCTGTCGCTTCCTCGCTATGCTTCGGAGCCGCGAGCCTCTGGCTTTCCTCTTGGACGGTTAGCTGAAAGATTCGTCTAAGGGGGGGCACTGGATCCATCCTAGAATCTTCGAACGGAAGGTTAGGTATGTTTCGTTCAAATCAAGAGAAATCGAGTAGCCTTTTCCCTCTCCTTTATGGATATGTATTGTTTAAGGGTTTTTGCTGGTCCTTCGAGTTTTTCCTCTGCGGCTTCGAGTTGATTCTAAAGCGACAATAGCTTGTTGTAACAAGCCATGACCGTCATATTTCCCTGTTTTAATTCGCTAAGTTCTTGCATAAGAGAGAAAATTCTAGCTCGATCTAACTTCCCATACATTTCTTTGATGTTGTCCTACATCTTCTTTGAGTCCTTCGTCGGTGGGAGGCCGGCTACGACGTCTGGAGAATCACAGTTGCCAATCCACGTTTGGATGAGGTGGTTGCACTTTCTCCAATGTCTGGCTAGTCGCTCGTCCGAAGGGATGGATATGGTTCCGTTGAGGAAACCGTCTTTGTCCTTCGTCATGAGGGCTCGCTAGAGGTCCTGCGACCATCTGGAGTAGTTTTTCGACCCAGTCAGTTGCAGACTGATCAGTCGCAATTCTGGCCATCAGCGGTTGACACGTACAAAGGATTGTCGGGCTCTAGTTGGCCGATGAGAGCCGCAATCGGAAACGGCAGAAAATCAGGTGCGAGATTCGGGTAGGGATTCGTCCTTGTACCCGATCTGCTAGACCCGGGTCCATAGCTCGCATTAAAAAATCCCGGGTAGGGATTTGTCCCTAAACCTGGTTCACCCGACCCGCCAATTTGTTTTGAATCGACAGTCGAGTTTGCCCCACTTGTGGCTGGTGGGCTCCCGTCGGGTTGGGGTTTGCTTTGGCTGCTCTCTGTCCCCGGCAATGATGCATGTGGGCCTGGCCCAATGTACCATGGATAAGATACCCACCGGTAAGGATGGCCTAAAATGGGCCGCCCCATATTTGACTGAGCCGGGTAAATTTGCCATTGTACGCCTTGGGCCTAGGTCATAGGAATTGTGCCTTGCGTTTCTTGTGTAGGTGTAGCATCTCCTGCGGGTGGAGCATTAGCAGCAGCCGACGAGTTCTCTGGACGAGTCATGGTAAGTGTTGGTGTCTGCTTTTTCTTTCTCTAACGAAATTGATTCCTTTGCAACTTTGATATGTTTTGCAGATCAAAGAACTTGAAAGGCAATCAGTGCGGAAGCGGAAATGGAATCAAGAGCCTGAAGCTCCGATACCATGAAAGAAAGTGTAGAGGAGCAAGAAGCGTAGGAATTTTAGGGAGAAATGCCTTTATGTATTTATTCAATTGTATTCAATGTACAATGCTTTGTAATTATAATACAAGAGGTATATGAATAAAAGGAAAATAGATATTCTACAAATCAATTTAATATCTCAATCTAATCCCTAATTGATTTAATGCAAAATTTCAATCAAATCAGATTTCCATCATATCTTCCAAATCTTCAAGCATATCTTCCAACAACGTAAATTGACCCTTTATAATAAAGATAAGATGTCACATCATATCATGTCACATGAAATATACAAGCATATGATTCCATTTTTTATTCCCATGGTATAACAAATTTAATATATACTGACAAGCAATAGATGGAATCTAATATGAATAGAGTATATCGATACCATACCATACAATTGTGAGGGCACATGCTTTCTTTGGACTATGGTATCGATTATTGTATAATAGAAGTATATTAAGTACATATATATGTGACATGTGGTTGATAATGTTATCATTTATTATCATTAATCAACTTTGATCCTCATTATTGCAGCCCCACTGCTCCCCTTTGAGGATGCTTGTTGACCCAATTCCGATAATTACCTTCTGTCTCTTCTTCTGGCTTTTTCTTGGCTAATTAAAATTAATGAGTAGATTCTCTAATGAACTTTCTATGCTAGATTAATACAGCAAAGAGCATATCAATCGCATGCAAGCACGAGACAACGAAGAAACAATAGTTTAAAGAGAGAGTCACGAATTGTCGGACAAGACATTATCAGTGTCCTCCTCTCACGATCGGGACCAATTTAACCTCATAAACTGATTTTGTTTTCATTTTTGGGCCAAGTAAAGGAATTTACTTATAGAAGAATTACCAAATTCATCCTTAATTTTTTTTCTTGATTACAATGTGCATCCCTTGGAAAGTCTTTCTACGGCATATGCTGAATATTCATGATTATTCACAATTAATGATGGCGTCAACATTTCTATTGGGGTTTTCAACTAGAGACCTAATATAAACAAAGATATATAAAGTTCAAAGGATGTGATCATACAAAAACAAAAAGGGAAAAAAAAAGGTCAAAAGCGACATTACATGTATTGAAAATTTCGGGCACGTAATAACTTTAACCTATAAAAGTAGACAAAAGTAAGGGCCCAAGGGATAACAAATTCAGCTAGAATTGTATTACTAAATTTCAGGAGAAGTAAAACAAAATGGCGCAAGAAGTGATGATAATAGCTGAAATTTGCTTAGATTAATTAAGCTTAATACGGATCACGAATTTGTCAGCTCAGAAACTTTAGATTCGAGGCAAGAGTACCTAAGTCACCAAGATAACCGGACAAGCAAGCGCACTGCAAATCCATAGTCCCAGTGCTCTCCATCTGCAGCTGAAAGAGAAAGAAACAAAGGGATCGCCCACAAACGACATACAGACAGATTACTTCACTTCGTTTAAGGCTTTCCCATTAGCAAGCATCTAAAAAAACCCTTAGCTAGATCCAAAAAGCCAGGTTCAACGGAAGCTAAAGAATTCCATTTCGACCCTCAGTTTCAAAGGATGGGTTGAAGAGCAGTACGTAAAGAGCTCCCCCAACGCAGTGCACATGCAGACAAAGGAAGCTATACCCAGCCCTTTTTTTAAGGAAAGTTGACGATTTTCACGTACGGGGCGGCTTGCTCTCGTAGATCCTCCTTGGAGAGATGGTGGCTCACGTTCTCAAGAGTACGGCGATCCAGACAATATTGCTGTCTCCCAGACTCTGTCGGTCGGCCGTGCGTATTTCCAGGGTTTGGGCAACACGATAGCTGTTCTCCTTTTGATTGCAAAGAAGGTAATCGCGAGATGCGTGCGCTACTTGTAAATTAGTTTCATCCCACACCAAAAACGTTGGCCTTAAATGGTAAATGTAGGTAACCGGGGGTAGGAACACTGTCACGTGGTTACCTACATTTACCATTTAAGGTAGACAGCGGCCTAGTAGGATTTTCACCTACCTCATATCACGTCGGGTGAGGGACAGGGATTAGTTACCCCATGCTAGCCCAGTCGTAGTCTGTATTCCTACAGACGCAATGTTTTTGGGATTGGTTACCCACTTCCACTGCCTATGAGCCCCCAAATCCCTAGGTCTATCTCTATCCACCCGACCGAGGGGATGGGGAGGCAAGTATGGGGTCACCCACCCCAGGGCGATTCTCCCGCCTTTACCTCCATGAGCAGTTTTAGGACTTACTCAGGTCCGAGCTATTCTCCTTTTGATTGCAAAGCGACAAAGCCAAATTGCATATTAAACCAAGGAAATAGCAAGTTGCGTGCGCTACTTGTAAATTAGTTTCATCCCACACCAAAAACGTTGGCCTTTTGCTCCGATCAAGAAATTGCTTTGTTTATTTAGATTTGGCGTCTCGGAACAATGATAAAAAAAAAAAAAAAAAAAAAAAAAGATTTTTAAGTGATTGTTCAGGTGAACCGTCATAGTGATTCCAAAACGTTTTTATAGAGAGAGTGTGGGATGCCAAAAAAAAAAAAAAAAAACTACAGGCGGAGATTCTTTAGGAGATGTACATGCATGCAGACGTACATATTAGTTACATGCCGGAGCATCTATGCTGTGCTCTTAATTATAACACACGATATTATTTCAAATGAAATGACCGAATGATTTTAGAAACTTGTTAATATTGGGTTTAAATCTCTTACTAGCATAGTGTACTTTTGATATGCTTTGTTTATATTTTCGTTTTCTTCATATTTGGACGGAAGCAGGTGGCTTAGAGTTTAGAGTGAAAGTGTACGATTTTTTGAAGTTGTATATAGATGCAAGATGATAGTATATTATATATTTGTGCATTGGCAGCCAGGGTTGCTTGGGAAACAAAATTTTTCCCAGTCTCTCAATCAGGCAATTTTTATTTATTTTTGTTTAATTTCCCGACGGAGGAGTTAGATCCTAAGATTACACCCTCCATAAATTTGACCACGTTACCAAAAATTTTAAAGGACCCAAGTTTTTTTTAATATAATTTAATTACAAATTACTACTTTAATTAAACGCATTGCAGCTTCTCTTGTTGTCATCGACACGGATTTAGATGTTTTGATTTATCAAGATCTACTAAACTAGGACAACCGCGAAAGATGGAGGAACTCCAACTATACAAATAGAAAGAGAGAGCATAATAAGATATAATTGGAAGATGGTCCTCGTGTGGAATAATTTGATTAAAAATTTTAGGGACATAACATTTATATTAAGTGTTGGAAGGTGTTAAAAGAATATTTCTGTGGGGTTACGTGATATTTCGAGCTAGGTTCCGGAAATGGAACCTCTAACTATGAACATTGCATGGAGTTTTTTTTTTTCCTTTTCTTCTAATCAATGAAAAAAAGAAGAAGGAAGAATATATAACAATGGCGTGCATTACTTCTGCTTTAGGGGTTAGTACATCCCTTAAGTAAGTGGACCATACTTGAGAACCAATCACAGTTTGACACATCACTAAGCAAACCGATTTTATAAGCTCAACTTGGTAAGTCCAACATTTCTCGGGAATTTCTTATCATCATCATCATCATCATCATCATCATCATCCTTTTACAATTCCCAGCATGTCTTAATTTGAATAATCGTTAAACAAATAAAGATTCAAGAGATCTAAAGTAGTTGCACCCTCACTATTTTTCTCCGTCAATTAATGATGAATACGTTGTTAAGCAATGAACAAACTAACAGATGTTGTACTTCAAGTTTAACATGAGAAGAAGAAATTATCAAAGAAATCATGTGGAATGATAATGAACACTAGAGATTTGTGTGCTTAGATACATGTACTAGCACCTATTTCATGGGGAGAACAAGCCGCTAAGAATTGCACTATAAATCTAAATAATAAATAGTTTACATTAGCTCAATCACTCAAGTATTTGATAGATTATATCCAATGTAATCTCATAAACGCCACACGACAAATCTTTCGCAAATAACTCACTGAGAAAATTCATTGATAAAACTCTAACTTCTCTTGTTTGCTCTAATATGCTAGAACCATAATCCACCTCTTATATATATTTATATCCAAAATAGGAAACCCTTTTCAACGATTTATATTAGGAATTCAATTTCAATAAAGATTTTTAGCTTCATATGTTCGATCAATCAAAAGCAAGATCCAGACTTTCTCATTTAAATTACATGATCAGGCTTCGAATTGCAATTCGTTCATGAATTCGAACTCAAGACATTGCTAATAACCATATATTATCATCGTCGTCGCCATCACATGTCAAAAGAAGGGAAGCTTTCATTGAAAGACTCGAAAACCTAGCTGTACCTACTCCACGCCACAGTGATTAGGAAAAAAAAAGCAAACAAATTGCACATATAGTACTATAGAAAAAGATGAAATACCAATTTAACTTTAATTAGCTTCCGATAAAATGCGTTTATTTATAACATCAAGCTCCAATCCTCGTCGCCCAAGAAGATCATAGTACGCACGAAACCCTAATCAGTCCCTAACCTCGTATTATCGTCCACTATTCAGGATCAACATGTACTCAGCGAGTTCCACAGTATCAGAATCAGATGTTACTCTTTTAGAGCGCATTCGCCAGCATCTTCTCAACGACGATGACGACTTTGAAACCCTGGCGAAAATCGCTGAAAATGTTCGGTTCCATTGCCCAGATTCAAGTTTCATCACATTCCCTTCACTGGAGACAAAAATGTCCTTCGAAGCAAATGATGACGACGCGGACGTCCATCACGATCCCCTGAAAGACGCGGTGGGATTCGAATCACCCGGCTCGTCGAATGAGCAACCGGTCGTGGATTACGGACACGTCGAAGCAAACGAGGCCATGCCTGCGGTGATGCGCGAATGTGACGCCCAGCCTGGAGGGCGTCTCTACAGGGGAGTGAGGAGGCGGCCGTGGGGGAAGTATGCGGCGGAGATTCGGGACCCAAAGAAGAATGGCGCAAGGAGGTGGCTCGGGACTTACGAGACATCACAGGAGGCTGGGTTGGCTTATGACCGGGCAGCGTTTGCAATGCGTGGGGCCAAGGCCAGGCTAAATTTCCCTCACTTGATCGGCTGCGATGAGGTGGAGCCCGTGAGGGTCACTCGGAAGCGGCACCGCTCACCTGAGGCTGGGAGCGGCTCGCTGGATTCAAAGTGTAGAAAGGAGGACTCGACTGGCTCGGCCGGTGACCCTGAGGAGCTTAATGGCTATGTCATGTCGTTTCAATAGAGTGGAACTTGAAATGGACGAGAATGAGAGGTATTACGTGATGATTTTTAGTCTTGTGTAATGAACCTGCGTCAAGCGTCAAGCGTATATTTTTTGTTTCTAATTTATTAATTTCTTTTTGGGGCCCGGGAGGTTGGGAAGGGCCGCCGCGGGGGTTTTAAGGGGAAGAAATTAGAAGAAATTCAAGTGGAGGTTTGGTCAAATTTTCTGGATAGGAAATTGACAATGACTGCTGCTGCTGTTGATCTTTAACGTTCCATGCTATCATACTGATAAATTTGTTATTACACTGCTTTGAATCGCCACCTAAGATAATCATACATATGAGAAGATATGCGATCGCTAATGCTTTTCTTGGAAAAGATGGGAAGTTGAAAATGAAAAGTGAGAAGTGGGGATATAGAAAATGGAACCAACTTTGAAATCATCCCTCTACTATAGACTACTGCTTCTTTGAGAAACATAGAAACTAGAGTTGATTTTGATGGTGTAATTTATTTAAGATAAATCAATCAAGATTGATTCGTTGACCACTTGATCATGAGTTGATTTTGATTGTTTTCAAATAGCAGAGGGAAATTCAAACTCAATTGGCCGATTAACCTACTCATCTATTTGGGAAAAGTGTTGGAAAAAGTCTTAAATCTATTACATTGGTGTCAATTTAATTCTAAATCTTTTGAACTAGTATCCTAACCATTTTGACTTGTGCCAATTCAATCATTCCGGTTAATTTTAGCTGGATATTGTTGACGTGGACGCTGACCGACTTGTGCGACACCATTAGCGCTGACGTGGATAATTTTTAACAATATTTTAATAAATTTTCGATTCTTCTATTCTTTTTTTGATTTTTTTCTTTCCTTTCTTCTTCTTCCTTTTGCTATTGTCCAGCCACTAGGGCTTAGCCTTGCCTTGGCCAGGCGAGGCTAGCGCGCCCGGCCATGGCCAATGGCTAGCTATCGCTCATGGTCATTGGCCGGTCACCAGCAAAAGGAAGAAGAAGAAAGGAGAAAAAAAATCAGAAAAAAAATTAAATATTATTAAAAGTTATCCATGTTAGTGTTGATAGTGCCACATAAGCCGATCACATCCACATCAACAATATTCAACCAAAATTAGTGGGAATGACTGAATTGGTCCAAAGTCAAAACATTTAGGACTAAATTGGCGTTAATTCAAAAGGTTTAGGGTTGAATTGGCACTAAGTCAAAAAGTTGAGGACTAAAGTGACATCATTAAAAGGTTTAAAACTAAATTGACACAAATATAATAGGTTTATAACTTTCTTGACACTTTTCCCCATATTTCTAGGAACATAAAAACACTTAGGTTAAACATATTAGGTACTCCATGCATTATGATGTTCCAACCTAATGAACCTATATAACTGTTGGTAAGACTTTAAGTCCTCAAAATGAATTTTGATTTTCCAAGTCGAGTAAACTTTGATTGATAAAGCCCTAAGCCAGACCCCAATTAAAAAGCCTCCTAAAAAGAGGGGGAGGGGGGCTATTTTTCTGCATGTATGATTTGTTCATAAGTATTGGTAACAGTTGACGAGTATGTAATTCTATATTATGTTTATTTAAGTGAATCTTATATTTTATTTTGTGCAATCAAGTTTTTTTAATCAATTACAGGCATCGGCATCTCAAATTGCAAGGGGCAATGCCAGTACGGCGATGGACATTTGGAGCCGATGCGACGTTGGATCAGCAAATTACTAAGGAATTGATTAATTGTACAAAGTGAAATCCCGTAAAACAGAGAGATGGGGCGACTAGTCCCCCCCCACCTCGCGAGGGTCTTTGGTCATTGCCCCCATTCCCCTTCTCTCTCTCTACTAAGATTTGACGACATGGATCATCAAATTGGTAAAAATTGTGCCTATCTCCATTTGGGTGTCGAGTGATGAGGGCACGGAGATTATTGATTTAGATGATTTTAGTTGTTTGATGGGCCTCTAAGAATTGGCATTGTCTCAAAAAGCCA
>CM024577.1:15033477-15118477 GCA_014182395.1 Eucalyptus sp. ANBG9806169 | reverse complement strand
TGGAAAACCTCTCAAAAATCCAAAAAGCCTTAGGGTTTAAATAAAATTAGGTATCGGAAGGACATTAGTGATTAACTAGTATAATCAAGTCTCCGAACCTAGTTTCTCTGGTTGCATAGGAGCGAGTATTTCTCCCGATACTTCGCTTGAGTTTCTAATTGACTCACCCCAAATTGATTAGTGGTGACTCCTATTTAAAATTAACTTATAAGTTAAAAACTTAGACTATTAAGTCGTGAATTAGTGGACTTGGGAGAGTCTAGGCTAAACCTAATAAACATAGTCAAACCATTAACCTCAATAGGCGCCCTCCTAAAGGGGCACCAAAAAATAGAGGTTGCGACATGGATTATTATCTCTCCTTTTGCTTTGATAAGCTATATATTATCCATATGATTACATTAGATAGTTGTAGTCAAAATTCACGAAATAAATTTATTAATTAAAAAAGATAAGGACATATTAATATTATTCAATGAGCAAAAGTCAGTTTATTTATTTTCTAGAAAAAATAAGAGGAGGTACGGCTTCTCATTTTTATTTCAGGACTGATTTTTACTTGCATTAATAGAACCATATAAAATGCAAAACACGTGAAACTTCACAAAATGTAATGTTGATATATATGCTCACAGAGTTTTTCTATAATCCATTAGAGTTTGAATATTATTTTACATTTTGACAGGAAATTTGTCTAACCCTTTACATGTGCCCCACTTGTCCGCAAATCACATCTCTCCCCTAGCAGTAGCAGCAGCCCGCCCTAGTAGGCTAGTACCACCACACTTCCCCATAGTCCGCTCAAAGCACTGGAGGTCATACTTATGAATCCAATAAACTACATGCAAGATACTGTGTCAAAATCAATAAAATAAATATTTTGTTAAAAAATGTCAATATGTAGATTGACCTTTATAATTAAGATAAAATGTCACGTTATGTCAAGTCATACGAAATACTTAGGCATGTGATTTCATCTTGAGTTCCCACTGTATTCCAAATTTTATTATATATAGAGTGTATCGATATTGCACAACACAAATTCAAAGGGCACATGCTTTCTTTGGACTTATTTATATAATAGAAGTACATTATGTACATAAATAAGTGGCATGTGGTTAATAATAATATATCATATCTTATGATTAATCAACTTTTGATCCTCATTATTGCAGCCCTACTACTTTCTCTATGAGGATGCTCGTTGACCTAACTCCGGTAATTACTTTCTGTCTCTCTTCTTCTGGCCTTTTTATTGGCTAATTAAAATCACTGAATGAATTCTTTAATGAGTTTCGAATGCTAGATTAATTAGTTAATGAGACACTCAACGTTATAGCCAAACTGCTCTATAAACTTAATACAGCAAAGAGGATATCAATCGCATGCAAGCACTTCACAATTAAGAAACAAAAGTTTGAAGAAAATGTCACATCACAAATTGTCGGACAATACATTATTAGTCTCCTCTCATCATGAGGACTGATTTAACCTTATGAACCGTTTTTGTTTTAAATTTTGGGCCAAGTAAAGTAATTTTCTTTTAGAAGAATTTCCTAATTCATCCTCAATTTTTCCTTTGATTACATTTTGCATCTCTCAGAAAGTCTTTCTATAGCGTGCACCGAATA
Organism: Eucalyptus sp. ANBG9806169; assembly: GCA_014182395.1. Classification (NCBI taxonomy): domain Eukaryota; kingdom Viridiplantae; phylum Streptophyta; class Magnoliopsida; order Myrtales; family Myrtaceae; genus Eucalyptus; species Eucalyptus sp. ANBG9806169. The sequence continues at coordinate 15,116,846 of CM024577.1, read as the reverse complement.
TTCATGATTATTCATAATTAACGACCACGTCAAACTTTCTATTGAGGTTTTCAACTAGAGAACTAACGTAAACAAACAAAAAATATATATGATGTAAAAGATCTAATTATAGAAACACAAAAAGGAAAAGAAAGGGTCAAAAGCGACATTACAAATATTGAAAAATTTCGGCGACCTAATATCTTTTAACCTATCAAAGTAGACAAATGTAAGTGTCCAAGGGATAACAAATTCAACTAGGAGTGTATTGCTAATGTTAAAAAAATAAAAAAAATAAAATGGCGCTTCTAAAAAGGGCATGCGAGTGAGGATGATATTTGAAATTTGCTCAAATTAATTTTCATAATGAGCGGCCAAAAGAGAAACGTCGAATCACCACGAATTCATCTACTCAGAACTTTCACATTCGAGGCAAGAGTACCGAAGTCAACAACATAATCCAACAAGCAACTACGCTGCAATCCATAGCCCTAGATACTTTCCATCTGCAGGTGAAAGAGAAAGAAACAAAGGGATCGCCTACGATATAGAGACAGACTCCTTCACTTCATTTACTGTTGTTACCAAGTTTCTAAAAAACCCTTAGCTAGATCCAAAATCCCAAGTTCAACGGAGGTTTAAGAAATCCATTTCCACGTTCAGTTTCTGGGATGGGTCGAAGAGCGGTACGTAAAGAACTCCCCCATGCAGTGCCAGATGCAGAGAACCGAAGCTATTCGCGGCCTACTTCAGGAAGATCCTTCTTGGGAGATGGAGATGCACGTTCTCAGGAGTACAGCGATCCAATCTGCATTGCTGTATCTCCCAGACCGTGTCGGTCGGTCATGTGCATTTCTAGGGTTTGGGCCGATCGCCATAAAAATAATGCTTGATCAGCACGATGGTTGATCTCCTTTTGAATACAAAGAGATTAAGGAAACTGCATGTTAAATCGGGAAATTGCTTTTTTTTTCTTTAGGTTCTGCATCTCGGAATAATAAAAAAAGAATTTTAGTGACTATTTGAATGGGCAGCCACGGTAATGTTTAGTAACATCAATGGCGAGAGCAACGTTTACTGAGAGAATGCGGAATGTCGAAAAAAAAAGGGGCAGGAAATCCTTTGGGAGATGTACGTTTATATAGGAGTACATACTACTAGTATGTTGGAGCATCTATGCTAAGCTCTTAATTATAATTCACTATATTATTTTGTATGAAATGACCGAATGATTTTAGGAACTCGTTGATATTGGATTTAAATCTGAGTAGCATAATGTATGATATGCTTTGTTTATATCTTAGTTTTTTTCACATTAGCACGGAAACAATTGGCTTAGAGTATTAGAGTGAAAGTATATGATTTTATAATGTTGTATATAGATACAACATAATATGTATTATATATTTGTGTATTGGCAACAAGGCTTGCGTCGGAAACAAAGTTTTTGCCCAGTCTCTCCATCAGGTAATTTTTTTTTTTTCAATTTGCCGACAGAGGAGTTAGATGCTAAGATTGCACTCTACATAAATTTGACCATGTTACACGAAATTTTATGAGGACACAAGTTTTTTTAATATATATTTTACTTTTTTACGAATTACTACCTTAATTAAAGGTGTTAATGCAGTAATTATTGCCACGGATTTAGGTGAGAGAGAGAGAGAGAGAGAGAGAGAGAGAGAGAGCGAGCATAGATACCACATAATAAAATAAGATATAATTGGAAGATGGTCCCTGTGTGGAATAATTTAATAAAAAGGTGAAGGGACATGACATTTATAGCAAGTGTTGGAGGGTGATAAAAGAATATTTTTGTGGGGTTACGTGATATTTCGAACTAGGTTTCATAATAAAATAAGATATAATTGGAAGATGGTCCCTGTGTGGAATAATTTAATTAAAAGGTGAAGGGACATGACATTTATAGCACGTGTTGGAGGGTAATATAAGAATATTTTTGTGGGGTTACGTGATATTTCGAGCTAGGTTCCGGAAATGAAATATCTGACAACGAATATTTCAATAAGTTTTTTTTTTTCCTTTTCTTTTTATCAATGAAGATAAAAGGAAAAGAAAGAAATATAGAAATGCTGTGCATCATTTCTCTTTAGGGGTTAGTACTGGCATAAGTAAGTGGATCATATTTGAGAATCAATCACAATTTGACAAACTTACAGATCTTATAATTCAAGTCTAACATGAGAAGAAGAAATTACCAAAAAAATCACATGGAATGATAATGAATGTTATAGATTTATGTGCTTTGATTTAAAGTTGACATGTATATCACGGGGAGAACTAGTCGTCAAGAAATGTGCTATGAATATGGATAATAAATAATTTACATTCGCTCAATCGCTTGAGTATTTTCCCATCTTAAAATTATATCCAAAGTGAATTAATAAACATTATATTACAAATCTCTCACATAGAACTCATTGAGAAAATTTGTAGATAAAAACCCTAACCTTCTCTTCTTTGCTCTAATATGCTAAAACCAAAATCCACCTCATATATAACATAATATAACATAATATAATATAATATAATATAACATAATATTTGTATCCAAAATAGGAAACCCTTTTTAATTGACTCAAATTAGGAATTTAACTCCAATAGAGATTTATCAATCAAAAGTAAAAGATAGGCTTTCCTAATTTAAATTATATGATTAGGCTTTTCATCGGATTTCGTTTACGAATTCAATCTCGAGATATTGGTCACCATCTATGTAAAAACAAGGGAAGCTTTCACTGAAAGACTCGAAACCAAGCTGTCCGTGCTCCACGCTGCTGTGATTACAAAGAAGCAACCAAATTGCACTTACAATACTAATAAACAAGATGAAGGACACTTTGAGAAAGGACTTTAATAGCCTCCCGATAAAACGTGTTTATATATACTTTCAAGCGTCGAACCTCGCTACCCAAGAACATCATAATACTCACCAAACCCTAATCAGTCCCTAACCTCGCATATTGTCCACTATTCAGGAACAACATGTGCACAGCAAGTTCCACAATATCAAAATCAGATGTTGCTCTTTTAGAGTGTATTCGCCAGCATCTTCTCGACGACGACGACGACTTTGAAACCCTCGCGAAAATCGGTGAAAATGTTCGATTCCATTGCCCAGTTTCAAGTTCCAACACATTTCCGTCCTTGGAGACAACTATGTCCTTCGAAGCAAATGACGACGACGTGGACGTCCATCACGATCCCCTGAAAGATGCTGTGGGATTCGAATCAGCCAGCTCGTTGAATGAGCAACCGGGTGTGGATCGTGGACACGTCGAAGCAAATGAGGCTATGCCTGCGGTGGTTGACGACTATGATGCCCGGCCTGGAGGGTGTGTATACCGGGGAGTGAGGAGGCGGCCATCGGGGAAGTATACGGCGGAGATTCGGGACCCAAAGAAGAATGGTGCAAGGAGATGGCTCGGGACTTACAAGACGCCACAGGAGGCGGCGTTGGCTTATGACCGGGCCGCGTTCGCGATGCGTGGGACCAAGGCCAGGCTAAATTTCCTTCACTTGAACGCTCGCAATGAGGTGGAGACAGAGAGGCTCACTCGGAAGCGGCACCGCTCACATGAGGCTGGGAGTGGATCGCTGGATCCGAAGCTGATAAAGGACTTGACTGGCTTTGCCAGCGATCCCTAAAAGCTTAATGGCTATGTCGTGTCATTCCAATCGTGTGGAACTTGAAATGGAAGAAATCGAGAGGTTTCGTGTGCTAATTTTCAATCATTATGTTATGAACATGAGTCAAGAGTATAATTTTATTATAAAAGAAGCATACGGAAAATTCATTTGTCCGATTTATTAATTTTTGTTTCTTTAGGGGGAAAACACAAATTAGAAGAAATTCCGACGGGGGTTTAGTCAAATTTTCTGGGGAAAAAATAGACGAATGCTGCTGCTGGTCTGTAATTTTCATGCTATCATACTAAAAATATTTGCACTTACACTGCTTTGAGTCGCCGCCTAAGATAGTCATACAGATGAGAAGATATGCGTTCGTTAATACTTTGTTTTTTTTGGGGAGGGAAGGGTGTGGGTGGGGTGGAGATGGGAATTGGAAAAAGAAAACCGAGAGGTGGGGACATAGAAAATGGAACGAACTTTAAAATCATGGCTGCTACAAATTACTCCTTTGAGAAACATTGAAACTAGAGTTCATTTTGATGGTGTAATTTTTCGTTGACTACTCAACCGCCAGTTGATTCTGATTATGTTCAAATAGCGTGAATGAATTAAACATTAATTCTTATCACAAGAATTTAATTGGCTTGAAAACTAATTTTCCTTAAATGTAATTAACCCAACAAAACCCACGAAATAACCTCCATCAAGTACTCGCTTGGAAACTGCACTTTAATATTTGTTCGTGATCAACGCAGTAACTCTCAGCCACGAGTTCATATTTAAAATATATGGACTCTGCCTTAAGAACCCAAACCGGCAGAGAGTAATTCCGTATCATTTCTTTCCTTCTTTGACCCATTGTTGTTTGTTGACCGAGTGATAGGAGTCCATGCCTATTGCGATTAGGAAACAAAATCCATGCTTTCCTCATTTATTTTATTTTATTTCTTCTTTCCACTCGGCAACAAAGGAGAAAGTAGCCTTTCCTAGAGAGGTGGGGGTTCGAATCCCCATATTCTCATGGGGGACTAGGGGTGGGGGTGATTTAATTTCAAGTGTGGGTTTCGACTCCTACGCCCTGCAAAGAGGCACGCAAAAGTTTGAGAGTGATTCTAATGAACATATGTAATTGAACAAGTAGAATTGCATACCGCCCATACTCCATCGTTAATGGTATTTTACACCATCAACCCTCATTTTGTTGGTTGGCCCACCCTTTCATCCTTTTCATAGGATCGGTACTTCCACTGCTCGCGTAATTCTTAGTTTAACTTTTCTCATCAAGCTCCGTCCGCCATCCCCAATTGCAACTTGCCATTTGAATCCTTGAAATTCGCTATTCCAATGTTGGGTCTGTTCGTTGGAATCTCTGTAATTAGTTGAACATCACCTTCCCCTTCGGTAATTTTACCGGTCTCTACTTTAACCGACCATTTGGCAACTGTTATCTCATCTTCTGCCTAAACCTTGCATGTCCAATTTCCCTGAACCCTGAACCATCAGCGACTTGAATTGAGGCGACTCTCATGGACACCCACGATCTGGAAGAGGAGTCACACCTTGCCGCCCTCGGCAATAGAATGGGCAGACTCTGGTCTGATCAAGAAATTGATGTTTGGGACAACTCTCCTCCGCTGGAAAGGATTGAAGAGTGCAAGAAGATATTAGTTGGTAAAATCCTTTCAAACCCATCTATCAATTTTCAAGCATTTCAAAGTACGATGAAGTGCGCATGGCGCACAGACCAAGTAGAGATTTCCCATAGAGAAGCTGGACATTATGTGGCTCATTTTAAATCAGAAAGTGAAAAACAGAGTGCTTGAAGGGGGTCCATGGTAGTTCTCTAACCATTTGGTTATTTTCAAGCCCTGGATACCTAACACACCATTACATTTATGATTTTAGTAGATGAGCATTTTGGGTACATGTTTTTGGCCTCCCCCTAGAGTGGTGCTCAGAACAAATGCTTTGCAAAGCGTTCAAATGTGTAGGGAAAGTATTGGAGGTAAAACTTGATACAAAGGAGGGTACTAACCTACGAGCAGGCTGAGTCCGAGTCGAATTGAATTTAAACAAACCGCTGAAAACAGGTGTTGACACCTAATTTTGGAAAAATAAAATTGCATTTTGAACAAAAGGAAAATAAGGGGAAAATCAATATGATTTGGTTATGAATGGAATGTGGAAATTCTGATTAGCAATCTTTGCTCCGGCGAATTTTCAAATCATAATAAATGTGGAAGGAAATTCTCGATCAGAGAAATTAGGTGAATAAAAGGGCAGGGATTTTGATAAAATGGAAGGAATCAAAACATTCGAGGAAAAATCAAACCGATTGCAAGATTTTGCTCCAATTTGCAGATCATAAATTGAGGCAACGAAAAAGAAAGCTCAAAAATTGCCATGGAAGATGGTGCTCGGAACCACTATAAAAAGGAGACCAAATTTTGTGAAAAGGGGGAGGAGAGCGGAGCTCAGGAGGCAATTTTCAAAAAATTCAGAGCAAATGTGAGGAAGGTTTTCTCCTTCGTTTCTTTCGAGTTCAAATTTCTTTAGGGGAGTCGACGATCTCGAGAATTCTTCGATTGGTCTATTGGATGGTGCAGTCCTCTTGACGATGCCCCATGTTCATCATGCTTCATGGATATTGACGACAAGCATAAAGCTAAGTCGAGCTTCTTCTTTTTTTTTTTTTTTTTTTTTTAGTTTGATTGTGTGCAATTCCAATTTGCTATTCGCACTAAGGTAATTTTATTTTTCTTGCCTAGATTAAACTCCTACATCTCCGACGATAATTCCAGCAGCGAGACATCAAAGTGGCCAACGTACCTAAGCGCGATTGCCATCCAGTGATTTCACTTTGTGATAAAACCAGGTTGTTTCTCTCCCTATTAAAGTTGTTTACCCCATATTTTCACCTAATTTACTTTGTTTTGTTCTGATGTTGTGGTCACAGGCAATTCAATGCCGAACAAAAGGCCACACAATTCCATATCCCACCATAATTGACAAGAGAGAGACGGCAAGAGAAGGGGGCGTCCACTCAAAAAGTTCTCGGAGGAGACTAACAAATGATCAAATCAAGAACTAGCCATATGCCCACCAACGCTGCTGCAATTCCCCTCCTTTAGTTTTATTTTTATTTCTTTCTTTTGCTTATTTTATGTTATATTATTGTGTTTTAAATTTTGTTATTATTGTTTAAGTTAGAATATGGTTTGTCAATGTTAATATTTGTGCATTTTGTATGCATTGTCCGTAGGGATTTTGTCCGAAATTAATGTAATTATTAATTTGATCCGAGAGACATCGGATCATTATTTTATTATATTAATTTTTGGACTTTTTTTGGTGAAATTTTAATTGTTAAATCACAATAATTATTTAATTTGGTCCGTAGGACTTCGGATCGATTTGTAATTGTTTTGATCTCCTTGTTGTGATAATTAGGGTTAGAATAACCGTTAATTTGACCTGTGAGACAATAGGTTATTTTTTCGATTATTTTAATCCTTTCTTGCTTTATTTTGTTGATAGTTTAGATTTAATATTTATTTAATAATTAATTATTTAAAAAAAATCAAAATTCTGCCTGAGCATATAGGTTTAGTAAATCGGACATGTGGGATTAGGTTTATGAAATTTTCGTCATCTAGTGATTGTTGCTAAGTTCATTGCTCGTCATTAGAACTAGGTCATTTGATTAAATTGCATATTTAATTGTTGCATTTCTTTAATTTCGAATTTTATGGAAAATACAAAAAATTAGAATAAATTCATTTCATGCTTTAAGATGGATTGCATGCTTATTCATGTTATATAGTTTAGGTCATATTGCCACGTCATATCATTTCATGTTAAATTAGTAGCATGCATTGCACGACTTTCATTAAATAAAGTGAAAACAAAAAATTGAGTGATTGCTTATTAATTAGAAATCATATCTAGGATTATTGATATGAATTCGACCTAACAACGCAGTTGCTTTCGTTGCTTTGAGGTAAGTCCTGCATTATTTTATTCGCTTTCTTGGGTGTTAAATTGGTGGTTTGTGCACTCGCATGATCGCCTCACACGTTAGGAAAATGAATTAAAATCAAATCAAGCTGCCTGCAAAACATTTTTGAAAATTAAAAAGAAATGGTACCGAAAGGGCACTAGGATAGTCTAGTGTAACCAAGTCCCCGTACCCTTAGTCTCTAGTTCGTAGGAGTAAAATAATTCTCTCATTATTTTGCTCAGGTTTCTAATCGACCTACCAAAAACAGATTAATGGCGACTCCTAAATAGTATTTTGCATGTTTAAAAAGTTTAGACTCAAGTCGCGATTTGGTATGGGCTTGGGAGAGCCCGAGCTAAGTTTAAAAAACTTAGCAGTCCATTAACCTAGTTTTAGGCGGCAAACCCGAAAAAATTAGGTCGCGACAACAGGATAGCTAATTCGCATAGTGGGGAAAGCAATATGGCTTGATTTTCGTTATGAGAGACTCTCTCACTTTTGCTATTCCTGTGGTCGACTAGGTCATTACGCTATGTATTGTTAGAAAATACCTTTTAATGAAGTGAAAATGGAAGGCAAGGAAAAGATGTCATTTGGCCAATGGTTAAGAGTAGAAATTAAGGAATTTAGTCCCTACTGGCTGACCTTTTATGGGAAACAGGCTAACTCTGACACTACAGAAGTAGTGATTCTTGAAACTCCTCCCTTCATGATCACCAAGGTCCCTAGGGTACCCCTTGTCAAAGGCACATATGCAAGACCACATTCTGCATCAGTTATACCCCATCCCCCACCTAATGAGCAACAACAACAATACCAGATCCTTGATCCCAGAGAAATACAGTTCGAAAACTCCTCCAACAGCAAGATAACTCCGTCTCATCCAAGATGAAGGGCAAACAGATAGCATCTCCCACTAGTCCCAAATTGGATAAAAGTGGATCACAGCAAAACACAATACCTGTCATTGAAGCTGCGGTAGCACCTCTACGGCATCACCTCTATGGCATCACCTTCCTACATGTGCTCCTTTGTTGCCCTCTCTGAGTACAGCATTAGTAACTCGTCAAGCTCTAGATAAAGGAGGCTCTAAGCGAAAATCAACATCATTTGTTGAACCTAATGTAGCACCGCTTCAGCAACTCCTCCCTACAGATGCTCCTTCGATGCTTTCTCCAAGTGTAACAACGTTTCCTTTACCTATTAAGTAGACAGCAATAATAAATCAGACAGGGGAAGCTGCCACTGTCAAGAAACAGAAGCATCCATGACTTTCAACAAAAGCAGGTATAGCCAAGAAGCTTAAGAGGTATACTCCATATGAGTCACACCCTTATTCATGTGAAGGCCTAGATGAAACTTCCCTGTTGGAAACCCTTGTTTTCTCAGCTGATAAAGCCAGCAAATGGGTCGAGGTGGCTTACCCTAAAAAGCCACCAGTAGCACAATGAAACTCCTAAGTTGGAACTGTCAGGGATTGGACTCGACCCTGACGGTTCAAGCACTTAAGGCCTTAGTGGCCAAAGAACAGCCCGATCTGATCTTTTTGATGGAGACGAAGAACAAGAAGAATTGCTGACTAGACTTCAGCGTTGCCTTAAGTTCCCAAACTCTAAGGTGCTTAATCCTATAGGCTTGGCGAGAGGACTTGCAATGTTTTGGAAGTCTCATATCTCTTTACATGTCGAACAATCTACAATTGACTACTTCGACACTATATGCACAGATTCTAGAATGGGCCTACCAATGAAGCTAACATGTCTACATGCACCGGCAAAATTTCAATCTCGACAACTTTTATGGATGGCTCTCAGGCGCATGGCTTCCTCCAACTCCCTACCTTGGGTTTGTGTTGGAGACTTTAGTGACATTCTTTACCATTGGGAGAAAGTGGGCAGACGACCAGCAAATTCACTTCGAATGCAATCTTTCAGCGACTTACTACATGACTGTTCATTTATGGATTTAAACAGCAAAGGTTGCACCTTTACTGGATGAACAATCGCCAAGGCGATGACTTGGTAAGGAAAGGCTGGATAAGGTGCTGTGTAACCTAAACTGGAGGTTTGCTTTTCCTGAGGCTGAGGTTTATGCTTTACCTGTAGTGGGTTTAGATCATGGTCCTTTGCCGTTGACTACAGAAGCTAAGAAGGGTAGACGACCCAAACCTTTTATCTTCGAAGCATACTGGTTGTAGGACCAGGATTGTCGGAAGATCATAGCAAATGCTTGGACCTCAGCAAAGCAAGTTGATCAAGACCTACCATTTAAATTAAGAAGGGTCAGCTCGTCTCTAGATAAATGGAGTAAACACAGGTTTTCTAAGGCCCATTCACGGATCTCAGATCTGCAACAGCAACTGCAATTTCTTACAAATCAGACTCATGGTCACTATGATAACACATTAGCCACTAAATTAAAGGAAGAACTACAAAAAGCCTGGCAATAAGAGGAGCAATATTGGGCAATGCGATCTCGGATAAATTGGCTTAAGTGGGGAGATAAAAATACCAAATTCTTCCACGCAATTACCATTCAACATCGACAACGAAACACAATCAGTATGTTACAAGATGAAAACCAACAGTGGGTGAGAGATGATCAAGCTTTGAAGGAGATGACACAGGCTTTCTTTTCAAACCTTTATACCTCGGCAGGTTCACGAGACTACGGCCCTCTCCTAGCTCAATGTTCAAGTATGGTGACTCCGGAAATGAATGATTCACTGATAGCAGCAGTCACACCTGAGGAGGTCCATCATGCTGCCTTTCAGTTGGGCAAGACCCAAGCCCCAGGCCCGATGGACTAAATGGCCTTTTTTACCAGACCCACTGGGATATCCTAAAGGAAGAGCTTTTCCTATCGGTCTAGAATTTTTTTCAAACCGGAATGCTGTCTACAGCTTTGAATAGAACCATTATCTCTTTGATGCCTAAAACTCCTCACCCAGAGCGCCTAGACCAATATAGACCCATCAGTCTTTGCAATTATGCCTACAAAATTATATCAAAGATCCTAGCCAACCGCTTGAAACCCTTCCTTCCTGAGTTGATATCTATGGAACAAAGTGCCTTTGTGGGCGGCCGCCAGATACAAGACAACATTTTGATTGTACAAGAGGTGCTGCATCAAATCAGGACCCGAAAGAGAAAGAAGCACTTTTAAGCAATTTTGAAAATGGATATGCAGAAGGCGTACGATTGAGTGGAGTGGGATTTTACAAAAGATTACCTCATCAGGTTAGGTTTCCATCCCTCTTGGGTGCAATGGGTTATGCAGTGTATCATGACAGTTTCCATAAGCGTCAAATTTAATGGAGAACTACTGGATTATTTCTATCCGACGCGAGGCCTCAGATAGGGAGACCCCTTATCCTTTTATCTTTCCATACTGATGGTGATTTTTTTTATCAACACTCATACACCAAGCCTTAAATATGGGACACATAAAGGGGATCCAGTTAAACAAGTGGTGCCCAACCATTTCTCACTTATTTTTTGCAGATGACGCCATATTTTTCTTAGATGGGACAATTTATGAATGCCAAAATCTATTGAACATTCTGAATCAGTATTGTTTGGCTACGGGTCAAGCTGTCAATAGGAATAAATCAAGTTTTTTCTTTAGTAAAGATTGTCCCAGCAGCCTTAAAGAAAATATGGCGAATGAATTTCGCATCCTTGTGTTAGACAAGACGGGCAAATACCTAGGGATCCCATCTGATTGGGGACATTCCAAGAGAGATATGTTTACCTGGATACTGGCAAGAGTGAATAAAAAACTTGGAAGGATGGAAAGAAAACCTGATTTCGAAAGGAGGAAAAGAGATTCTCATCAAGGCAGTCGTTCATGCGATCCCACATTATGCTATGTCTCTCTTTAAAATCGCTCACTCCTTTTGTCAGTCCATTGAAAAAAAGATAGCAAGATTCTGGTGACAGAACGATAGTCGAAGGCAGGGCATACATTGGAAAGACTGGAACCTTCTTAAAAACAGGAAGGATTTGGGAGGTCTCGATTTTAGAGACCTCATTGCTTTCAGTAGAGTAATGCTAGGCAAACAAGCACGGCGCTTGCTCTAGCAACCTTCATCTTTGTGGACGAAAATCTTCAAAGGCCTATATTTTCATTCGCAAGATTTTCTATGCGCTGCCAGAGGAGCTCGGCCTTCCTGGGGTTGGCAGAGCATTCTATTGGGACGAGACTCCATTTTATCGAAGCTGCAATGGTTAGTTGGTGATGGGACAAAGATCAGAATTCATGAGGATCACTAGTTATCAAGGGGAAAACTAGTCGGACTTGCTGCTAGAGACGAACCTAAAATGGTAGCTAAACTAATTGAACCATAACATAACCAATGGGACATTTCCTTACTGCATCATTTTTTTGACATTGAGACAACAAAAGAAATCCAAGAAATCCCAATTTGGGCCCATCATACAGCAGATCAGATGGTTTGGACAGAAGATCCACACGGACAGTACTCAGTCAAGAGAGGCTATCATGCTATAAGCTGAGAAACCTCTACCACTAATGAGAATAAAGCCTTGTCATCCTTTCAACCACCTAACCTGCTCTGGAAAATCATATGGAAGCTTCATCTCCCACCCAAAATTAGGATCTTTCTATGGTCTATCTGCCAAAACGTGCTTCCTACCAGAGATAATCTTTTTCAAAGACATATCTGCCCAAACCCATTATGTGCATTATGCGCTAACCACATGCTAGAAATGCTGGAACATTTGTGTCTTCTATGCCCATAGACTTTAAAGGTCTGGTCTCACCCACAAATCGGCATTCGAATGATACCAATAGAAATTCATCGTATAGACGCTTGGATAGCAGATAGACTCACTCAAAAGCAGAGCTCACCTGGTATGGAAATTGTAGGCGCACTCTTGTGGCAAATCTGGAAGGCGCGGAATCGGTTTATCTTCTGTCATCAATGGCCAGATCCAAGTACGCTATTGAAAAAGGTCTACTCCAGGTTTGTACGGCACATAACACTACCTCTGCCATGATGGGTTCCGTGGAAAAAAACCGCCGGTTCCGATTCATTTTGGATGCCTCTAGATCCAGACAGTCTACAGATCAACATAGACGGGGCCTTTCAGAGCGGCAACACTTCGGGATCCATGGCTTATATTTGCCGAGATCACAATGGCAACATGATAGAAGGCTTTACCTGTGTTGTAGACGCTTCCTTAGCTCTACAGGTTGAAATCCAGGCGCTAACCCTAGCTTTGGACCACCTTCTGAAGCGAGGCAAGGCCAATGATAAAGTGATCATTGATTCTGATTGCAAAACGCTGGTTGAAGCTATCAACGATTCGCCCACGACGCCATGGGAGGTTCAGAGTCTACTCGCTGAAGTCGCCGCAATCCTCCCCTATTTCTCTCAGCTCCAGATTAGGTTTCGAAGGCGTGAAGCTAACTCTGTAGCAGATTGGGCTGCCAAGGCCCATCTCCGCGGGTCTCTTCTTCCAAATTGGGCAGCCAATCCTCCTTCTATTTTGTTGGACCTTATTGTATCGGATGCAATAGCTGCAAGGTGTAATATTACTTTTATCTTGAATGAAGTTTCACCTTCGACCAAAAAAAATAAAATAAAATCTAATGAACATATGTAGCTGTCGGTGGCGAACTTGAGTCCTCCAAACGAATTTTGATTTCTCGAGTGGAGTCAAGTTCGATCTATAAAACCCTAGGCCAAGCCTCCAGTTACCTCGTAGATAGAGAAGAGGGGGGGGCATGTGTGATCCTGTATTATATTGATAGTGATTTTGTGTTATATTGATAGATAGAGGTAAAAATAAAATAAAGGAAAAGACCCCCCTGCTTCATCTTTTAGATGGATCACATTGTCTTGGACACTCATTTAGAGTTCTTTAGGAAATCCATTTTCCCTCCATCTTCATAGCATCCAGCACAGTAAATGGAAATCTAACGCTAAAGCAACTTTTGAAAATTGAATATTTAATTTCAACTTTTGAAAACATAGCGCTAATAATTTATTTCACAAAGAAAATTGAAAATGGGTGACAGGTGTAGTGTTAAGCCAAGCAAGATTTTATAAAGTGGTAAAAAGAAGCTGCCCTAGTGTAGACCTTGAATCGAGTCATGACAATCTCATTCTTACAATTTCTGATGCTTCTCTTTTATAAAATTGGAGGGGAGAGATCTAATGTGATGTTCATCTCAAGATAATTTAGGTGTTAATATGGAAATGTGATCAATTTGGTCACATGTCTATGGCGTCCTCTCTCTTCTCCCACCCTCTAAACCTCGTGGCTAGCTTTTCTTTTTCTTTTTGTTAGAAAAAGGACTTTTCATTAAACTAGTTCAAAGTTGGAAAGACCCGAGAGAGGGGCATCAGTACATAATAACTTCCAAAGAGATAGAGGAAGGAAACCCAATTTGGAGGTAAGGCATTTTTCCAGTGAGTTTTAGCGACCCGATCGGCAACTAAATTGGCCTCTCTTAGGCAATACAAAACATGGACTTTAGAGAGAGTGAGCAAAATTTCCTTGCATTTCCCAATTGGCACGGGGGCTTCCAAGTGAATTTGTGAGGACACACGAGAGCATTGACCAAGTCCAGGCAATCTGTCTCCACTTCAATCACGTTGTGCATGGGAGAGAAGCAAACAGAAGTTCCATTCTCTTCGTTTTGAGGTGAGAGAACATAATTGAGAGTATCCTCCAAGGGCAGGGCTTCGACCAAGAGAGGCGACGCTGCGGCTACCGATTTTGCAGCTCCGTGTAGCAAATGACCATCGGAATCACGGCATACCCACTCGATTGACCCCTTCGTCATCTCAAGTATGAAAGCCCCATCGATATTACTCTTAAAAGTGCGAGCTTTAGGATGTTTCCAGCTGCTTGAGGTTAGAAACCCAAGTAAAGTATGTGAGAATATTTTACTTTTACGAATTAGACATTCAATAGGTTCAGGGACATGATTATGCTGGATTAATCTAATGCCATTTCGATACTTTTTCTTTTTAATTTCAAAAACATTTTGCAAGTAGTCTTGGTTAATTTTAACCTAAGCCATTAACATGCAAATGATGGTTATGCGAGTGTACAATTAATAAAATAACATCCAATAAATCCAAGTGATAAATTGAAAGAAGTATGACTAATCTTAAAACAAAGCAAACTATTACTTTGTTATGGTCTACTCTTCAAAAATTCTGCAAGATGTTAATTAAAAGAATGCATGCCTTAAACATGGTTTCTAAATGATATGACATCTAATTCTTTTTAATTTTTTAAAAATAAATATGTGCAGTTTTAATCTAAATTTAATATGCACAATTTTTACTCTAATGTGACGTGCAATTCGTATGACATAACTCGAACTATCAGAACATGTATGCAATCTAATTTACGTGATCCTAAATATGTATGTGCTACATGATGTGGGATGAACAACGTGGCAATTTTAAATGCATACGTGTTCTTTTTATGATTGTTTAAAAAAATAATGCAATTCCAATAAATTCTTTTTTTTTTTATAAGCAACCTACATGAAATAACAATGACATGAAAGAGGATTAATGATGGATTAACCCTATTAATTAACCAAGCAAATGACCTTTGTGTTTTCCTTTTAATAGATAAAAGGCTAACATGACTTAATGATTTTTTTTTAACAGAAAGTGACCTCATGATGCAATGCAAAACTTTTTTGACATCTTTTTTTTTGACTAAATTGAACAATATACAACATAAATAATGCATGAAACTCGATGATTAATTATGGTCAGATTGCATGATGGAAATATTAAGACATTGAACCTAAAACGTATGACTCACTAACTAATGTGCAACATATGGCATGCGTATTGTGAAATCTATATGACCAAAATAACATTTCTTATTTAGTTTTTGCTTTATTAATGAAAATTATATACTATTCTAAATCTATACGAATCAACATGCATTGTTCTAAACATGAATTATGTATGCACCTAAGTTCTAACTATGACATATGATGCACGATACACAATGTATACGTAATGATTAATTAATCAAATGACGCATCAAAATATATGTTCTACTAATAATCCACCGATATAATTCAAGAACATACTATCTTAATGCGAATCAATTGCGCATTGCAATTCGAAATTTACCAAGGAAAATCAAAATAATCAAAAATTTGATCCGACGTCTCACGGCTCAATATTATTGCTTATTATGACTTAATACTACAATCTTCTTACTTGGATAATATCTAAATATATCAAAGCGCATCAAGTCAAAATTGATATATATATATATATATATATATATCACAAATTGTAGGAAACCAAAAATCTGAACCGAATTCAATCTAGGGTAATTACCTAATTCAAGTTACGGCTTTGACAAATGTTGCGGCGAGGCTTGCGAACCAACAAATGGGGTATGACTGAGACTTCCGATGCTTAGCATGTAGCCGGTGATCGAAAGTTGGTGGTCTGGCAACGATCACGCTCCCGTGAGGTCTTGCCCAATGCACCAAGAATCTGCACAGAAAAGAATCGACACTCCGTGTTGGCTGGACATTGACTGAAACTTGTTGGAGGCTTCTTTGGAGATGCGATTATTGCTGGAATGTCTCCTGGAATCGTCCCTTCGGTCGTGGATTTGCTAGACTGATTTGGATGAAGGGTGGTGATACTTGGTGAGCGTCGGAGAACGTGGTGGGACAGGAATGCCAAGGCTGATGACAGGTTCGTCTCGGGGAGCGAAGGTCCACGGTTGGCTGGTCTCGCTGAAGTAGCTGTGGTGTTGAAAACATGAGATGTGAAAAGAAAAACCAGAGGATAACACTTTGTTGTCCACCATTTTCCACTCTCTAGACCCACGAACGAACTATCTCTCCACTTCGCCCTCTCCTTTTTTGCTTGTGAACACTTTTTCTCGTTCTTTTTTATTTTCTGCAAACATCAGCTTCGTTCATATGAATGAACGGATTCTCTACTCTCAATTTTTTTGGACTTTCTCTATTGCCCCTTGTTGGGAATAAAGGATCCCCGAAAACCGGATTCGACACTAAATCGAACCCCTAAAAACGAATGCGGAAGACAAGCCCGGGAAAAATCACGTATCACCGATCGTAAAGCACACCACAGATTTGAGCGTACTTTGTTAGCCACAGATTAGACACCGACGCTGAAAAGATGAAGAGAATTTAGCCATGTTCGATCCGATGACGACAATTCGCTTGGTAGGAAGACGGCGTCGCTTCTTTGGCTTACTGTCCTTTTTGGAGAGAGAACGTTGGAAGAGAGGGAGAACGTACGTACTAATTGAAAAGGTACGTTCTCCCTTTCTCTCATCCCTTTTATACCTCATTCCATCCACGTGCCTTATTCCTGTGGGCTGGGCTTTTAGGCCCAACATGGACGGACGGGCCTTAAGCCCATCACTAATAAAACAATCATCTCCCACTCGCACATGGTGGGCCGAACAGGTGAATAATCCGTGCGACCAGCATACTTTGAGAGCTCGTTTCTATACATCTGTTAGGAATATATAGCAGCTCATATTGGGCGTCACACTTTGAGTAGATTTAGTATGCAGTACCCTAGATCGATCGATCACATTTATTTCTCTCTTGATCTCTTTTGAACAATGATATATTGATTGTATTCACAATTATGATTATTCCAAAGACAGTCATAATTGGTCGACCAGTGAATACAAAACCACAATGTGATTCTCCAAATCCGATCTTCCTCTTTCCTTCAAACTCTCAATTTCAGTTCAACTTTCTTTTCTAGAAATGTCTCATTAGATCGAATCAACTCATGACCATTGGCAACATTCTAAGATAACAAACACTAAATAGAAATCTTGAGAATAAGTAAGAGTCATGAGGGTACTAAATTGAGGAACTCCTTTCCTCAAGAGTCTCATACGGCATGAATTGAGATCAAACTTTCGCCACTCTTATTGGTCGTCTCATGCATACGTAGTATGAAATACGTATTACGGTATTAACTCATTTCCCATGGAGCGTATGTCTACATTTTTCAATACCGTACAGATGATAGTTCGACATACCCAATGTCTAACTTGAGGTCACGTATCTACTTATTTACAAAATTCATCAGAACTCACATCTGGCATCTTAGACAGATAAAGTAAAATATGTGAGTTATTTTACTTTCGGACATCGTAAGTATTATGTCCTCATCTTAACACTCAGTTAAGGCGACATATTTATTTTAAGCTTGAGCTCTCGATTATCACCTAGATAATAAGCTTAAAAACCGTATCATCTCTATTTATCACATAGTAAATAGAGGCGATTACCCGTGTGAGTGGGCTAATCTCTTATCTGTCCGACATACTTTCTCAATATAATATAATGCATAAAGATCAAACAAAGATTCATAGGCATTAATAATGAAACAACACTAGTTCATACATGTGAACAACTCAGGGAAATTACAATCCAGTATATCAAACTCTACGCAATCCTAGAGATTTTACACGACCACAAAACACATCTCTAGGTATTGGCTTTGTCATAGGATCTGCTACCATTCTATGCGTAGATATGTACTGTAAGTTCACATCATTTCATGCAACCATATCCTTGACAAAATTATACTTGGTATCTATATGTTTGGTCTTACCATGATATTTTGGATCTTTGGTGTACGCTATAGCTGCTTGGCTATCACAATTAACTAATAATGGATTTGCAGCTTTCTCAATAACACCTAAATGATCCAAAAATCTCTTAAGCCAAACTCCTTATATTACTGCTAATAATGCCACGAACCTAGCTTCCATCGTGGACAAGGCTATTCACGTTTGTTTCTTACTGCTCCAACATATGGTGCCATTATTCAATAAGAAAACAAACCTAGAGGTAGATTTCCTTTTGTCTAAATCTCCTCCCCAATCGATATCGAAATAGCCTTCGAGTCGCAGATCCTTTCCTTGATAACTCAGCGTATAATCAGCAGTTCCCTTTAGATACCTCAGTATTCTCTTAATGGCTTTCCAATGTGCTTGACCTGGGTTGGATTGGTATCTACTCACCATTCCAACTGCAAAACATACATCATGTCTTGTACACCTCATAGCATACATCAAGCTCCCAACAGCACTAGTATAAGGAACATGTTTCATTTGTTCATTCTCTTGTGGAGTCCTTGGACACAGTCTATGGCTCAATCCTTCACCTTTTGCAATAGGAGTGTCTATGGGTTTGCAATCTGACATACGAAATCGTTCAAGAATCTTATTTATATATGTTTCTTGCGAAAGAGATAACAATCTCTTCGAACGATCTCTTGAAATCTTAACTCCAAGAATGTATGCAGCCTCATCCATATCCTTCATCTCAAAGTTGGAAGACAACCAACTCCTGACAATATTAACAAACTACATATTGCTTTCGGCAATTAGTATATCATCAACATATAATGATATGATCACAAATTGATCTTTGGATCTTTTGATATATACACAATAATCCTCATCAATCATTGTAAAATCATATGCCATTATGGCATTATGAAAACGTATATACCATTGTCTCGATGACTACTTAATGCCGTATATCGATCTCAAAAGTTGATATACCTTTTCTTCTTGGCCTTTCACTATGAAACCAGCAGGTTGTTCCATGTATATTTCTTCCTCTAATTCTCCATTGAGGAAAGCAATCTTTACATCCATCTGATGTAACTCAAGATCCATACTAGCTACTATTGTCAGAATAATGCGAACCGAGGTAAATCTTACTACGGGGAGAAAACGTATCTTCATAATCAATTCCTTCCCGTTGATTATACCCCTTCGCCACAAGGCGAGCCTTATGCCTTTCTATCGAGCCCTCAGCCTTTCGCTTTATTTTGAGAACCCACTTGTTCTCAATAGTTCTACGTCCTTTTGGAAGATCAACCAGTTCCCAGACTTGGTTTGATTTCATTGACTCCATTTTCTCTTCCATTGCATGAATCCATTTTTCCTTACTAGGGCAATTCAGAGCCTTATTGATATTTCTTGGCCCATCCTCATTTTGTGGAGCAACCATAAAAGTTTCCCCTTCAATGTCAAAACGTTGACGGGGAATACTTTGGCGACTTGTTCGCCGTATGGGAGATTGTACACTTTGTACATCATTCCCCATTATGCTCCCACTTGGATTAGATAATGATGATGTCGTCTCATTATGTGGTTGCAATTGAGAATGAGTTGAATTCAATTCATCACTTCTCATATTACTCCCACTTGGACGAACTCCACTAAGATCATTATCTTGATCCAAGGTTTCAAATAGGAAGTTATCTTCCCTTATTTCGCCCTTCTTAGGAAATTCATCCTCTAAGAATGTGACATCCCGTGATTCAAATTCAGTTATACTCCCACTTTCCTGCTCACCTATGAACACATACCCTTTTGAGTGTTCCGAGTATCTTATGAAAATACTCTTCTTTCCTCTGGGACCCAATTTCCCGAACTTGTGAGAGGACTCATGTGTATAGGTAGCACAACCACATGGCTTAAGAAAACTTAAGTCCGATTTTCTACCTGTCCATAACTCATATGGAGTGGAAGTAACTGATTTGGAAGACACTCAGTTAAGTATATAGGCAGCAGTTAACAATGCATCACTCCAAAAGGTGATAAGTAAGTTAGCATGCGCCATCATGGACCTAACCATTTCCAGTAGGGTTCTGTTTCTTCTCTCCGCAACACCATTTTGTTGAGGAGTATATGGAATAGACAACTGTCTTTCTATTCCTTTTTCATCACATAATTTTGTGAACTCATCAGATAAATATTCTCGACCTTGATCGGATCTCAATGCTTTTATTTTCTTGTCTATTTGATTCTCTACCAGGTTCATAAACCTTTTGAAACAACTTATTCCTTCAGATTTGTGAGAAATCAAGTAGACATATCCAAATCGAGTATAATCATCTATAAAAGTGATGAAATAAATAGCCCCATTCCTTCCTCTCACATTCATTGGACCACAGACATCGGAATGGATTAAATGCAAAGGAAATTCAGCTCTTTTACCTTTTCCAAATGGTTTCCTTGTTGTTTTCCCTTCTAGGCAATGCTTACATATGGACAAATCGACTTTTTCAATGTTGCCCAACAAGCCCTCTTTGGCTAGTCTATTCATACGCTGTTGGCCAATATGACCAAGTCTAGCATGCCATACATTCACATCATTATCATATGTATTAGGAGATGTAAGAAGGGAATAACAAACATTTGTATTAACATAGTCAATATCTAATACAATGAAACCATCTAGAAAATAACCACAACCATAGTAGTTTGTATCCAAATACAAATCTATACCTCTATTATGGAAGTTCATATTAAAACCTAATTTAACCAACACTAAAATAGACACTAAATTCCGACGAATCTCCGGAGCATACAACATATCATGTAGGAACAAAGTGCGTCCACCACGCATATTTAGTTGGCATGTGCCAATTCCTTTCACTTCAGCTCTGAAGTTGTTTCCCACATAGATCCACTTAGTTCCAGTTGGTACTCGTCGGAATTCCACGAAGGATCCTCTATCCTTCGCTACATGGTTTGTCGCTCATGAATCCACAGTCCACATAGGATTAGATTCAGTCAAGAATACAGAACTTGACACATATGCAAAGTTCTCAATAGTACAAAGGGTGTGTACCTTCCTTGGCTCGCAACAATTGCGGGCATAGTGACCCCTCTAGTCACAGTTGTAACATTTCACCCTTGAGATATTCTTCACATGAGGACGTTTTCCTTCTCTTTTGTTAGTTAATTCTTGGTTTCTTGCAATAAGGACTTGATCCCTTGCTTTCCCACATATTGAACGAATCAATGCGCTTGCGCTTAGAGCTTGAAGCCCCTTCCGAGCTTAAAGCAACACAGCAAATATCTGTATCATGCTCAAATGCCTTGAGGCGTAGATCAGCTAGCTCAAGGTGGCGCACAGCATCCTCAAGATCTTCCATAACATGGTCAAGAGCTTTTAGTGCCTCTTGCTTTTCCAACACATATTGAATTCTCATATTCAATATTTCATAATTCTTGCCGTTCAATTTGTCCTCTTTATTCAAATCAGCAATTATGTTCTTATTTGCTGAATCCATCGATCTGAACATATCAGACACATATGCACGAAATATTAATGCCTATCACTTATGCATCTATTTTGCACAAACCCATCATATTAATTAATAATTTGAAGTAAGGTTTCAGAATCAAAAGGTCACTATGTTTCCAATCATCCTCCAAAAATCCTAACTTAAAACTATCATTATTATGATTGTCATATGCAAAATCAATTCTATGAAGCTACAAAAACTTCTATAACTACCCACAGCTAACTACCCATAGTAACCAGCAATAACAGAAAGCAACAGATAATTGACATACAATATAATAATAATGCTTTCACATAATACAACTAACATATATGTTGCTACATCAACAACAATCAGGTAGTTAACAATACATAAGATGTCCACAAAGCACACTTAACAAAAAAAAAAAAAAAAAAAAAACAGCCATAACATCTAAAACCAAGGCATCAAACAACAGATAGGAAAAGTTTCTACTTGGATCAATTTCTTTTTCTTTTCCTCTGTAAAATTTTCGGGCATTCTTGACAGCCACGGAAAACAGACGGATATCTCTTAGGATTTCTCCTACGCACATTCATTCCTCGCTTAATCGAAGTCATTCCCTGGGTTGCAGTCTTTGTGGCTCCAACCCGATGATACTCATCTACAAATTCCATTACTAGCTCCTTATAACTAGTAAATCCTTTGACCTCCCATAGGCGATTCAACACTCCTTGCCATTCTAATGGAAGAGTGTTCATAAAGAATCACACCATATGAGTATCTAGCATGGGATAACCGTTCCAAATGACTTCTTGAATTTTGTTGTTGACCTCTACAACATGATCAATTATGTCGTCACTCTCCCATCGATAACCATTCAAATCGGCTATCAATCTTGAAAGCATTTCCTTTTGTTCATTTGACATTGTGCGCGGCTTACGGGGAGGCATTGTTCCTATAAATAATGCAGAACAACAAAGAAAGGGATTACATATAATCCACGTAGACATAATTCAAAAAAGAAACAAATCCTTTTTTTTTTTTTTTTTTTTTTTTTTTTGGTCAACGGTCAACTGAAGTCAACGATCAACCGTCAGGTCGTCGGACCGGTCAAGCCGGTCGGACGAACCGACCGCACGTGCCACGCGCGTGTGCGGGCTGACGTCAAGCAGATGTCAGCCGGCATGTGCCGCACGCGTGCCAGGCGTCAGCGGGTCGGGTTGGGTCGGGTCGCCGGTCGGTGATCGCGGGGCCAACGGACGTCAGCGCTGACGTCATCGATGACGTCATCCCAGCGGTTACCGACCGTTGGGTGACGTCATGCTGACGTCAGCACGGGTCGGTCCGTCGACCGGCGCGTGCCGGTTCGCCGGCCGGCGGCGCGCACGCGCCGGTTCGCCAACCGGCGTGTGTGCCGCACGCGTTGGGCGAGCCAGCGCTTCCGGGCGCGTCATGCCCACGCACAGCGGCTTCCGGCAGTGTGTGTGGGCGCGTGCGGCGTGTCCCCGTGGCGTGCGACACATCCCCAGACTCGTCTCGACGTCCCCTTCCTCCCTATGCCATAAGAATTTGATTTCGACTTACGAAAACTCAGAAAAATGGGCGAACAGAGCTCGGGTGTCGGGATTTCTCGCCCCGATCCGTACGGCTGAATCACTTTCGCGAAAAATCAATCAAAAACATCAATCAGGTCTGGAAAAACGTGAACTAGGGCTCTGATACCAATGTTGGGAATAAAGGATCCCCGAAAACCGGATTCGACACTAAATCGAACCCCTAAAAACGAATGCGGAAGACAAGCTCGGGAAAAATCACGTATCACCGATCGTAAAGCACACCACGGATTCGAGCGTACCTTGTTAGCCACAGATTAGACACCGACGCCGAAAAGATGAAGAGAATTTAGCCCTGTTCGATCCGATGACGACAATTCGCTTGGTAGGAAGATGGCGTCGCTTCTTTGGCTTACTGTCCTTTTTGGAGAGAGAGAATGTTGGAAGAGAGGGAGAACGTACGTACTAATTGAAAAGGTACGTTCTCCCTTTCTCTCATCCCTTTTATACCTCCTTCCATCCACGGGCCTTATTCCTGTGGGCCGGGCTTTTAGGCTCAACATGGACGGACGGGCCTTAAACCCATCACTAATAAAACCATCACCTTTCTTAAACGAAGCCTCATCTCCATACCATTTTTTTTTCTTCACGATCCTTTCACTCTCTAGTTATAGAGAAAAATGTTCTATTGAGCGAAGATTTTTTGAGATAATTGCATATATTCACTAAACCGCCAACAATCATCTTTCAAAAAGAGGGTATATGCCCAATAAGAAAATGACTCCATTGTTCGAAATTTAAAATCTTTCAAAATCTCCCTCCACAACCGAATTGTTTTATTTTATTAATAATTTTTTCTATTTTTTTAGAACATTTTTTTAAGAACAAATTTAAATTGAATAAGTTTGGTCCTAAATATTATTGTTATGTAAATGCAGTGTTATGAAATGCTAAATGTAATTTTGAAACTTTTATATGATGAACAAGTAAAAAGGATAGTCAAAATTTAGGTGTCAAAAATGACATTAGCTGTCTGTTTAGCAGATGGAGTAGAGACGAGTCGAACAATGCCATAGAGAACATGATGTTGGTTGAAATGACAGTCTATTTCAATACGTTTGGGTTTAAGCGTTGAGAATGTTGTGTCAGAAGATCAAAGAAGAGCATGCGGAAGGAAGAAGAAATAGGAGAAAGGTTGTATTCTCTCTATTGAATGTAATCTTTGCACTGCACATTGTATTTAATTACAAAGAAAGAATTAATAAAGGAAAATAAATATTCTCTTATCTTTCTAAACCTAAGATAGACAATATTACATATCAATTTACAATTTGATATGATTTACTAAATCATATCTTCCAACATGTTGTAACGAGTTGTCTTGAGCCTATCTTTACCGAGCCACTCTTTGATTTCACCTTTGACTCTCTATGACATGTGTGAGTCCTAAAATGGAAAAAAAAAAAAAAAAAAATATGTCGCGACCTAATTTTTTTGAGAATCCCCTAAAACTAGGTTAATGGATTACTAAGTCCGAAGACTTAGCGCGGACCCTCCCAAGTCCTAT
The DNA here is from genome assembly GCA_014182395.1 of Eucalyptus sp. ANBG9806169. NCBI lineage: Eukaryota > Viridiplantae > Streptophyta > Magnoliopsida > Myrtales > Myrtaceae > Eucalyptus > Eucalyptus sp. ANBG9806169. The sequence goes on along the minus strand of CM024577.1, from coordinate 15,091,995 downwards.
TAATCGCGACTTGATACTAATTAACCCATTTAACATGCAATTATACTCAAGTTGGAGCTGCCACTAACCAATTAAGGTTAATTAGAAACCCAAATAAAATATGGGAGAATACTTTATTTTTGCGAACCAGAGATTCAAAGTCCGGGGACATGGTTACGCTAGATTAGTCTAACGCCTTTTCAGTACCTTTTATTTCAAAAATATTTTTGCAGGCAGTGTTGATCAATTTTAACCTAATTTACTAACATGCAAATGGTGGTTATGCAGGTGCACAATCAATGAAATAACATTCAATAAACCGAAATGCTAGATTCATAAGAAATTATAAACTATAACTTTATTAAGGTTCAATCTCTAAAAAAAAAAAAAAAAACATTTACAAAAACTATTAATAAAAATACATGCCCTAAACATGAATTTCTAAATGACATGATATCTAATTAAATGCATGATATCTAATTAGATACAATCTTAATTTATTTTTGATATGCATGACTTTTACTTTAATGTTATGTGAGATGCAATTTATATGGAATAATTTAAACTATCACTATATGTATGCAATCTAATTTATATAATCCTAAATGTGCATATACTACATGACATGGGATGCATGACATAATAATTCTATATGCATGTTCTTTTTGTGATTTTTTTTTAATGATTCTTTTTAATGTATGCAACCTACACTAAACAATGATGATATGAAATGGGATTAATTATGAACTAACCTATTAATTAACCAAGTAAATGACTTTTGTGTTTTCTTTTTTATTTTTTTTAAATGACCGAATAATTTTTATCAAAAAAAAAATGTAATGATGCAATGCTGAATTTTTTGTTTTTATCTTTTATTTTATATTTAAAAAGACTACATGATGGGAATACTAAAAAAACACATTAAACTATGACCCACTAATTAAAACGCAACATGTAATGTGCACATTATGAAATCTAAATAACCTAAATGACATTTTATTTTCTTGGTTCTTTTTTTTTATTAAAAGAAAATCATCCTAATCCTATATGATTCCAAAAAAAAAATCAAAATGCAAAGCTTTAAATATGTAATGTATATGGACCTAAGTATTTAAATTCAAGATATGACATGATATGATATGTGATGTGCAGATAACACCCCAAAATATGTCCTATTGAAAATTCATCAATGTAAATCGACGACATATTATTTTAATGGGCATCAATAATGCGAAGCAGTTCATGAATTTTGCCATAAAAGGCTTAAATAATAAAAAATCTTGCCATAAAAGGCTTAAATAATCAAAAATCTAACCCGACGTATTGCGGCTCAAAATTTTTGATTATTTTGACTTAATATGACAAATTTTCTAATCAGATAATAATAATAAAAAAAATTAATCACAACAATCAAGTTAAAATAAAACACTATGAACATAATATTTGATATGAATTTAACCTAAAGAAATTACCTAGTAAAGGGCACAGCTTGTTGTTGCTAAAAAAAAACACCTGCACAAGGAAAGATAAAGAACAACCCCAAGGAAAAGTCATGAGGCAGTAGGGGGCGTCGCTCGGGCGTGCAGGGCTCTGGCGAAAGGCGGCTGACGCATGGGCTACTGGCGCAGGCGTCGGAGGTGGAGCGGCGAGGCGTCCGGCGGGCTGGTGCGTCGGAGATGTTGCGGCGTCCAGTGGGAGGTGACCGGCAAGCGAGCAAGGTGTCGTGGGTCTGATTGGCTCGGCGTCCGGTGGTGTTGGTGCGGCGGCGGAGCGTCGGCATGGAGAGGTGGGCGTGGGAGCGGTGGCTTCGGGCCCGAGTCGTGCGGTGAGGCGGAACAGGGCTTGGAGGCGTTGTCGGCGGAGTCGGGTGCGATCACCGGCGATGCTCACGGGGACTTATTGCCGCTCGGGAGGGGCTGCTGCACGCGGAGGCGATCTGGGCGGCGGAGAAGCAGTGCGAGATCGCGGGCGTGGCGGAGCTCCAGTGTTGGCGGCGAAGCAAGGATCGGTGATCCACCGAAGAAGAAGAACAATATTTTTTACTGTGTTCTCTCTCCTCCGCTGCTTCTGCTTTTGCTTTTCCCTCTTTGATTGACTTTCTACTCTCCTGACACTCTCTCACCTATCTCTCTCACTCTCTTTCTATGCCTTTTTCAATTCCACCGAAGGAAAGAAAAACTTTTCACTTTCTCCCCATTTGTATTTCCTTTCCACCAAGAGAAAAGAAAAACCCCCAAATGATAGAATTTTTTGCTTTGAATTTTTCGAATTCCACCCCCTACGAAGTGAAAAAAATGAGCCCCCATACCGAAGCCTCGCTTTCTCTATTTATAGTGGAAAAAAGAAAAAACAAACTCAAAGTTTGTTGAAGATTTTCCAATATATTTGCATATATTCACTTAACCACTCAACAATAAAAAGGCTCCAAAATCAAATAAAAAACTGAATTTTTTTGAATTTTGAAATGCGGCTATATTTTCAACAAGAAAGATTTTCAAAGCCAAAAATTTATTTTATCTTTTTATTTTCTAAAAGATTAGGTGTCAACAAAATACAATGCGAATTTCAAGTGTAAGGCAAATGCGAAACATGATATTTTTAATTTTGGGTCTGGATCCCTAAGATATTCTATGTAATAAACAACTATGTGATATAGCCAAAATTTAGGTATTGACATAGCCTTTAATTTCTGAATTGAAATCCTCAAAATAGCTTGTGATACATCTTTTCTTTCTGTTTTTTTTTTTTTTTTTTTTTGGTTGGAATGAGAAATGTTCAATTTATATGAAATAGAGGTACATAACTTTAAGATAAATATGCAAAATCTACAAAGCAAGTACATCTGAAAAATGAATTAACTTCATATAGCTTGCAGTGATTCGTTTATTCCACAATGGTGGATCTATTACTGTATCAAAGCACAACTGACAATCGATTATTGAATTTCGCATTATCATCAGTGATGAGCACATGCCGATATTTTCCCCTTTAGTAGTTACGGCTTTGCCTAGAGGGGTATATGCCTAGGTGCATCTCCAACATAATCACCGTATACAGATAATAATAACACTGACAACTTGAAAGAGTACAGAAAATGCATTGTAAATTTTAGATCTATATCTAGATCATAATAGAAGAGCACCCAAATCTAGATTTAGGTCTAGATTGAGAGAGGAGTTGCAAAAAGAGATACGGGTTAATCACAAAATCACTTTCAAATAAGCCAATTGCTAAAAGCAGTGGTAGAGAGCCTTGAATACTTGCGGAGCACTCGACTATTTGGAGCAAGCAACGGCGACGGAGCAAGCGAGTAGATCTAGAAGAGCAAATTCTTACGAAGCACTCACGCTTCGAACTTTTAAGCTTATAGGTCAAAACTCTCCACTTCCGTGGAAGAAGTCAACCACATCATCCACGAGATCAACGAATATGTCTTGAAAATGAGTGGATAGAACGATAGAGGGAGGCGGAGGGAGGGAAACTCTCCCTTAGGGATGTCCCTACAAATTGAGGGGTGGGTGGCGGCTTTAGAAAAAACAGTGCGATCCATTTAAGGTTTCTTAGCTAAATGAGTATTCAGATTAAACAGTTGGCTTATTTTCAATCAGGGAAAATTACCAAAAAAGTCCTAAACCTATTGCGTTTGGGCCAATTCAGTCATAAACTTTTCAATTTGGCTAATTCAGTCCTAAACCTTTTGCATATTGTCCAATTCAGTCCTAGTGACCGGAAAAGTCTGATGTGGCCTACCTAGTTAGCGTCGGCCGTCCTACATGGCACGGTCAGCGCGGACGCAATTGCCGGAAAATAAAACGACATCGTTTCTTTTAATTTAAAAAAATTTAATTTTTTTTAAAAAAAAAAGAAAAAACAGAAAAGGGACTCATGAAGAAAAAGAAATGCTATCGTCTCCTCCCCTTCATCAACTAAAGCCCTAATTTTTTCAGATCACAAACTCACGAAGAACCCAGGTTTGTCTTGCTTTTTCTCTAGATCTCATCTCATCTTGCTTCAATCACGTTCGTCAACCAAAAAATCGTGAAGCCAGACAATCATGAACAAATCGAGTCCCCCTTTCACCCGACACCTTCGTCCATTGGAGTCCAAGGTTCGAACGTCCAAATCGTGAAGACCCCATTCGTTCATAACCCGATCAAGACCCAATTTGTCTACCACAAACTACAGCAAATACGAGCAAGTGTTGTGGTCCCCGTTTTCTTGTGTTGTTGGCAGCATTGAGCAAAAGCAAAAACTTTGCGTGGTGGTCCCGAACTCAACGAAGAACAGCCAAAGGTATGTCGTCCTTCCCAAACCACAAACTCACGAAGAACCCAGATTGCTCTTGCCTTTTCTCTAGATCTGATCTCGTCTTACTTCACGTTCGTCAACCACGAAATCATCAAGCCGAGTCTTTACTGAGAATGTCGTCTTCCTCCCCTTCATGAACCAAACCCCCAATTACCCAAAGCCCCAATTTGCAGTCGGCCAAAATCGTGAACCCTAAAATCATGAAGATCTTGAATTTCTCTTAATTTTCCTCCCGGATTCGATCACTTCTTACAATTTCCCTCAAGCCGAGTTCTTCTTCCGTCGAATCAATAGTGGTCGAGTCTCCCATTTCACTCAACGCTCGCCCAACGCCCGCCCAACACCTTTGCACAAATTCGCGTCCAATTTGCAAAGATTTGGAAACATGAATCTTGCCTTTTTTTTTCATGATTTTGGCTAGCTGTGTGATTACTCAAATGAACTATTTGAAGAAGTTAATGTAGATTTACAGCTCATGCAATTTTTTAAGTTTGGAAATATGAATATTGCTTTATTGACATACGGAACTTTTGCTTGCAGTTTCTTAGTATAACCTTTTTTTTTTTTAATATAACAGAGGTGGAGGAATGTAAATTGCACTCTCTTTGGAGTTTGATTGTTCTGGGCTCTAACGTGAGTAGATGAGATATGCATACCTTGGATTGCATATCTTTGACTGAAGGTGTCAAAATGTCTTTTAGTATGCGTAATAGCTTTTACTTGCAAATTCAAAGTACATGAATAAGTCACGGATTGCTCATTGCTAAAGCAAAGACATTTTTTCAAAGATAAAATAGGTTGTAATATGGAGAGTCGATATTAAGGTTCCTTTTGTTATATATTGGGAGTTTTCTTTCTCTGTTTATACTTAATACTCCAAGTTATGCTAAATGTTGTTTTAAGCACGGTCTTTTTATATTCAAGTCTAGATTAGCCCTATCATTTGTTCCTCTACATTGTGCAATGTTGAATTGTTTGATAGATTATCTGAACTGTTCGATGCTGCATTTGTTCGTCTTTTGCAATAGTTATAGTGGGAGGTTATTAAGGCAACAACTATATTGTATTTAGTAGTAAGTGCTACTCCTATATATATGTCAACTGACTTTAACAGACTAGCTAAGGTCCTCATAAATATGTGCTTCTGCAAAAGACAAGTGCTCAATGTTATAGATGCAATACTTATGCTATCCTTATTTTATCCCTCGCAGATGGTAGAATCACAAGATGAAAGTATGGTTGTAATTTGAAAGCATAAAAAAAAGTTCAACTGGAATTGATAGTGAGGTGTCATCACAACAAGAGACTTGCGAATTCATGAAGAGATCCACAAATTCGTCACAATCGAAGACTTCAGTTCCTTCTATTGACAAAGATAATTTTGTGTTTTGCTATTGTGGTTTGAAATCTCCTTTGCGGACAGCATGTACACAAAAGAATCAAGGAAGGAGATTTTATGGTTGCCCGAGATACAAAAGTGGGGGAAGTTGCGGATTTTTTATTTGGGTTGATGCAGAAATCAATCAACCAACAAGAAGTATATCAAAAAAATTTCACCGAAGCAATGTCGAAGAAGAAACAATTCCAACCCATGATGAGGATGATGGTAGTTCAATGGATGTTGAAGTTAGAGCTCTCAAGGCACAATTGAAACATCTGAAACAAGACATGGCAAAGCTGAAAAAAAGAAAATTTGAGATGGAAGACAATGTCGATTGTGTCGTGGATGCTTATAGTAATTTTAGTTCACATGTTATTTGGAAATTTGAAGATGAAAAACATGATGAGTTTGCCATAGAGTATGTTTGCAGACATTGTGTTATTAGCTATTTTGGTACATATTCTGAGCATATTATGTATTCTTCCACATGAAGTACATGTATGTACAATCTTCTAATGGGAATGAATCGAATGTTGATTGCAAACTTCTATTTGAGTATTTGGCTATTTCTCAACCTGTATATTGCTTCCCCACTTGAAGTGGACAATGAGCCTCTACTTCAATAAACAGTGAAACTAATTCATTGCAAAATGATAGAGATTACAATAAAGGACTTCGCATCCCATTTGTTCCAATCAAAAACCCAAGACACTACTGCACTGATCTCATCATCTAAAAACAAAAAGTCAAATGCCACAAATTATATCACTATTACTGATCAACGATCAACGACAAAAGAAGAAGAAGAAAAGAACATAGTTATGATAGTATTTTACTAAACCCAATCCCACAATTGCTTCTTGTCAACATTGCTTCCTGTTAATAGTTTTTACATTTTTTTTTCCTTGATGGTCCTACTTCTTTTGCTGGAACTTTAGCTACACTTGCAAATGATGTTGATTCAACATGTGATGGTATTTGTGGTGCTTCACTTCTTTTTTTTTTGGGTAAAGAGTGGTGCTTCACTTCTTGTCCTCTTCGACGAGCAACTTCTGGCACTTGTATGTTCAACCTAATATGATTACATTTCATTATGTTTATAAAATATTGGTTGCTATAATCTAAATTTCTAAAAAAAAAACACTATTAATCATCCCAACAGCAAGAGGACTTACATTTACACTAGTATGGCCACCAGTACTACCACTTACATTAACATTGCCTGAACGTTTTTCAACCTACAAAGAGAAAATTCATTTAAAGGTTTATTCGAGAAGCAAGCATGACACAATGGAAAATAGAAGTACTTACTGAAAGTTTTGGCCTTGAAAATCGTCTTTGCGATGATGTAGACCCAGTCTTCTTGATTGGACACGTTAAGCTATTATGTCCTGTTTTCAAGCATGTTCGACATGTCATCTTCATTCCTATTCTTGACATTCTAGTTCCACACGCCACCTCACCTTCCTCTCTTGATCTTTTTTGTTTACGTCTACCGGGCTTTACTTTGGCTGGAAGTGGTTCTGGTGGCTCCATATTAGTCTTTTTCCAAAATTTCTCTCCTTGAACTGGTAGTATCATGTTCTCATATGCAACTAAGAACTTGGCTTTTTTATAATACTCATCAATGTAGTCATATGCATCATCTTGTCTATGATTTATAGCAGAAATGGCATGAGGAAAAGGGATACCAGTTAGTTGCCATCTTCTACAAGAGCACTCTTTTGAAGACATACACCACATGTTTCTCACCCTTATCCATCACCTCATATCCAACATCGCCATTCCATATCACGTGACAATAAGTCGCACCAACTCTATATTCTTCCAATTTTCTTGCAATTCTTGGACTACAATCTCTTTTCCATCTAGCACATGCATCCCTTTGTGTGTGCATTCTTGTCATTATCATTGTCCGCATGTCCTCCAACATACTATAAATGGACTTGCACCTAGCATCTATAATTCTTCCATTGAATGCCTCACATAAGTTGTTATCAACAATATCGCATTTTGCATCAGTAGAAAAGAAAGCTCTGGACCAGTGCTTTGGCTCTGTTTGAACTAAGTCATGATATGCGGCAGGGCTGATTTTTTTCAATGCTTGAGAGTGTTCATCATACTCTCCCATAGTATTGCTCTTAGCACATTGCCAAAACATTCTTTGCATTTGTATCCCTTTGTACTTTTTGCTCTAATTGGCATAGAAGTGTCTGGCGCACATCTTATGTTTAGCTGCAGGCAACAGCTCAGCCACGGCTTTCAGCAAACCTTGTAAAAAATAATTATGATATAAATCATATTTTACAAATGTGATCATCTAATAAGCTTAAAGAAAAATTAAATAAATAAGGAACTTACCTTCGTTTTGTCGATTATGACCCAACCTTGTCCATATGTGTGCATAATATTTAGATCATACATCAAATGTGTTAAGAACCAAGTCCATGTATCTCCACTTTCAACTCTAACAACCGCCCAAGCAATTGGGAACATTTGATCATTTCCGTCCCTTCCAACAACACACAAGATCTGACCTTGACAAATTCCTTTAAAAAAGCAACCATCCAACCCGACAACTTTCCTACACCCATCAAGGAACCCTTTCTTACAAGCAGCAAAACAAATATACATTCTCTCAAAGAATGCCTTAGATTGCATATCAAGCTTTTCAACCTTTAATGTAACAAGTACTTCCAGGATTGCTCATCCTAAGCTCCTCTGCATAATCCCACAATTTTGTATATTCCTTTTTATAGTCTCCCATCAACACTTTATAAGCAAATAGCTTGGCCTTCGTACATTGACTGATACTCACATCCAACCCTAATTGCTCCTTGATAAGTTCCCTCAAAGCAATAGTTTTAATAGTTGGCATTGCTTTTATTGTAGCAAGATAATGATTTGCCAACCAAGAACTCGTCACCCTGTTATTTTTAAAGCTAATGCTACAGGTGTGCTCTAAATGGTAGGTTTTCACATGATCTAGAGATTCTCCAAGGACAACTTTCACTAACAGATTTTGCTCTGACACATTTCTTTTCATTCTTTATAAATTTTATCTCTCTACGCTCAGCCACTGAATATTTTATGAGAGCATCTTTGAATTGCCTGCTACTATCAAATATCATAGACATAATAAACACAGGTATAGCACAATTAGGATCATACCTTGGAAAGTTGCTTCTCCTTCTAGTAAAATTATCATTTTCTAGTTCTAAATCAGATCCCAAATGCTCATCTCCATCCGTTTCATAGTACTCTGTTTGGTAACCAACTTCAAAATCAACTACATTATCCACATCAACTGCAGGTTGTTGGGAAGGTACCAATTGTGTAGATGGTTCCCCTCCAATCAAATACTTTGTGGCCCTGTTGCGAAACTCTTTGATGCTCTTCCTCGCTTCTAGAAGCTCCTCATTATCATGATGATCATCATCAATCGAAATTATTGCATCGGCTAAGAAGTTTGTCTCGTCATCATCATCATCATCATTATCATCCACCATATATTCATCATCCTCTATGTTGGTATATTCATCTTCATCAAATTCACCATCGTGAGCTAAACCACCCTCATTCTCAAAGACAGCATCTTTGCCTAAACCAGAATCATTACAAGCACCCTTACTAGTAACTTGACTAGCATTATTATCGACACCTACACTAATACCCTGACCATCACCCTCACCTCCCTCATCAACTATGGAGTTTTCTCCATATATCTCAATCAATCCATGGTGTAAATAATTGAAAATTTCTTCAACAAGACAACTATCATTCCATATGTATCTCAATCCATCTTCTATAGATTTTCCAGGAAACTTAAAATAAAGGTGTTGGAATGTAGTATTTACCCCATTTTCTATGTCACTGATAAAACTTTCATAACTCCTTGAATTGATGTTTACTTGCACTAAATCTGTCTTCCCCCCAACATATTCAAGCATTGGGCAACGAACAAATTTTCCCCCGTGGAAAAGGCAAACCCATGCCAACTTGTCACTCATTTCAGCTCTACACAGAAACAAAACTTATGTTATAAGTAGACATATAACAAAGGAACAATATAATAACACATAAAAATAATTGCATGCGATATCTTCCTTTGTAAAATTTTCTTATGCGATAAACATGAAAGTTATTAAGAGTTAATGCTAAAATTGCTATGAATTAAGGACTTCCACCTTATAATGCTCATGAAGTACATATCATCTGTTTGATGTTTATTTAGACATATATTATTATGATTATTGAAAATATCAGGGCAAGTTGATAAGAATGATCAAATCCTTGTATAACCACCTATATTTAGGATAGATACTCGAAATTTGTTTCTTTTATCAATTGTTATGAAAAAGCATTTACACTTTTACAATTACTCTTATGGTTTAAATCACTCAGCATAATGTGTTTTGAGGGCTTGAAGAGAGAATTTGCAAACTAGAATTTCTTCAACTTGATTTATAGTTCGATTACATCAGCTAATATTTATGTATTTAAAGTGCGTTGCTTATGGCCTTGCATAATTCTTACAAGATTTTAGTCATTGTGTAGTCTATCCTATGTCATGGTGAGTATAAGAACAGCAACAACACTCACGAAGAAATCGAGGCAAATGTATAATTTAGAATAAGACAAGGACAACGTACCTTTGGCTATTCTTCGTTGAGTTTGGGACCACCACGTAAAGTTGTTGCTTTTGCTCAATGATGCCGACAACACAAGGAAACGAGGACCACAACACTTGCTCGTGTTTGCTGTAGTTTGTGGTAAATTGGGTCTTGATCAGGTTATGAACGAATGGGGTCTTCACGATTTGGACGTTCGAACCTGGGACTACAATGGACAAAGGCGTTGGGTGAAAGGGGGACTCAACAACACTCACGAAGAAATCGAGGCAAATGTATAATTTAGAATAAGACAAGGACGACGTACCTTTGGCTGTTCTTCGTTGAGTTCGGGACCACCACGCAAAGTTTTTGCTTTTGCTCAATGCTGCCAACAACACAAGAAAACGGGGACCACAACACTTGCTCGTGTTTGCTGTAGTTTGTGGTAGACAAATTGGGTCTTGATCAGGTTATGAACAAATGGGGTCTTCACGATTTGGACGTTCGAACCTTGGACTCCAATGGACGAAGGTGTCGGGTGAAAGGGGGACTCGATTTATTCATGATTGTCTGGCTTCACGATTTTGTGGTTGACGAACGTGATTGAAGCAAGATGAGATGAGATCTAGAGAAAAGCAAGACAAACCTGGGTTCTTCGTGAGTTTGTGATCTGAAAAATTAGGGCTTTAGTTGATGAAGGGGAGGAGACGATAGCATTTCTTTTTCTTCGTGAGTCCCTTTTTCTGTTTTTTTTTTTTTTTTTTTTTTTTTTTAATTAAAGGAAACGATGTCGTTTTATTTTCCGGCAATTGCGTCCGCGCCGGCCGTGCCACGTAGGACGGCCGACGCTAACTAGGTAGGCCACATCAGACTTTTCTCAGGTCACTAGGACTAAATTGACAATATCAAAGTTTAGGACGAATTTAAATTGAAAAGTTTAGGGACTGAATTGGCCCAAACGCAATAGGTTTAGGACTTTTTTGGTAATTTTCCCTTTTCAATCATAAGTCCACATCCTAGGTTAGTGAAATAAACTTTGACAAGAAGAACACGAATGATTGAAATCATTGAGAATTTAAAAACTTTTCTTCTGTTTTTTTTTTTTTTTTTTTTTGTGTAAATATGTAAATATCATTAATAAGATGAGGTATAAAAGCTTAAGGGAATCCCCTAGCATTTCAAAGAGACTAGTTATGCGAGAAGATGGAGGAAGGAATCCTCAATATATGATATAGTAGCCAATAAAACATTTGCCTAGGAAGACCAACACGGTTGGTAGAGAGATGCCTTATCTCTTAGAACTTTTTGAATTCTAACTAATAGAAGATGAGGTTTAATTGACTTGTTTTGAAATTATCTGTGGTTGCATTCCATCCAAATGCAATAAATAGTCGCCAAGAAAGATAACTTGTGAAGTCTCGCCTCCAAGTTTTTTTCCTTGGTGGCCTCAATCATTCATTAAAGTTCTAAATTTCAATCTTCTGCAAAAACGTCAAATTCCATTCTACGCAAAAATACTGTGCTATACACTACTTGTCCAAATGTACTCAACAAATAAGTGATTTGTGTCTTCTATACTAGTTATACAAAAGTTGCACTTAATGTCCACTGAAGATAACCACTGTAATATGGTTACTATTGTCGGTAGCATATCTCTACAGAAAAGCCAGCTGAAAAACTTTCCTTCTAAAGCGAATGCCATAGTTATTCTATTTCCTTTTTCTCTAATCACTTCCTGATCCCGCACGATTTCTTTTGTACGGCAATAGATATGTGTGCAGTCCCCTATGCGGTCAAACTGGATTTTACTCGCTCCCCGGTGAATCTTGAATATTTATCTCCAAATCTAAACAGACCACGGCCTTTGAGTATCTTGTTGATCGAATCTTGGATGTTATGATTATCCAAGAGGAAAACAAATTATAATAGAACAAAGTCCAAGTCAGAGTTTGATGAACGTCTCGTCCAATTGTTCTTGCGATATGGACTGATTTACATTTTTCAGTCGAAATCGGATCAAATTTCGTACCCAGATTCAAATTGAAGATATATTTTAACATGTTTAAAAAAAATGATTAATAAGAAAAATATTTTTCTAGAAATGATGATATGCATCGCTTACATAATTGAATAATTAATTACTCCAAATCACAAGTAATCATCTTTCGAAAAGTATTTTTTTCGAATTCTTTATTTATTTTTAGGGAAACAAGAGGAGCGTTACTATCCCCTGGGTAGGCGCAGCACGCTATTGATCAGCTCGTCCAAGTTCAAGAACGACGGCCCGGAAGGACACGCGGCCTCCCGGGCCATCTCCTTCCACTCCATCACTTTCCTCTTCATCTCCTTCCCTCTCTCCCCCTCCATCAGCTCCCTCACCTGCCTCTCCACCTCGTCCCTCTTCACGTCGCTGTCGATCTCCATCCCGATCCCCCACTCCTCGCGGCTGTACCGACAGTTCGTCGGTTGCTCCGCGAAGAACGGCCAGCACACCACTGGCACGCCCGCCGCGATGCTCTCGATCGTGGAGTTCCACCCGCTGTGGGTCAAGAACACGCCGACCGCCTGGTGGCCCAGCACCCGCTCCTGGGGGCACCAACTCGCCAGCAGGCTCCGCTCCCCCGTCGCGGCTGAGAACTCTGGTGGCAAGACCGCGGTGTCGCCGGCGACCAGGTCGGGCCTGATGATCCATAGGAACGTCTGACCGCTGTTCGCGAGCCCCCATGCGAACTCCACTAGCTGCGCTGGGGACATCACCGTGATGCTCCCGAAGTTCACGTACACGACCGAGCCGGGCGGTTTCGAGTCCAGCCACTTGAGACAGCCCGGCTCTTCCTTCCACAAGTTGAATCCGATAGACCCGGTGCCGTCATTAGGCAGTTGCGCCGTGAGGAGATGAAGGGGGCCAAGGGTGTAGATGGGAGGGAATATGGACTTGAGAGCGTTGACGACCTCGTGCTCCAGTCGGTCGAACGTGTTGAGGACAATGGCTGAAGCTCTCTTCGCCCTTTGGGCCTCGATCGACATGAAGTCGACCATAAAGTCGTCTGGGTCAGTAGTTCGGATGAAGCTCGGCAAGTCTCGCAGGCTGATGCTCCTCATCCCGGGTATCCAGTCGATGATGGTGTCTAAGTACCCGTTTGTCAAGTAGCTTGCATCTGCAAATCGATAGTCGATCAATTAAACAATATCACGCAGAAGAGAGGAAAAGAAATCACTAGCTGTAAATCTGCTAAGTGAGATAGACGATTGTTCATTAATGCATATACCTCTGAGTGGAGAAAGACCCTTGTCGACAATACTGCGATACTGCACGTAGCCCATGAAGCCGCACGCGCTCGTCGTCCAGAACAAGACCACCGGCACGCCGGCTGCCTCGGCAGCGTCGAGCGTGAAGCTCATCACGCCGTCCGACACCACGCAGCTCACTGGCGGGGAGCCCGACCTCGCGCTCTCCTCGTCGAGCCTCTGGAGGAGGTCCCGGAAGTAGGGCAGGCAGAGGTCCCGCGAGGAGCGGCAGAGGGTGGGGATGTCCTGGGTGGCGTCGGCGTCAGATGGGGGGAGGCCGTCTGGGATGGTGCGGAACTGGAAGGACGGGAGGCCGTCGAGGGCGGAGGGGCCGCGGGAACGCAGGAGGCGCTTGTGGTTGTACTCGGTGTTGACGAAGGTGATGTGGAAGCCCCTGTGGTGGAGAAGCTTGGCGAGGCTGAGCATGGGTTTGATGTGGCCCTGGGCTGGACAGGGGATGCACACTGCATGCGGCTTTCGAGTCATCTCTTTCGAACTCATCTCTCTCTCTGTCTCTTTCTCTGTCTCTCTCTCCTGTATGTGTAGGGAGACGTGAGGTTTGGTCTACTTATAGGCGGGCGACAAGATGAAATTCGGGCCAAGTGAAGGACGAGGCAACAGTAACGTGACCGCCATTAAAATATTTAAATAATAAATCGCGTTTTCATTTAAACAATTTAAATTTTTAAAATAGGGTGCGACATGATAAAATTCTAACCAAGTGGAGGACCACGTGGGAGTAACATAATAACCATTAAAATATTTAAATGATAAATCGCGTTTTCATCTTAACAATTTAAATTTTTAAAATAGGCTAGCGATGCAATGAAATTCCGACCAAATGGAGGATGACGTGGGAGTAACGTGATGGCATTAAAATATTTCAATAATAAATTATGTTTTTATCTTAACGATTTAAATTTTAAAAATAGTTAATAATAATATTGCAAGATCTCACAATTAGAAGGAAGAGTGACGGATCCATTTTTATCGGAAAATCTTGAAGTTAAATTTCAAGTTCAATTCGCAAATTAACTTGATTCTTGGCACGTGTTGGTTGATATTCTTAGTGGTTCGACTAATCTAGAAAAATGAGTCGACAAAGGACTTTTATAATCAGTAGAAAATCTGTAGTTAAACCCAGAAAAATTACACAATCTTTTTTATGGATACAACTTGATCTCTACTATTAGATCTAAGTGTGCGACAGCCGGACTCGGGGTCCCCAATGACCAGATCTTGGAAGCTGGCAGCTGGATTTAGATTCCCGGTGCTTGGAACTTGGCCCCTTGGCAGCCAGACCTATGACCTTGCGCCTGAACTCGAGTCCTAGGGTTGTATCTGAGATTTTTCTTTTTCATGTGTGTTTCATAGTAATAATGGAAAAAAAAAAAAAAAAAACCAAACACAAGTGAGTCAAATAATTTTTTAGCAAGGCGACCGTAGAATGCTCGCTGCAAAGTAGTGCAGAAGTCTACCCGACACCACTACAGTCGTGGATCTCGATTTCTCTTCTGGATATGAGGATCGGAGATGGCTCCTCGACTGTCCGAAACCCTTCTTCAAAAACTCCTGTGGAATCAAGGGTCTACTTGACAAAACTAAACTATCTAAGTTAATTATAATTTCTTGTTAGTAATTAGTTTCATCAAATATTTTTGTTAGAGTTAAAAACATATCCTCAAACATAGATATGCATTAACTATGAATATCTTTCGAATTTCCTATAAATAGATTTATTAATATTATTAGTGTAAATTCATTGTAGGCTCTTTTTTATTATTTATTTAATTGTGAATTTGAATCAAATTAATTAATAATAAAAATATTCATTTAATATACAACGTGTCCCAACGTATTGAAATTCTTTATTTTTAAGAAATGATGTGTTGGATTGTCATGTCGTGTCGTGTCTCATGTCGGTGTTACTTAGGGTGTTGTAGAACCTCCGGTCACCGTTGCCACCAGTGGAGTCGTCGAGGCTGCGTCCAAGCCAAGCCACCCTGTGAGCCATGGAAAGTTGTGGCCATGGATGATGGAGGAGGAAGACTAAAAACTCAAGACTGGAAGCCTGTGGCCATGTCTTCTAAGGCCCCCAAAACCTTTGGTAGAGGACAAGTCAAGAGACCCACTTTTCTCAAGGCCAAAAACAGGGGCAAAGAACCCATCTAAGCCATGGATGATGGAAAACCCTTCCCGACGTCGCTGGCTATCGGCCTAAGCTACCTCTGGCTCCGTCTCTTTCTCTCTCTTTTTTTTTTTTTTTTTGGGTACTTCTCCAATCACCTCCAAATCTGGAATCGTGTTAGAGTATTCTGTTGCTTGCCCATGGCCATTGTCACTTTGTTGACGTCACTCTCTAGATCTCAAGATTTGGTCTTCCATGGCGGAAAGCATTCAGATATCACGCCCCTCGTCCATATTCCTCATCGGCATCGAGCAATGCCAGAATGGGCAGCTTGGCTTAGATGTGCAGGAGCAGTTTCGACAACTCCGTCGGTTGCCACGGCAAGGGGGAGGTGCTGCAACTCAATCAAAGTTCTTCCATGGTTTAGGCTGAATAGATCTCTTTGGCAATTTTTAAATTTTTATTTAATTTGACGTAAGTAGACATCTGTCAAATAATTAGTAGCTAGGACTAAAACATGTATGCCAGATCAGCAGATGACGTGGTAATCTCTAACCACTGAATATTTCTCCCATCAAGCAAATAATTAAAGAGCACAAAATTTTGTTAAGGATTTAATTAAAATATTTTTAATAGAAAATGGAACAATTTATGACATACTCAGTATTTTTATTAATTTAGTTATAAACTTTTCAATTATGCCAATTTAATCTTAATATTTTGATGATTTATTAATTAGTCATAAACCTTTTGACGATTTAATAATTTTGTCATTCCAACTAATTTTGGTTGACAATCATTGACATTGCGGTCTAGTCAACATTGATGGTCTTATGTGGTGTTGGTTGACAATCATTGACATTGCGGTCTAGTCAATATTGATGGTCTTATGTGGTGGACAGTGCTGACCATAGACAATTTTTGCAATTCTTTTTAATTTTCTTTATTTTTTTTCCTTTCCTTTTGTTTTCCTTTTCCCTTTTTCCCTTTGATGGCCATCACTCGACCTCATTCATGCTTAGGCAGAGGTCCTTGGCTACTAGCGAGGGCCACCCTTGTTGGGTTTGATGAGGGTCCCCCTCCTTGGCCTTGGGTGAGGGTGGCTATCGCCTAAGGCTGGCAACCTTTGCTGGTAATCAATGATGCCTGACATGACAATGGTTAATGGAGAGAAAAGGCCAAAAAAGAAAGATAAAGAAAAGATAAAGATAAAGAAAAACAACAGAAAAGCAAAAGAAAAAAACCCATAAAATTAAAAAATTATTGCAAAAATTGTCAATGTCAACCCTAATCATGCCACAAGAAAGGCTAGTCTTGACTAGACCACAACGTCGGCGATATTTGGCCACAATTTGTTGGAAGAACTAAATTGGCAAATTTGTAAAATGTTGATTAAATTGACAAAGTTGGAAAATGTTTAAGACTAATTTGGTAAATTTGTCAAAAGATTTAGGATTAGATTGGTAAAATTAAAAGTTTTGAATGGGTATAAATGTAATAGATTTAGAATTCTTTTGATAATTTTTTACATTGTAATTAGATGTTAACTTGGCTTGTTTTTTTTCTCCATAATAAATTGGATAGATCATCGTTTATAATAAAGTCAAAATGTCACGTCATATCATATTACACGAAGTATACAAATATGTGATTCCATTTTTGGATCTCGAGACATTTTAAATTCGTTATACACTAACAAATAATAATGGATTGCAATATGAGTAAAGTGTATCAGTATCACGCCTAATGGATTATATGAGCACATGCTTTCTTTGAGCTTTGGTATAGATTTATATTATATCATATGCAGATATATGTGGCGTGTGGTTAATAATGTATCGATTCTTATGATTAATCAACTTTGATTGTCATTATTGTTGTCACACTACTCCTCTATAAAGATGCTCGTAGACCCTACTCACTTAATCACTTTTTGTCTTTCCTTCTGGCAATTTATGATGTATTTGGTAACATTTATATTTTATGGATTAATTTTTTTTCAAAAATAATTTTTTTTCCTACTTCCGAGAATAGTTTTTGAGTAAAAGAAAGTACTGGATAACTATATAAAATTTCTATTCCTAAAATAGAAAAAGAATATGATGAATTTGGTACGACCCACAATTTTTCTTGTGACGTGAAATTTCTTTTAATTTTTTTAATATTTTATAGATTTTTCATTTTCATTTTTTTTTCATCTCTTTATCTTCCTTCTCTAGCCAATGGCCGCTCATGACAACCAGTAGTGAGTGAGTGGGTGACAGGTGGTGATGAATAGTTAGAAGAGATATGAAGCAATTATTTTTTATTTCTTGTGTCTGTTCCAAATATATTATTTAGTTACTTTTCTATTTCGGGGAATAAAAAAATTAGCTGACGTTACCACACGAATTTTTGTTCTTCTTTTTTTTCGGGAAATAAAGGAACAAAAATTTGGATAAATAGAAATGTCGCCAAACAAAGCCTTAGTTAGCCAAATAATGCTTAATTAAGTGTGGAATCGTCTTTACTTCAATCTGAGGCCAAACAGCTACGTAAACTCAATAAAGCAATTAACATATAAATCGCATTACAAGTTGGAAAAATGATACAAATGGTCCTTGAAGTTTGATAAGTTGCGCAATGTGGTCCTTGAATTTTTAATTTGTTCAATAAGATCCTTAAATTTTAGCCTAATGTGCAACGGGGTCCTTGAATGTTCTATCTAGTCCATGAATTATATGAAATTCTTCAACGCCGTCTTTGAACTTGAAATAATGGAAAGACAATATTGGATAATTTTATATAATTTATGGACTAAATTGAACATTTACTAATAGTTCAGGGATCACATTGCAAATTTGGATAAAATTCAAAGACCACATCGAACAAAATAAAATTTAGGGACCGTATTGTACATTTAATTGAAGTTTAAGGACTATTTATTTAATCATCCCTCGTAAGTCCGAGACAATGACGAAACAAAAATTTGAAGAAAGAGTCCCAATTGTCAAATAAGACATTATTAGTCTCCTCTCATGGGACAAACCAAATTAACCTCATGAATTGATTTACTTATTTTTCGACCAAGAAAAAGAATTGACTTTCAGAAAAACTACAAAGTTCATCCTTAATTTTATTTCTTGATCTCACGGTATATCTCTAGTTTTGAACTCTACACTTATTATCCCTCGAAAAGCCTTTCTACTATATACGCTGAATATTCATGATAATGATCGCATCAACATTTCAATTAAGGTTTTCAACTGGGGAACTAACGTGACTAGACAAATATATATAGTTCAAAGGACCCGATTATACCCAAAAAAAAGAAAGGTCAAAAAGGAAATTGCATATGTTTAAAAATTTTCAGTTACTTGCGATAGCTTTATCCTATATAAAGTAAACAAAAGTAAGATTCAGCAAAGGACATTCAAAGTGAAATATTAAAAGTCAGAAAAATTTAAAATGGTGCTTTTAAAATGTGGGGATGCATATTCTATGTCGGTGCAAAGCATGAGGATGATAACTAAAAATTTTCTCGAATTAATTATGTATCATAATAACAGATTAAAAAAAAAAAAAAGGAAACATCTAATTGCGAACATTTTTACTCAAAACTTTAGTGTATAAGTCTCGAATGACTGCCCTGCATATCCATAGCCCTAGATATTCTTGATCTACATTTGAAAATGAAGAAAAAAAATCTTTAGAATGATTATAGCTCCGTTTATTTCGCGAAAATTAAATGATTTAAAAAATATTTTCTTAAAAACGATCGGTTATTTACTTTTCTTTAAAAGAGAATGGAATAATTCATGATATACTTGATGCTACATGATTGTTTGAATGGACAGTAATAGTGGTTCCAAGTTAATATTTTTTTTTTCCAGAGTTAAAAGCGTAAAAGTTTTTAAGTTTTTTTTTTTTATAGAAAATATACTCTCATTAATAGTTTGAGTTTTTTCCTTGAATTTCATCGCTAAAAGCTTGAGTTTTCTAGGGAAAGGTTGAATGCATTCGGCCTTCACCGATTCGGGCATTTTGTGACTCATTTATGGACTGCGTTGGAACTTTTTGCGACTGAAATTCAATGAGAGAGAGAGCGCGGTAGTGTCAACGGCGGATGACGGGGCATGCGGTCGTGACTGAGAGAGGCAAGCTGAGATCTACTGCGTCTTTTTTTTTTTTCCTTCTATGTCTCGTTCCTCATTGTTAATCCATGCGAATTATGGTAGTTATGAAATTTATGACTGAATATACCAGTAGTCGAGATTTGACACACTAATAAAGATATGCCTAGTACCCTATATAACCCTCAACTTTAACTAGTCCAAATTCTACCATAAACTTTTTTTTTGTCCATTAAAAAACCCCCTACTATAGATTGGTCTCAATTCTTCCTTGAAATTTTATTTTATCGCATAAAAAAATTATTAACTTTTTTTTGAATCCCAAATCTACACATCTTAATCCTCCGTCTAAAATTTCTCGTTGACAATCAAGAGATGAAAAACTCTCAAGCGTGACCTATTCGAGCATGCTGAGCCAAGTCTCTCGAGGACAAGCTCTTTGACTATGAGAGATAGGAGACTCTCAACTATGAGAGATTGAGGATTGAGCGCAAAATTGAAATTCCCCAAGCAAGATGCAAGGAAGACTTTTTTAAAAGTAAGAGAACTTGAAGAAAGCCAGCCCTAATTACTCTAATTTTTACCCAAATTCATCTCCAAAATACATCTTCTTGGTTTTGAAATTTGAAAAAAAAAAAACTAGAGTAATGACATGGAATACCACATAGGATCATTAAGGGTTATTTTTTTGGAGGGTTGACATAAGTAGATATGAGATTCAATTAAAAGTTGGTGGCTTTTTATGAGACAAAAAAAATTTAGAGTAAGATTGAGAGGGGCGTAGAGGTGAGAATTTTTTATGAAATAAAAAAAATAAAATTCAGAGTAGAGTTGAGATTGGATCTAAAGTTGAGAGTTCTTTTAGAGTATTAGGCTCCATATGTGTCTTTTCTCTGTGTCCCATTCCCTATTGTTAATTTAAGATTGGATCTAAAGTTGAGAGTTCTTTTAGAGTATTAGGCTCCATATGAGTCTTTTCTCTGTGTCCCGTTCCCTATTGTTAATCTAGAGAGAGAGAGAGAGAGATGGTGGTAAAATATTAATGACATAACTGAAGGGTACAACTACGTATAACGATGTGAGACATTAGATGGGAACAAACTGAGGGGAGATGTTCATCACTTTTTTTATAAAGCAATCACATTAGACATTTCATTTAAAGTTTACCACCATCGTATATTTAACAGATTTATTAAGATTCGTTTACAAGATGGGTCAATATGTGAGGGCTTTAAATGAGTGGGTTATATTCGAGAACCAATCACAGTCTAACATATCACTTAATAAATCAATTTCATAAATTAATTATAATTTGTAATCCACTCACATTGTGGTAGCATTTCTCTAGAACTTTTTTACGGTACCCAGCATGTCTTAATTTGAGTAATAGTTTCACGTTAAATTTTTATGATCATTATATGAAGACGTAATCATGGCCATCATATGCTAAAAAAAGTGAAGCTGTTAATAAACAAGATTGCATTGGATGGTGTTGACACCTAAATTTTGGCGGCCCTTTTAGTCATTAGGGGTTAATATTAAATATTATGATTCATTTGCATAGCATTAATTTTAGGTGCGTTTATTTTTAATTTACATGTTTTGCATTTTTTATTTTTAGGACGGCGGATGGGTCGAATTAATTGTTTTTGAGTTTAAATTAATAGGCCGGACTAAGCCCATGAAACGAACCAAATTGGCCCGAGCCCGTTTTCTTTTAAATGACAAAAATTACCTATCTAGATTTGATATGATATTGCGGTGGTTTTTCGAATTTAAGAGAATCGGATTGCAATCTTATCTTTAGTCTTTAGGTGATAAAATCATTGAAAATATTAAAGAGATAAGGAAAATAATATTTTTTTGATCAAGAGGTTATCGGCAATCTTTTCGACATATAAAATATTTGCAAAAAGGATCTCATTGGGTTTTTGGCTTATAAAAGGAGTGTGCGAAGTTCTTGTGATTGGGGGGGTTCTGGTTTTCGCTTTTTGGGGAGAGAGCTTCGCTCGGTTCAAAGGAAGAGCCAAAAAAAAGTCCAAACCAAAAAAAGGAAGAAGAGAAATTTCTGATCGGAGGGAGAAAAAGTAAAAGTCTTCTGTAGAAAGGGGGTCAGGGAGAAATCAGAAGGGGCAGGCGTGAAGGGACGTGGGGCAACAGGGGAGAGAAAAAACCAAAAAAAAAAAAAGGAGAAAAGCAAAACAGCAAAAAAGAGAAGGGGAAAAGGACAGAGGAGACTGTGGATCTCCAGCTGCTTGCGTGAGTCCGAACCAGTTGCAGCTTCAAGCCGTTGCGGCACCGCCGATTCACCTCAGCCCGCCGCGCCTCCGCCTGCAAATCGCTCCCGATCCGAAGACCCGAAGCCGCCGCGCCTCCGCCCGCGCAGGAACACCCCTATCCGCCCCCCGACGTGCGGCGCACACCTCCGCCCGTGAAGCTACCGGCCGCCTGCTGATCTCGCCTGTGCCGGAGCCCAGACGCCACCTCCGCCCGCGACGACGAAGACCCAAAGACAGCCTTCCGATCATCGCCCGACGCCTAAGCCATAAGCCGTTCGAGCAACCCGACGCCCGAGAAGAACCCCGCGCCCACAGCCGCGAGCACCTGAAGCCGATTGCCCTGCTCCGTCCGCGAGCCCTTCAGCCGCGAGCCCCACTGACGCCGCGCCGATCTCCCTCGCCGAGCAACGCCGCGCCGAAGCCCCGAAGCCACCGCGCGAGCCGTACCGCCGTTGACCCTGGTCATCACCACACCGGAGCCCCACTCACCAGCACTTGAAGCCGAGCCTGCCTCCTCGCGCCGCGCCTGAACCCAACGCTTGAAGCTCGCGCCGCCCCAATCGCGCCCCGGAGTCCTCCGTGAGCGAGATCCACACTGGTCCGCGCTACCATCGCCCGAAGCCGCCTCTCTTGAGATCCGACGCCTGCACCGTAGTCATCTGCGAGCGACCCGTGACCAGCTCCGCCCGTGAAAATGACGCTCGCAACAGCTCCTCCACAGCCGCGACCAACGCCGGTCCACCCTCTCAAGACCTCCTCGCAGTCGCCGCACCACCCTCGCCGGAATTCCGAACGCCAGCGACACCCTTGCCGGATCAATGAACGGGCTCCCCCCTATTTTCCTTAGGTTGGTTTTCTTTTATTTTTTTTTTTTTTATTTTATGTTATTTTATTTTAGTTTTAGTTAGTTTTATTATTAGTTTTTAAGTTGAATATTGTGAGGTTTTTTTTAGGTTATGGTTATCATAGGCATCATCCATAGGAATTGTCCCTGACGTTATTGTAATTATTTAATTTGACCCGTAAGACGTCGGGTCATTTTTTTAATTATGATAATTTTTGGGGGTTTGTTTATGATATATTAACTGTTAAATTAATTTAATTATTAATTTAATCCGTAAGATTTCGGATTAGATTTTTAATTATTTTGATTTCTTGTCGTAATGTTTAGGGTTAAAAATAATCGTTAATTTGACCCGTGAGATAACGGGTTATTTTTTCGTTTATTTTAATCCTTTATTTGTTGAATATCTTGTTTGTTTAAATTTAAGGATAGTTGATAATGCTTGTTTTAGAAAATCACTAAGAAAAATTAAAAAGATATTTGAATTTGAATTAGTTTGTTTTAGAATATTTCTTGTTATCTTGCATATCTAGGATAGGGATTTCATTTTGAAAAATATATAAAAAAAAAAAAAAAAAAAAAAAGTGCATTCATTTAGGATTTTAGTTTTTTTTAAGTTGCATGTTTAATTACGTGACATTTTTAAATTTCGAACATTAAAAAAAATAAAAATATCATGCATATGTCATATAGAATTAGGGCATGCTCTGCACGTCATTGCATATTAGATAAAATTACATGTTATGAATTAGTTTTAATTTTGAATTGCATAAAGAAAAACACAAAAAAAAAAAAAAAAATCATTGTGCATATTAAGTTAGAAATACATGTTTCATTTTAAATTTAGATCATCTTTTTAGATAAATTGCATCTTAGGTTAAGATAATGTCTTAATTTAAAGTATGATTTGATATGACCTAATCCTTAGTTAGAATCTCAATCTAGTTAGATTACCTTTGCATTCGAATTTCATGAAAGAAAATACAAAATTTGTCTTTGCATAAGTTAATATCATTATCTAGAATAGATTGCATTTTAAAAAATAAAAACATCAAATGCACGTCATTTAGTTTTTATTAAGTTCATTTAATTAGAACTTTAATGTCATTAGATTAAGTTATTTAATAAATGTCACGTGGCATATAGTTCGCATATTAAATTGCATGAGGCATGTCATTTTAGTTTAAATAATTTTGTATGTCATTGCATTGCATTACATGCAATTAGATTTAGGTAATTTAGATTGCATATTTAATTATTGCATCTCTTTAATTTCTAATTTCATGAAAAGATATAAAAGAATTAGAATGAATTCATTTCATGCTTTAGGATAAATTGCATGCTTATTTACGTCATACAATTTTGGTCATGTTATCATATCATTTCATGTTAGTATAGTGACATGCACTGCATAAGTCATGATTTTCATTAAATTAAGTGAAAGCAAAAAATTGATTGCTTGTTAATTAGAAATTATATCTAGGATTGTCTATATGATTTCTGATCTAACAACGCAGATGCTTTCGTTGCTTTAAGGTATGTTTTTGCATTATTTAATTGCTTTCTTGATGTGCTAAATTGGTGGTATGCGCACATGTATGATCACTTCACATGTTAGGAATTTTAATTAAAATCAATTCCATTGCTAAACAATTTTAAAATTAAAAAGAAAATGGTACCGAAAGGGCACTAAGATAGTCTAGTGTAACCAAGTCACCGTACCCAAAATCTCTAGTTCGTAGGAGTAAAATAATACTCCATTTATTTTACTTAGGTGTTTAATCGACCTACCCTAAACCGATTAGTGGCGACTCCTAATAGTCTTTTCCATGTTAAAACCCAAAGTCGCGATTTGGTATAGGCTTAGTAGTCCATCAACCTAGTTTTAGGTGGCAAACCCCGAAAATTTGGGTCGCGACAGATGTGATCAAAGTAATTTGATTCTTTATCTTACGGAATCGATTTATGTTTGTAATTACATATATATTTTTACAATCACATAGCAAAATGCGCATAGTATTGTGGTTTTATAGTTTATTGTTTCTATTTTGGTATATTGTTTCAAATAACGTGAATTTTTTCTTCTACATAATGTACAACGAGGGACGAAGTCACTTTTTCTCTCTATAGTAATTTATAGGTTTATTAAAAGATACTTTCTTTTATTTTATAATTATATGGTGCACATCAGAGTTCTTTTTTACTCAAATACTAACCGATTCATATAAATAGATAGGAGATATTTTTAATCATAAAAAATTTATTTCTAGCACATTATTGTTGTATACTATAAAAACAAACATATATGATGAAAATCTTTCTATGTCCAACTACGTATCTTTTCGTGCTAAAAGTCTACCATCACGTAGATAACAAAAGTCGATTATATCGAATATAGGTTAGGGTGAATATATCCGCTTATCAATAGGTTAAAAGTTGAAAATGCTTTTTTACTTATAACATGATTTACTACAGGATAAACTTTCATTGTGTTTTGGATTATTCTCTTTTGCTTTGATAAGTGGAAAGATTATTCATACGATTATTTTAGATTGCCGAAATCAAAATTCGCAAAATAAATTTTTATTCATAAAGAAGAAAAATGACTTTTTTTTTTTTTTTGGATTCAATGAGCAAAAGTCAGTTTAAATTACAAATAAAACGAAAAGGAGGTATGGCTTATTTTTCTATTCAGGGTCTGACTTTTGCTTGCATTAATAGAACCGCATTTTATGTATAAAAGTCAAATTTAAATGTTTTATAGATATTAGATTATCAGATTGCAAACTCAGTTCACCCTTCCATCCCCCATAATTAAGGGTTAAGTGCCAACCCGGGCCATTTCCCAAGGGGAAGTGGTTGTGCTCATCAACATTAGCCAATTAGCCAAATGTATATTCCCTGCGTTTGGTTAAACTTTCTCAAGGAATTTTGGGTCTCTAAAATCTCTTAAAAAAATGATTTTGTTTGATTCAACTTTGGGGGTATAAAGTCATTTTTCCAAAATTTTTGAACGAAGATGTATTTGTTAAAAGCAAATAGTGTTTGGTTGATATATATTTTGTGTAAAGCGATTTTAATGTAAAAAGGAAAGGAGGAAAGAAGAAAAAAGAAAGGAGCAACTCAGCAACCACCAACGAAGAGGGCAAGGATACTTCCCTTGCTTTGGCGGTAACTGTCGGCTAGGCGAGCATAAATTAGTGACCCTCGTCGCAACAAAGCTTAGGTGAAACAAAGCTCAGTGAGGCCTAACCATCGCAACAAAGCTCATGCAAGCAGATCTACAAAGCCCGACCATCGCTATAGAGCTCAATGATGCTTAGGTGAGGCCCATCGCTAAGGTCGTGTGACCTTAGGCGAATCGACGCCTAACTCGTGGGATCTTGAATTTCTTAGATCTAATATTTGGATTGGGCTTGCAAAATCTAGCCCTCTAATGGTCAGCACGACATAAGGTGAGGACTGTTGAGGTCGCACAACACTAAGTGACACAATGGCGAGGTTGCGCTACCTTAGGGGAGCTAGAGCTAGACTCTAATGTAGCAGGAGCCAAGCGGCAAGTCTAGACTTCAACTTCATGCCAGTCAAGTGACGGCTAGCCAAGGCCGTGTTACTCTAGGCGACACAACATCGGTGTCACGCAACCTAGGTGACCCCTCTTTGGTGTCTAGCTCCTCCACCTTTGGAAATTCCATATTTGTAGAGAAGATGAATAGTTGCAAGGGCAAAAACATTATTATTGGGGGTAATTTGGAAAGAAAAAGGATTTGGTAGGCTTCCACTAGGGGTGATTGGGTCCAGGGTGGGTAGGGTCTAGACCTAGACCCTGTACCCGACCCTGTTATAACCGGTTCCCCTTTTCTGGATCCTATATCCGACCTTATTTGTATTGGACCCTTTACCTGACCCACCATGTTTTTCCGATCCGGTTCCAGGATCAACCTTGTTTCCACTGGAACCTGTTTTGCAATCTTTTGATATCCTATACGACTTCGAGTTTTATATTAATACGCGAGAAAATAACGTAATCCTCCTAATTTCAATAATGGTAATAAATAAATACATAAAAATTTTGACTAAATGAAAAATTAAGGATCCACAAAGCTAATTATAATAAATAAAATCATAAGGCGAAGAATTAGCAACAAATATGAGTCTAATATTAGTCTTATTCCCACAACTACTACATGAAGCTACTCATTTATGCAAGCATAACTTCTCATACAAAAGAGAAATTAGCGAGTAAATCCATGTGATACACAAGAATTTGGCGACGACGAACACCGTTTGTCCATCAGATGGTGCAAGAGGGAGCCAGTGAGGGAGGAAGCAAGTGAGGAAGAGGAATGACAAAAGAAGAGTGTCATGCAATATCGTGTGATTGCGAGAGTAATAATAGAAATCGGGAGAAAAAAAAAGGGTTTTGGACCTTTACTTCCAAAACCGGTCCGAGAACCGGTTACAAAACCGGTCCAAGAGTCGGTTTCCAGGTGGGTAATCACTCGGAACTTGTTCTCGGACCGGTTTAAACCAGTTTGAATTTTGGGAACCCGTTCCCAAACCGGTTTCAACGGGAACCGGTTCCCGGCCCTATTTTCTGGGTGGGCCGGTCCGGGAACCGGGTGTATCCGGTCCGGTTGCACACCCCTAGCTTCTACTCTAATGGGGTATGCCACTTTTCTTGAAAGATAGGCAAGAAAGGCTCCTTTTCCATGATAGCTGGCACCGACTACTCTCTATCTAATTGTAACTCCAATGGGCTCATAAGGAAAAGAGATTTCAAAAGACAAGCAGAAAGTCTGAAAGCCCAAGACAAACCCCACCTATCTCGACCCTTTAGCTTTGTCAATAATGCCATTTCCCCACGTGAACCAAATAAATTTTACCAAAACACCTTTTGTCATATATCTATATGGGGGCAACCCCAATTTGTTTAATAGTGAATAAAAGTCAAAGTGAAGATGCATCTACGTGCTTCTTCCCTTCCTTTTCTAAATGAAATTTTCGAGTCTTCCACTTCATTTTCCACGTCTTTTTCTAAAAGTCAAATCATTTGTGCATGCGATGTTTTGCGTAATATAAGGAGTTATTTTTTTTTTTGTCAAAATAATACAAGGAGTTAAAACTCCTGGATATTTCATAAGTTAGGAAGTTCTTGAAGCAGTTGAATGCGTTGAGATCTCCCGGATTAGGGAATCCAGTCCACCTAACAAAACAAAAAAGCTCCGAGTCAGCAATGTGTGTTACCCCACCGTTAACCTATAAAAATAAAAAAGCTGCCGTACGACTAGGGTACAACAATAATATTGTTTTTCTGGATTTACTTTATTTTATTTTTTTCATTTAGTCGAAATCTTATGATTCACGCAATTTATTTATTTATTTTTAAGTGCCAAAATGCTTAGATTCACGTCTTTCTTTCATAATCTTTCAAAGTTTGAATAATATTCAACATTTTAACAAGAAAGTAAAAAAAAAAAATACAAAATCTTTTGATTTTTTTAAGTGGAAACGACAAGCCCTCAATTTATCAAAATTTAGGTATCAACATAGCCTTTAATTTATTAATTGAAATCCTCAAAATAGCTTGTGATACATCTTTTCTTTCGGTTTTTTTTTTTTTTTTTGTTGGAATGAGAAATGTTCAATTCATATGAAATAGAGGTACATAACTTTAAGATAAATATGCAAAAATCTACAAAGCAAGTACATCTGAAAAATGAATTAACTTGATATAGCTTGCAGAGATTCATTTATTCCACAACGATGGATCTATTACTGTATCAAAGCACAACTGACAATCGATTATCGAATTTCGCATTATCATCAGTGGTGAGCACATGCCAATATTTCCCCCTTTAGTAGTTACAGCTTTGCCCAGAGAGGTATATGCCTAGGTGCATCTCCAACATAATCACCATATACAGATAATAATAACACTAACAACTTGAAAGAGTACAGAAAATGCATTGTAAATTTTAGATCTATATCTAGATCATAATAGAAGAGCACCCAAATCTAGATTTAGGTCTAGATTGAGAGAGGAGTTGCAAAAAGAGATACGGGTTAATCACAAAATCACTTTCAAATAAGCCAATTGCTAAAGGCAGTAGTAGAGAGCCTTGAATACTTGCGGAGCACTCGACTATTTGGAGCAAGCACCGGCGATGGAGCAAGCGAGCAAATCTAGAAGAGCAAATTCTTAGGAAGCACTCACGCTTCGAACTTCTAAGCTTATTGGTCAAAACTCTCCACTTCCGTGGAAGAAGTCAACCACATCATCCACGACATCAACGAATATGTCTTGAAAATGAGTGGATAGAACGATAGAGGGAGGCGGAGGGAGGGAAACTCTCCCTTAGGGATTTCACTACAAATTGAGGGCTGGGTGGCGGCTTCAGAAAAAAAAGTGCGATCGATTTAAGGTTTCTTAGCTAAATGCGTATTCAGATTAAACAGTTGGCTTATTTTCAATCATAAGTTTCACATCCTAGGTTAGTCAAATAAACTTTGACAAGAAGAACACAAATGACTGAAATCATTGAGAATTTAAAAACTTTTCTTCTGTTTTTTTTTTTTTTTGGGTGTAAATATGTAAATATTATTAATAAGATGAGGTATAAAAGTTTAAGGGAATCCCCTAGCATTTCAAAGAGACTAGTTATGCGAGAAGATGGAGGAAGGAAGCCTCCATACAGTAGCCAATAAAACATTTGCCTAGGAAGACCTACACTATTGGTAGAGAGTGATGCCTTATCTCTTAGAACTTTTTGAATTCTAACTAATAGAAGATGAGGCTTAATTGACTTGTTTTGAAATTATCTGTGATGCAATAAATAGTCGCCAACAAAGATAACTTGAGAAGTCTCGCCTCCAAGTTTTTTTCCTTAGTGGCCTCGATCATTCATTAAAGTTCTAAATTTCAATCTTCTGCAAAACGCTAAATTCCATTCCGCGCAAAAATACTGTGCTCAACGAATGAGTGATTTGTGTCTTCTATACTAGTTATACAAAAGTTGCGCTTAATGTCCACTGAAGATAACCACTGTAATATGGTTACTATTGTCGGTAGCATATCTCTACAGAAAAGCCAGCTGAAAATTTTTTCTTCTAAAGCGAATGCCTTAGTTATTCTATTTCCTTTTTCTCTAATCACTTCCAGACCCCGCACGATTTCTTTTGTACGGCAATATATATGTATGCAGTCCCCTATGCGGTCAAACTGGATTTTACTTGCTCCCCGGTCAACCTTGAATATTTATCTCCAAGTCTGAACAAACCACGGCCTTTGAGTATCTTGTTGACCGAATCTTGGATCTCGTGATTATCCAAGAGGAAAACAAATTATAATAGAACAAAGTCCAAGTCGGACTTTGATGAACGTCTCGTGCAGTTGTTCTTGCGATATGGACCGAGTAACATTTTCAAATCGGATCACATTTTGTATGCAAATTCAAATTCAAATTTGAGAGATATTTTAACATGTTTTGAAGAAAATAATTGATACAAATTTTTTTTATATGTATTCCTTACATAATTGAATAATTAATTACTCCAAATCATAAGTAATCATCTTTCGAAAAATATTTTTTCGAATTCTTCATTTATTTTTAGGGAAACAAGAGGAGCGTTAATATCTCCTGGGTAGCCGCAGCACGCTATTGATCAGCTCGTCCAAGTTCAAGAGCGACGGTCCGGAAGGACACGCGGCCTCCCAGGCCATCTCCTTCCACTCCATCGCTTTCCTCTTCATCTCCTTCCCTCTCTCCCCCTCCATCAGCTCCCTCACCTGCCTCTCCACCTCGTCCCTCTTCACGTCGCTGTCGATCTCCATCCCGATCCCCCACTCCTCGCGGCTGTACCGACAGTTCGTCGGTTGCTCCGCGAAGAACGGCCAGCACACCACCGGAATGCCCGCCACGATGCTCTCGATCGTGGAGTTCCACCCGCTGTGGGTCAAGAACCCGCCAACCGCCTGGTGGCCCAGCACCCGCTCCTGGGGGCACCAGCTCGCCAGCAGGCTCCGCTCCCCCGTCGCGGCCGAGAACTCCGGTGGCAGGACCGCCGTGTCGCCGGCGACCAGGTCGGGCCTGATGATCCATAGGAACGTCTGACCGCTGTTCGCGAGCCCCCATGCGAACTCCACCAGCTGCGCTGGGGACATCACCGTGATGCTCCCGAAGTTCACGTACACGACCGAGCCGGGCGGTTTCGAGTCGAGCCACTTGAGACAGCCCGGCTCTTCCTTCCACAAGTTGGATCCGATAGACCTGGTGCCGTCATCAGGCAGTTGCGCCGTGAGGAGATGAAGGGGGCCGAGGGTGTAGATGGGGGGGAACATGGCCTTGAGAGCATCGACGACCTCGTGCTCCAGTCGGTCGAACGTGTTGAGGACAATGGCTGAAGCTCTCTTTGCCCTCTCGGTCTCGACCGACAGGAAGTCGACCATAAAGTCGTCTGGGTCAGTAGTTCGGATGAAGCTCGGCAAGTCTCGCAAGCTGATGCTCCTCATCCCGGGTATCCAGTCGATGATGGTGTCTAAGTACCCGTTTGTCAAGTAGCTTGCATCTGCAAATCGACAGTCGATCAATTAAACAATATGACGCAAAAGAGAGGAAAAGAAATCATTAGCTGTAAATCTGCTAAGTGAGATAGACGATTGTTCATTAATGCATATACCTCTGAGATGAGAAAGACCCTTGTCGACAAGACTGTGATACTGCACGTAGCCCATGAAGCCGCACGCGCTCGTCGTCCAGAACAAGACCACTGGCACGCCGGCTGCTTCGGCAGCGTCGAGCGTGAAGCTCATCACGCCGTCCGACACCACGCAGCTCACCGGCGGAGAGCCCGACGTCGCGCTCTCCTCGTCGAGCCTCTGGAGGAGGTCCCGGAAGTAGGGCAGGCAGAGGTCCCGCGAGGACCGGCAGAGGGTGGGGATGTCCTGGGTGGCGTCGGCGTCAGAGGGGGGGAGGCCGTCTGGGATGGTGCGGAACCGGAAGGACGGGAGGCCGTCGAGGGCGGAGGGGCCGCGGGAACGCAGGAGGCGCTTGTGGTTGTACTCGGTGTTGACGAAGGTGATGTGGAAGCCCCTGTGGTGGAGAAGCTTGGCGAGGCTGAGCATGGGTTTGATGTGGCCCTGGGCTGGGAAGGGGATGCACACTGCATGCGGCTTTCGAGTCATCTCTTTCGAACTCATATCTCTCTCTCTCTCTCTCTCTCTCTCTCTCTCTCTCCTGTATGTGTAGGGAGACGTGAGGTTTGGTCTAGTTATAGGCGGGCGACAAGATGAAATTCGGGCCAAGTGGAGGACAAGGCGACGGTAACGTGATGGGCATTAAAATATTTAAATAATAAATCACATTTTCATCTTAACAATTTAAATTTTTAAAATAGGCGTGCGACACGATGATATTCTGACCAAGTGAGGACCACGTGGGAGTAACATGATGGGCACTAAAATATTTAAATAATAAATCACGTTTTTCATCTTAACGATTTAAATTTTTAAAATAGGCAGGCGACACAATGAAATGCCGACCAAGTGGAGGATGACGTGGGAGTAACGTGATGGGCATTAAAATATTTCAATAATAAATTATGTTTTCATCTTAACGATTTAAATTTTAAAAATAGTTAATAATAATATTGCAAGATCTCACAATTAGAAGGAAGAGTGTGACGGATCCATATTTATCGGAAGATTTTGAAGTTAAATTTCAAGTTCAATTCGCAAATTAACTTGATTCTTGGCGCGTGTTGGTTGATATTCTTAGTGGTTCGACTAATCTAGAAAAATGAGTCGACAAAGGACTTTTATAATCAGTAGAAAATCTGTAGTTAAACCCAGAAAAATTACACAATCTTTTTTATGGATACTATTAGATCTAAGTGTGCGACAGCCGGACTCGGGGTCCCCAATGGTCAGACCTTGGAAGCTGGGCAGCTCGATTTAGATCCCCGATGCTTGGACCTTGGCCCCTTGGTAGCTAGACTCGAGACCTTACGCCTGAACTCGAGTCTTAGGGTTCTATTCGAAAACTTTTTTATTTTTCATATTCCTGTTTCATAGTTTTCCTATAATGATAATGATGAGAAAAGGCAACCAACTACAAGTAAATCAAAAAAATTTCCTAGAATTTAATGTCGTTAAAAAATGCCATCCAACAAAGTTCGTTTTTCTTAAAACCGACGAGGCCAGTAATTTGGCATGAAGAAAAATGAATTTATAGTAAGGATATGTGTGACAAACGCCAAATTGATCCCATTTGTTTACGTTTATCTCGTAGACTAAATTTATGCCGTTGTCATCACAATTTCCGTGTTTTTGCATATTGAATTTTACTAGTCATTGTTGAGAGCAACATATGCATGCATGCCTAGCGCAAGCAAAGCTTTTAGACATGCACAACATGAGCAATCTAAACCGAAGGTTGACCGTGCACTTAAAAGGATTCAAATTTTTAAAAAAGATTCTTACGTGATTTAACGAATTGAATCCATCTTAATCATTATTCGTGTGGAAAACTAAAATAATAACAGTTCGTATAATTTACAAATCACGCAGTAACTTGTCGAAATTTATTCAATTTATTATTACTACTATTATTATTATTATTATCATTTAGTGTTGGTAAACGTTTTCCTCTCATGTTCCAAAATTCGGTCCGCGGAGAAAAGCAGTGCGAAGCCAATTTGAGCAAAAGGGGACCGCAGAACGTACGCTTCACTTTTTTATTCAGGTGTTCCCACTTTTTTTAGGGGTAAAAGTAGAGCAAAAGTACTCTGACTTCATTTCCAGTTCAAACAATTTGTCGTGGATCTTGAATTCTCTTTTGGATTTGATTATTTGACATCGCTCCTCGAGTGTGAACAAGGATCTAACAAAAATCTACCTTGTTTATTGGAAAAGTACTAAGAGAGTCTTAATTTTATTATATTAATATCAATTCAATTCTAAATATTTTAATATTTTTATCAAATAACTTCATCTAGTCAATTTAAATTGGAAATTGCTGATGTTAATGTTGGTCGACTTATGTGATAGATTGACGATAATAAGAATATTTATTTATTATAATTTTTCATTTCTTTTTATTCTACGACTATTGTCGGTAGTCAACATGGTGTCATGCTCAGAAAGGACTAGCCTTGCCTGAGCAAGGAACCCTCGTTGCCACAGGTAAGGGTCGGCCTCGTTGGAGCGGGTGTTGGTGAGGTCTCCTTTGCCAGATCTGACAAGCTCGCTTGAGCCAGGGTGTCGCTTGGGCAGCGACCCTTGCTCAAGCATATCAGCAGCCAAGCCTATTGTTAAGTCAGTCAATTCTCTCTTCAGTAGATCAAACCGGTTCACTATTCTGCCGGATTTCTTTCTTCAATTATTTTCTGATCGGTTCTTGGAGATTCGGGACCGGTACCGGTGGTATTTTGGCGTGTCAAGTCTGTTTCTGACCTTAGTTCGTCCATATCTGTCCTCAATGGTACCGATAACACGGAGTTCAATGAAGCAAGAGAACAATCCATTGTAATGTTCAGTTTGAAGAATGGGTCTAAGAGTAATACGTCAAACAATTCCCCACACAGTGCACGTTCAGATAGATTAAATTATCTTCCCGTCCTGAAAATACGGTCATCCCCAACATTTTTGGATCTCTTGAGAGTGTCGGTCATGTGTACTTGTGGGGTTTGGGCCAATACCACAAGAAAGCTATCTTTTAAATCAAAGAAATTGCAGTCACATGTGCTACTTAATTCATTTAGTTATCCCACACCAAATACGATGTCCTCTTTATGTGACACGCAAGCATATTGTCTTTAGTTTTCTTCCTATAAAAAATTGGCTTTCTCTATGATCCTAGTATACCCATTGAAGATTCCTTCCAACATCATTTGAAGGTATTGTCCATTCATCAAAGGAGAAAATATTTAGTGGTTAAAGACGAGTTGAGGTCAAGTAGAGGAGGAGATTTTGTTGTTTTGCCATAAATGGCCAGGCCAGATCCAGTGGAAGAAGACATTATCAGCTTCTGTACTTTCACAAGAAGAGCGTCCACAGTACCAAATGAAACTACTCATGGAGTTATCGAGTGCTGTTGACTCCAAAACAACTGGTCCGCAAACACCCACCACTTCTCTCTCGGGCCATGCTTTCCATCAATTCTATCATTCGATAACTGAGGTACAAATTATGAAAATCACTCGAATCCATGTTTTCATGTATGAAAATAAACACGGCCTGAAATTGTCCAAAAAATACCGTTGTATTGATATGAACCAGAATTGGGTCTCAAGCTCTGAGTGCTTATCTTTTCATATAGTCACAAATAGGGATAGGAGCATTAACAATGTTAGTATCAGAAAAAGCAACCCTGAAGTGTGATTTTTAGTGGCAGAACGTCACCAACCTAATCTCCCAAACCTACTCAATATCCAACCGAACTATACTGAAATCAAGGAGCAATTTCAAATGTTTAACAATAGTGTCCATTTGATGACATCATAGCAACAATCCCGCATTCATCAGGTGAGTTGAAATTCTTTACACCCGATTAGGACATTGCAAATTAATTTTCCCAACTACCCATCTGCCACAGCTGTGTCTTCTTCACCTCTCGTCGATCCTTTTTTCTTTCCAAGGAACAAGAAAAGATAAGAAAAAGAAAAAGAACCCACAAAGCAATAATAGAGGCCCTAGATATATTAAAAAGCCTTCAATGAATTCTGCACAAAAAGAAGAAAAAGAAGGAGCTAGAGCAGCTTTAGGTACTATGAATCCCATGGACGAGAGTAATCCAAGTGCGCATTGAATTCCCCTCGGTTTATGTCAATTTTCAATCAAGAACCAAACTCTGATAGAGACACCACATGCCTTAGGGGAGACCCTCTTTTGCCATCACCAGCCACCCTATATCATAGTGTTGGTACATCCACATTTATATAGCAAATATCACCCAAATTATTTATTAAAAATAATACTGTAGGTATAAATAAAATAATAAATAGGTGGCCATTAATTAAGTTAATCCCATTTGATCTTACTTGTTAGCACGAATATTATACTACAAGTCAGTTCAAAGAAGAGGAGACCACAGAGGAGCACAGTGGAGAGACGAAAGAAGAACTCGATTATGACATGAAAACTCGTGCAGTTCACTTGGGTTCTTCTGGATTTACATTGTTTTTCAAGGAAACAACATAGTGGAAAACCACAGTAGATCAAACAGTGGTCTCGCCTAAAACAAAGAGAAAACACCATAAGACACTATAGGATATATACTGCTATATGTGTATGCAACTTGGGTAATTTACATTTGAGGGTTGAGATATCTAGTTCATATTTCCCACTAGCACATGACATCCTTGAGAAGCTTGTACCTGCGGGTGGCGGTCCGCGGCGAGGGGTTCTTCCCCTTGTCAGCAGCGGCGGGGGCGGGGGTGGTGCCATCCTCGCGGTCATGCTGCTTGATTATCCGGTCGCCGGAGTACTCGGACTTCAGGCCGCCCACGTTGCCGTTCACAGGCCCGGACCCCCGCGACGAAACTCCGTGCGATCTCACGCTTCTCTGCTCACTCTGGCACCAATCACACTGTGCGATCGGCTCGGAAGCTTCGCCGTAGTAGCTACTGCAATACCTGCGGACACCAAAGTTTGTGTGTATCATCTCATATTTCTAAGCAAAATCAAAGATAACTGAAGATAGAGAAGTTTCTCAATGTAATTATCGTCAATCAAACAGATGCAGATTTGGTTATTACGACTAAGCTATTCTAGCTAGACAAGTACCTAAGAATAGTATGGAGTTTAAGAGCTGCTGATCATCATCTTCTATTTCATGAACTGGAGGACACATGTGCATGATATACATGCCCATAACGCTAGAATCATGTAACACGGACCACGGCGGCGGCGGCGGCGGCGGTTGGTGAGGAGGTGTTTCGAGGAGGCGTTTGGTGAGAAATTCAGTTAAGGGTAACTATCAAACATGGATGTGTGAACATGGGTCTAACAGACACAGCACATGTGCACACATGTCATGCGTCGTCACGATGATGGGCATGCATGGAACAGGCGCGAGTGGACAACACATTGTCATATCAACTTCTTAGAAATGTATCTTTGATAGTTGGGCCAATTGCAACCTGATGTACTTTCTCAAATGCCTTCTCATCAAACCGAAAAAGTAATACTCTAAAACATGAAGTAAATGAGTCAGAAAATTAAACAGAGCTAACCTAATGCATGCTTATGGAAATGGCTTGAAAAATGATTTTTTTTTTTTTAAACAATGAAATGTTTTTTGTTTTTGAAAAAAAAAATTGGAGGAAGCATGAGAAAGTCCAGCCCTCAGGATTTCTCCGTGGATGATATTTTTTTTCATAGTTGGATATCGTCATTGGACTGGTTTGGTATACCCCATCATGTCCTCAAAATTGGAAATAAAATTGTAATTTCATTGAATAGAATCAAATGAATTACATTATTGGAATGGAAATTGTGATTCCTAAACCCCTAAAAAAAAAAATCGAAAATGATTCCTGGAAAGTGAAAACGATTCCTAAAAAGCGATAAAAAATTCTCATGCAGGAGAATGTGCTAGGTCACTCTTCATGGTCCATTTCTTCCAGAGGTTCTTCATCACTATCTCCCATGAAGAAATCGTCGAATAGGCTTGTGATTCCTCCTAGGGCGTCATCAGAGTTCTCTGTCTCTGGAGGCGTAAGATTGTCCATGTCATCCTATCCACTTGGAACTATGTTGCGGGAGTCAAAGTAAAAGCTGGGAGGAGCCGAATACTTCACTAGGTAATCAAACTTGCCACTAGGCTGCCCCAGAGTGTCCATCACTTCCACTTCATCTTGCCTCATCTTAGGGACATTGTCAGGCTTAGTTTTTTCGGCAGTGACCAACAGTGGGTCATCTTCCAGGTCAGGCATGTCATCATTGCTCATTTGGGTCTTGCTTGACTACTTCAGGACTACTGTCTCGGGGAGAGCAGGTGCAGGAGTCAAATCCGCTCGGAGGGATTGGATTTGAGCTGTCATGAATTGCATAGAGGCAAGCAACTGTCGGAGTTAGTATTCCATAGCAGAGATACGATCACGCATTTTAGTTTGGTCAGCCATTCCAGCTTTTGATCGCCTAAGGAAAAAATGGGAATATGTAAGAACAAGGTATAATGAGAAAACCAATCCATGACAACAATCTATTTTTTAAGAAAAGTCCACATATGAAAAGGATTTTCTAAAAATAGACTAGGAAAACAAAGACATGGGATGCCCCAATAGGGACGGTTTTTTTTTAAAAAAAAACATGAACTAGAAAGAGCCAAGACACGAATTGAAAACAAATTTCCAGTTTTTTTTTTTTTTTTTTTAATTTTCCAAATGATTTGTTGCATGGCAATTTCCTCATTTCATTTTTAATTGACAAAAGAATTAAATCAATGATTGACCTAAATTGTCATGAACCGACCCAAAAGTATAACATAATAAATTGCATAGTACAAGGATATGAGACTTATTTTACCAAAGAAAATCAATGGCAATCACATAGACACGCGCATGAAACGTGAGGCTCGATTTCTATCTAAATGGCTTAACAAAGTGGAGCTAAGAGGGTGATCGACCATTGCAGTCTCGCATTAACGTCGGTCCCCTTAACTCCGGGCTCGCGAATGGAATGTCCAATAGTCACGCAGTCTCGCGGATATGAACAAAACACATTTCAACACCATGAAAAACTTTCGGGAAGAGAAGGTCAACCTCTACATAGCAGTCTCGCTTTGGAGGAAGTATACTTCTCAACACCATCCTAGAAATCCTACCGCAGCCCAGGTCGGACCGCAGGTTGTGTGTGCAAATAGTGTGGTGCTAAAGTAATAAAGCATGCACAACAGTTTAAATGCAAACAACACTTCTAATTGGAAAAATAAATCATTTATCACAACACCTCAACCTGCAAGACAAAGGTTAGCAAAGACTACTCCCCTTATACCTCCCATCTGCAAGAACATTTAACACCTTAAAAATGTTAGGAACGTACCTGGAATCCTCGCTGCCAAACAAAAACATTTTTAAAAGAAAAATTTGCCTAAGTCCACTAAGTGTTTTAACACAAGTCCCCAGCAGAGTCGCCAAGCTGTCACGACCCAATTTTCCGGGTTTTGTCACCTAAAACTAGGTTGATGGACTACTAAGCCTTTAAGCTTAGCTCGGGCTCTCCCAAGCCCATACCAAATCGCGACTTAGGGTTTTAACATGCAAAAGCTTACTATCTAGGAGTCGCCACTAATCGGTTTAGGGTAGGTCGATTAGACACCTAAGTAAAATAATTGGAGTATTATTTTACTCCTACGAACCAGAGATTTTGGGTACGGGGACTTGGTTACACTAGACTATCCTAGTGCCCTTTCGGTACCATTTCTTTTTAATTTTAAAAATGTTTTGCAGGCAGCTTGATTTGATCTTAATTGAGCTTCCTAACATGTGAGGTGATCATACATGTGCGCATACCATCAATTTAACACATCAAGAAAGCAATTAAATAATGCAAAAACATACCTTAAAGCAACGAAAACATCTGCAATGTTAAATCAGAATTCACATCAACAATCTTAGATATGATTCCTAATTAACAAGCAATCAATTTTTGTTTTCACTTTATTTAATGAAAATCATGACTTATGCAATGCATGTTACTATTCTAACATGAAATGACGACATGACCTAAACTATATGACATGAAGAAATGCAATAATTAAATACAATCTAAATGATCTAATTATAATGATATGCAATGCGATGCAATGACATACAAAATTATTTAAACTTAAAATGACATGCCTCATGCAACTTAATATGCGAGCTATATGTCACGTGACATTTATTAAATGACTTAGTCTAATGACAAGAAAATTCTAATTAAATGAACTTAAATAAACTAAATGACGTGCATTTGATGTTTCTACTTTTAAAAATGCAATCTATCCTAAAAATTGAAATTAAGTTATGCAAAGACAAATTTTGTATTTTTTTTCATGAAATTCAAATGCAAAAATGATCTAGCTAGATTGAAATTCTATCTAATTTAAAATAAGGATTAGGTTATATTAAATCCTAATTTAAATTATAACATTATCTCAACCTAACATGCAATCTATTTAATATGCATTGACGTGCAGAGCATGCCCTAATTCTCTTCCTTCCCTGGTTGTAGGTCTAGTTGCACAGTGGGCGAACAACGTTCAAGCCCTTCAGGGACGGCCTGTTAGCAGGAAACCACTATGCCCTTTAGTTCAGGGTCTAGGGGCACCATGAGAACTAGGATGGAAACGCTTCTAATCTACCCGAGTTGCATTTCCTAGAGGATTCTACCAGGCTGGAGAAGAAGAGGAGTTTAGAAAGCCATAGAGAGGTTTTACAAAAACACTCACTTTACTTCAGGGGACTCTGCCCAACACATTACACCCTCCTTGCCTTTTATAGACAATAAGAGGTCACAAACGAACAAGGACCAAGCTCCTGGGTCCAGAAACAAACAGAGGCACCGGAAACTTTCGGGAGGGAATTATTCGCACAATATGAACAGTAACCGTACTGTGAACAGTACTTTCCCTAGCCTAGTGCTACAGTAAAAAGTGAACAGTACTATGCTACAGTGAATTTGTACGGACAACAGCTTTTCAGCGGTCTCGTTCGTCACGAGCATTGTAGTCATAGTCCAAGTCATCCGAGCTATGTGCTGTTGCTAGAAAATGTGCCTCGTACTTTTGTTCAAGAGCTTCAAGGTCTTCTGGTGAGAGGATCTGTTTTAGATGGTGTGATGAGGATGCTTCCTCATGAGCCCGGTGGGATGCTTCTTCTTGAGCCCAGTTTGTATTGTCATCTTCTATGGTGTTGGCATGAATGCTTGGCTGAGGCCAATGGGACGGCTGTGAATAATGTGAAGTGTCTATTTGGGATAAGGACAATGGTTCTTGGTCATAGGGATCTTGGAAAAGAGGACCTCCCCAACGTGCATAGGGGTCCTAGGTAGGTTGGACAATGTCTTGTGCACTTGTCATTTCATTATCTTGAGATGATTCAGCTTGTCTGAATTGTCTGAGTGCTTCCTTAGCTTCTGGAGCTAGGTCATAATGATCCCATGCAGTGGGTGCATTATAATTCCATACTCCTTCAGGAATGGTTTTGTTTTCTTGGCACAGGATTTTCTGGAGTTCTCGATACTAGAGTTGGCAAGATACGACAGATCTTGGATAGGATCTGTGGATTTGAGCTTCTCTGCTATCCAGATGTGATTTGTAGGATGTGGTTCCTATCTCCAGAGGAACATTGATGATGTTGCCATTATTTCGGCAAAAATGCCATGGACGTCTAAAAAACAGAATGGTATGGACTTCAGGATTTTGTGTTGTGGTTCTAAGTTCCTTTTCCAAAAGATGTTTCCAGTGAGTAGGAGGATGGAACCAATTGAGAAAGTTTAGAAGGTTTTGATCACTTTCTCTCTCAATATTTCTTCCAAGTAAGAATATCCTAGTGAGGTTGGCGATGAATCTTCTGGTTGGGATTTCAATGGCTATTAAGTACTTATTGGTTAAGTACAATAATAGCGTCTTGAGCTGATCAGGAAAATCATCTTCCTTCCAAATAAGAGGATGTATGACTGGATACTTCGAATTTAATCCACAAGGATAAAGAATCGAACCTGCATTGAATCTGAACAGATCTGTGTGGCTTTGCCATATGAGGTTTTCTAGATTTTCAGTGAGATTGTCATTTTGGATATGTTCAATAATCTCCTGGGGGTATTTCCAGCTTGGCAAATCCTTGATCTTCTCAATCTTGTATTTTACGCCATGATTGAGCATATGAAAAGCAGGCCTTTTGATGTACATGTTGATTTCGGCTGGTGCCTTTGGCCTTGACAAGAAATCAGCAAGAACATTCTTTTTTCCTGGAATGTGTTTGGTTTCAAAGGAATATTTGGAAAACCATTCAGCCCATCGAAGCAGTTGGGAATTTGGAATCTGCTTCTGTTTAAACTTGGTCATCTGAGGAAAAGATGCCATGTCTAATTCCATCAGGAAGTGATGGCCGATGAGATGGAATTCAAACTTCTTGATTCCATTATTTACTTGCTAGGATTTTCTTTGAAAGTGGAATGGTAATGCATTTTAGATTGAGAAAACTTTCCACTTTTGTGAGCACAAAGATGTCTCTTACCATCAATTTCTTCAAGTAAAATGGCTGCCCAGTATTCGTCACTGGCATCAGTTTGAAGAATTCTTTTACCTATTGATGGTATCTTTAGTGGTGGGAGATTCTGCATAATCTCCTTAAGCTTAGCAACCGATTTTGTCTGAATTTTTCCCCAAGGTGGGGGATTCTTCTTTAGCATGGATTGCAAAGGAATCAGAAGCTTTGCAATATTTGGGACAAAGTTCCTGAGATAATTAATTATCCCAAGGAATTGCTGAACTTCCTTTTTTGTGAAATTTTCTTCAGGAAACTTTAACAGTTCCTGAGCAATATTCGGCCCTGGATAGTATGTACCATTGTTGAGGTGCATACCAAGAAATTCAATTTCTGTTTGGGCAATATTCATCTTTCTCTGAGAAAGCATGATGCCATGCTTTCTGACAATTTCTGCAAACTGTTCAAGGAGTTGGCAGTGTGACTGCTCATCGGGGCGTAGAGCGGGGATATCATCGATATATACTGCATCACTTGAAAGGATTGGTTGGAAGATACGACACATGGCCTTTTGGAAAAGGGATGGTGCTACCTTTAGGCCAAAAGGAAGAACTTTTCACTGGAAGTGCTGGTTTGGAATACATAATCCTATTTTGGATCTTTCTTCAGGATGGATGCCCAATTACCAAAATCCGGCTTTGAGGTCGAATTTGGAATAGATATGGGCTTTGTTAATCCAGTAAAAAGAGAAACTCTGGATGGTAAAGGGAATTTGTCATCCTGGAGAAAAAGATTGAGGGGTTGATAGTTGATTACCAACCTCATTTTTCCTCTGTTCTGCTCAGCGCGCTTATTGACATAAAATGCTTCACAAGCCCATTGAGAGTTGGAGATTTCAATAAGGCCTTGTTGCAATAGTTCCGAGCATTCCCTTTGAGCTAAAGCCAAGTGTTCTGGCTTCATTCCCATGTGACTCGCCTTAGTTGGATTTATATCTTCATTTTTCTTGAAAGGAAGGCGAACAAAGAATTCTGAATTGTCTCATAAAGGATGTGAACACTTTTGAGTAAATTCTGCATGGGATTCTGAACATGATTCTAACAGCTTTTGCATGATTGGATCTAATAGGCTCATCTGAATGGAAAAGAGTCTCTGGATGTTGACGAACTCAGAGAATTGGTCCTTATACCTAAGACCTTTTCCAGGAATGATACGTAGCCGTGAGATCTGAGTCATAACGTCCCAACCAATTATTAGGTCTTTGTTGGGAAGATTGGATCCAAAGATTTTTGTGGTTATTGAACACTGAGGGAAAAACTGAACGGTCACCGGAGTAGTTCTCACATTTGTGGAGAAAGTGTCTCCTGAGGCAGAGTTGAAATATCGGACATAAGGAGTCCAATATTCTTCAGGAAGAACTTTGGTATCCAAGATTGAACAACTTGC
This sequence comes from Eucalyptus sp. ANBG9806169, assembly GCA_014182395.1. NCBI lineage: Eukaryota > Viridiplantae > Streptophyta > Magnoliopsida > Myrtales > Myrtaceae > Eucalyptus > Eucalyptus sp. ANBG9806169. The sequence continues at coordinate 15,048,426 of CM024577.1, read as the reverse complement.
TCCAGTATCAATGAGAGCAATGACAGTGATCGGCTTAGCAAACTTTGAGGTGAGGATTTTTACAGGAAAATGGGGACAGTGGGTCTGGCTTGAAAATATGTCAAGGTTTTGTTCTGCAGATGTGGGTGATATGTGAAAGATGTCTTCGATTCTCGAATCAATCGGTTTCCACTTTGGAGTTGTTGTAACATGGAATGATACAAAGAGTTTGTTCAGATTGTTCTTCATCAGCAGAGAATAATGATTCAACATCATCATTTTCAAGAGAGATACATGTTTCATTCTCAATCTGGTGTATCAAATGATGTTGGCCCTTTCTGGCTTGGGGACAGTTTTTGGCAAAATGTCATTTCTGGTTGCAGATGTAGCAACGATTCGACTTTTTATGGCCCGTGCGATCCTTTCTTTTTCATAGGTATCGCCATTTCTTCTTTCTTCGGAAGTTCTTGTTGCCATGTTTGGACTTGTTCATCGAGAACTTCTTGAAGTGTTTCTTCTTTACAGAATATTTTCCACAAGTGCCATCACAATTTTGTTTAGAGCATTTGATCTTCAGCTTGTGACGAGAGCATGCTGTCTCGAGGCTTGGATCACTGTTGATATAGGATTTGACCATCTAGCGCTTTAGGCATATTTCTTCAAGGCATAGATGGATTTCTTGTTGTATCTCTCCCAGGGGCATATCCTGAACTCTCTTTTGTCTCCCAAAAAAGGATCTTTCAACCATTTGGGATAGTTCTTTGGGGATGGAAGTAAGGAAAATATGCTTCAAATTTGAATCTGCTCCAATTTGATAAAAGAGCTGGAGCATTATCCGATAATGCTTATCAAGATGTTTCTTTTGGAGGGAACAACATTTTCTTTCGAAAAACTCTCTTCTTTTCATCTCGATGAGGTCGGTGGGTTTTCCCACAAAGAAGTGGTATAGGATAGTAATGGCTTGGCTAAAATTTGGTGACATCAGAAAATGAATCTGGTCTTGTTCTGATACTGATTTCCACCACAGTTTAAGGCTCCCTGTGAACCTAGTAACAAAGTTGTAAATGACATCATTCATGTCATGGTTGGTGAGTGACTGAGTGTTTAACCAAGTATGAAATTCCTCAAGTCTTTCTGGCCATTTGTGGTAAGGAATATCATCGATGGTGAAAAACTGCTTTGATGCCATGGACACATGATTTCTAGGGTTGTCCCTAACAATCTCTAGGTCAGAGTAAATTGACTCCATTTCTTGATCTGGAGGATCAACCATAAATATAGAGGAAGTTATTGGTACAATGGGAATGGGATCAGGTTCAGAAACTGAAAAGGATGAAGAGGATGAGGTTGATACTCAATCAGATTCAGTATCAGAAGTGGTAGGATCAGTTTGTTCTGTTGGAAATAGAGTCTGATCATTTGGAGGATTTGGATCAGTCTTGTGGACAGGATCAGGATGTCCTTTGACACTCAAATCCTTTAGAAAGGATTCTAATGGATTTGCTAGCATCATCTGGTCTGGCTTTTCTCTTATGACAACCGAACATGATTCTACAGGAATTTTCTCCTTTCCTCTTTCCTTTTGGATCCGATTCAACTCTTTGATGCGCTCTCGTATATCTGGTTCCTTCTTGGAAGGATCTTGTGGAATGGTAGCAAAGATAGAAGTTTGGGGTGGCGGAGGTAAGTATCCAGTTCTTACTGGAGTTGCAAGTGGATCAAAAGATCTGAACCTTCCTTCTTCAAGGAGTTGGATTTGTCTTTTGAGCTTTTCTATCTCTCGGTTGGGCTCTCTAGATAATGGTAGCCTAGACGTTGCCCTGATTCCAAGGCATTTAGCCTTTTCTGGAATTCAGAAACCATTTTCTTGGTAGTCTCATCATATCTTCGGAGATCTTGTTGCACAATTCCAATCTTGGAATCAATTACTTTGAAAGCATTGTTTTGTGCTAGCAGAGTCTCTGATTGCCAATTTAAAACAGCTTCAGCAGCAGAAGTCTTTTTTTGTCTCCCATGTTCATCTACATCAGTGGGGGTGGATACTTTAGGAACATGGCGGTATCTGCCTTGTGGATCAATGAATTCCTCTGGGGCATGAAACGAGAGTTTAGAACATTCTTTGACCAGAGGGAGAAAATCAGAATCATTAAACATGGCAATGGAGGAAATAGGTGGTGTTTCTGCTGGAGCTTCAAGTGGATAGGAGTGCTTCTTGGCCCACTTTAGGATTGGCTTGTAGAACGGAGAGAGAGCTTGTTTTTTCTGAGGTGGTGATGGCGGGGGTGAGGTTGGCGATGAATCTTCTAGTTGGGATTTCAATGGCTATTAAGTACTTATTGGTTAAGTACCATAATAGCGTCTTGAGCTGATCAGGGAACTCATCTTCCTTCCAGATAAGAGGATGTATGAATGGATACTTCGAATTTAATCCACAAGGATAAAAAATCGAACCTGCATTGAATACGTAATTAAACATGCAACAAAAACTAAGATCCTAAATGAATGCATTTTTTGTTTGATATTCTTTAAATCTAAAATAAAATCTATATTCTAGATACGCAAAATAACAAGAAATATTCTAAAACTAATTGAAATCCTAATTCAAATATCTTTTTTGATTTTTCTTAATGATTTTCTAAAACAAACATTAAATCTAATCAAACAAGATTTTCAACAAATAAAGGATTAAAATAAACGAAAAAATAACCCGTTATCTCACAGTCAAATTAATGATTACTTTTAACCCCGAACATCACGACAAAAAATCAAAATAATTAAAAAAACTAATCCAAAATCTTACGGATTAAATTAATAATTAAATTAATTCAACAATTAATATACCATAAACAAACCCCAAGAATTAATACAATTAAAATAATGACCCGAAATCTTACGGGTCAAATTAATAATTGCAATAAATCTTAGGAACAAATCCTATGGATAGTGCCTATAATAAACAATTACCAATATTCAAATTGGTACAATAATGGCAAAACTTAAAAGGTAAATAAAATAAATGACAGTTAAAAGTAAATAAAATAAATGAAAGATAAAAGTAAAAAAATAAATAAACAACCTAAGTAACAAAGGGTAGCAGATCTGTCGGTCCGGCGAGGGCGTTGGGCCGACGGCGGAGAACTCCGGCGATGGCGCGGCGGCGGCACGTCCAGCGAAGGCTGGGCGTCGGACAGGCGTATGGATCGGCGCGGCGTCGGTTCGGCGGTCACGCTGGCTTCGTGGGTCAACGAGCAAAGGCTCGATGGTGTGGCTGATTTGGGGGTTCAGTGACGTCGATTGCTGCAGAGGTGGAGCGGCTCCGGCGTTGGGCTTCTCGGGCGGAGCTGGGCTGCACGTTGGGGTGGATCGGGAAGTCGCGGAGCAAGGCAATCGGTGCGGCGGTCACGAGCGCTTCGGGCGGTGGTGGTTTCGCGGGTGGCGTGAGCTTCGCCGTGGGTCGGCGCGAGCTCGGGCTTATGGAGACCGGCGTAGATGCAGTCGCCGGTTTGAAGAGGATGCTCGGCGATCGGATGGCAAGGACAACGCGGCGGCGGCATCCGATGCGGGGGTGAGTCCGTGGAGCGTTGATTTTGGGCTCGAGCTTGAGCGGATCTAGGTGGTGATCGGCGAGGGGGGGGCCTCGCATGGAGGTCGATAGCGAGGCGGCGTAGGGCGCGGCGGCGCGGGCTGCGGGAGATTGGCGCCGGTGCGGTCGCCGGTGATGGCGCTCGGACAGGGGTTGGGGGGGGGAGGCTTGGAGAGATGATGAACAGTGGCCCCCTCCTTCCTCTCTCTCTCTCTTTTTACCTTTTCACCTTTTTTACTTTTTTTCTTCCCCTCTTTCACGCACGGATCTGTCCCTTCTTTTTCTTTTCTACAGAAGCAGCCCCCCTAAAGAAAAGCTTCTACTCCTTCCTTTTCCTTTTGTTCCCTTTTTTTTTTAACGGAGAGAGGCCCTCAAAAAATCGAACCAAAAAGCCCCCTTACTAATCCTACGTACACCCTTTCATAGGTAAAGATAAATGAAATCCTTTTTGCCATATTTTATCTCACAAAGATTGCTTATAACCTCCCGATCGTGAAAATTATTTTATTTTCCTTATCTCGTGAATATTCTCTCATGATTTCATCATCTATTGCTAAGGATAAGATTGCAATGCGGTTTTCTCAATTTAAAAAAAAAATCATAATAACGCATCAAATCTCAATTTTTTCACGAGATAATTGATTAAAAATAACGACGGGCTTGGGGTAATTTTCTCCTTTCATGGGCCTAGCCCGACCTGCCAAACTAAAGCTCAAAAATATTAATTCGAACCCATTCACCACCGGTTCTAAAAAAATAAAAACGCAAACCATGTAAATTAAAAATAAACGCACCTAAAATTAATGCTATGCAAATGAATTATAATATATAAAATTAATCCGTAATGACTAAATGGGCCATCGAAATTTAGGTGTCAACAAGTGCCAACCCGGGCCATTTCCCAAGGGGAAGTGGTTGTGCTCATCAACATTAGCCAATTAGCCAAATGTATATTCCCTGCGTTTGGTTAAACTTTCTCAAGGAATTTTGGGTCTCTAAAATCTCTTAAAAAAATGATTTTGTTTGATTCAACTTTGGGGGTATAAAGTCATTTTCCCAAAATTTGTGAACGAAGATGTATTTGTTAAAAGCAAATAGTGTTTGGTTGATATGTATTTTGTGTAAAGCGATTTTAATGTAAAAAGGAAAGGAGAAAAGAAGAAAAAAGAGAGGAGCAACTCAACAACCACCAACGAAGAGGGCAAGGATACTTCCCTTGCTTTGGCGGTAACCGTCGGCTAGGCGAGCATAAATCAGTAACCCTCGTCGCAACAAAGCTTAGGTGAAACAAAGCTCAGTGAGGCCTAACCATTGCAACAAAGCTCATGCAAGCAGATCTACAAAGCCCGACCATCGCTATAGAGCTCAATGATGCTTAGGTGAGGCCCATCGCTAAGGTCGTGTGACCTTAGGTGAATCGACGCCTAACTCGTGGGATCTTGAACTTCTTAGATCTAATATTTGGATTGGGCTTCCAAAATCTGGCCCTCTAATGGTCAGCACGACATAAGGTGAGGACCGTTGAGGTCGCACAACCCTAAGTGACACAATGGCGAGGTTGCGCTACCTTAGGGGAGCTAGAGCTAGACTCTAATGTAGCAGGAGCCAAGCGGCAAGTATAGACTTCAACTTCATGCCAGTCAAGTGACGGCTAGCCAAGGCCGTGTTACTCTAGGCGATGCAACACCGGTGTCACGCAACCTAGGTGACCCCTCTTTGGCGTCTAGCTCCTCCACCTCTGCAAATTCCATATTTGTAGAGAAGATGAATAGTTGCAAGGGCAAAAACATTATTATTGGGGGTAATTTGGAAAGAAAAAGGATTTGGTAGGCTTCAACTAGGGGTGATTGGGTCCAGGGTGGGTAGGGTCTAGACCTAGACCCTGTACCCGACCCTGTTATAAATGGTTCCCCTTTTCTGGATCATATATCCGACCCTGTTTGTATTGGACCCTGTACCTGACCCACCATGTTTTTCCAATCCGGTTCCAAGGTCAACCTCGTTTTCATTGGAACCTGTTTTGCAATCTTTTGATATCCTATACGACTTCGAGTTTTATATTAATACGCGAGAAAATAACGTAATCCTCCTAATTTCAATAATGGTAATAAATAAATACATAATTTTTTTGACTAAATGAAAAATTAAGGATCCACAAGGCTAACTATAATAAATAAAATCATAAGGCGAAGAATTAGCAACAAATATGGGTCTAATATTAGTCTTATTCCCACAACTACTACATGAAGCTACTCATTTATGCAAGCATAACTTCTCATACAAAAGAGAAATTAGCGAGCAAATCCATGTGATACACAAGAATTTGGCGACGACGAACACCGTCTCCGTCCATCGATGGTGAGGGAGGGAAGTAAGTGAGGAAGATGAATGACAAAGGAAGAGTGTCATGCAATATCGTGTGATTGCGAGAGTAAAAATAGAAATCGGGAGAAAAAAAAAAAGGGTTTTGGACTTTTACTTCCAAAACCGGTCAGAGAACCGGTTACAAAACCGGTCCGAGAACCGGTTTCCAAGTGGGTAATCACTCGGAACCTGTTCCCGGACCAGTTTAGACCGGTTCTGAATTTTGGGAACCAGTTCCCAGACCAGTTTCAACGGGAACCGGTTCCCCGCCCTGTTTTCTGGGTGGGCCGATCCGGGAACCGGGTATACCCAGTCCGGTTGCACACCCCTAGCTTCTACTCTAATGGGGTATGCCACTTTTCTTGAGAGATAGGCAAAAAAGGCTCCTTTTCCATGATAGCTGGCACCGACTACTCTTTATCTAATTGTAACTCCAATGGGCTCATAAGGAAAAGAGATTTCAAAAGACAAAAGCAGAAAGTCTGAAAGCCCAAGACAAACCCCACCTATCTCGACCCTTTAGCTTTGTCAACAATGCCATTTCCCCCACGTGACCCAAATAAATTTTACCAAACACCTTTTGTCATATATCTATATGGGGGCAACCCCAATTTGTTTAATAGTGAATAAAAGTCAAAGTGAAGATGCATCTACGTGCTTCTTCCCTTCCTTTTCTAAATGAAATTTCCGAGTCTTCCACTTCATTTTCCACGTCTTTTTCTAAAAGTCAAATCATTTGTGCATGCCATGTTTTGCGTAATATAAGGAGTTATTTTTTTTTTCTCAAAACAATACAAGGAGTTAAAACTCCTGGATATTTCATAAGTTAGGAAGTTCTTGAAGTAGCTGAATGCGTTGAGATCTCCCGGATTAGGGAATCCAATCCACCTAACAAAACAAAAAAGCTCCGAGTCAGCAATGCGTGTTACCCCATTGTTAACCTATAAAAATAAAAAAGCTGCCGTACGACTAGGGTACAACAATAATATTGTTTTTTCTGGATTTACTTTATTTTTTTTTTTTTTTCATTTAGTCGAAATCTTATGATTCACGCAATTTATTTATTTATTTTTAAGTGCCAAAATGCTTAGATTCACGTCTTTCTTTCATAATCTTTCAAAGTTTGAATAATATTCAACATTTTAACAAGAAAGTAAAAAAAAAAAAATACAAAATCTTTTGCTTTTATTTAAGTGGAAACGACAAGCCCTCAATTTATCAAAATTTAGGTATCAACATAGCCTTTAATTTTTTAATTGAAATCCTCAAAATAGCTTGTGATACATCTTTTCTTTTGGTTTTTTTTTTTTTTTTGGTTGGAATGAGAAATGTTCAATTCATATGAAATAGAGGTACATAACTTTAAGATAAATATGCAAAAATCTACAAAGCAAGTACATCTGAAAAATGAATTAACTTGATATAGCTTGCAGAGATTCATTTATTCCACAACGATGGATCTATTACTGTATCAAAGCACAACTGACAATCGATTATCGAATTTCGCATTATCATCAGTGGTGAGCACATGCCAATATTTCCCTTTAGTAGTTACAGCTTTGCCCAGAGAGGTATATGCCTAGGTGCATCTCCAACATAATCACCATATACAGATAATAATAACACTAACAACTTGAAAGAGTACGGAAAATGCATTGTAAATTTTAGATCTATACCTAGATCATGATAGAAGAGCACCCAAATCTAGATTTAGGTCTAGATTGAGAGAGGAGTTGCAAAAAGAGATACGGGTTAATCACAAAATCACTTTCAAATAAGCCAATTGCTAAAGGCAGTAGTAGAGAGCCTTGAATACTTGCAGAGCACTCGACTATTTGGAGCAAGCACCGGCGACGGAGCAAGCGAGCAGATCTAGAAGAGCAAATTCTTAGGAAGCACTCACGCTTCGAACTTCTAAGCTTATAGGTCAAAACTCTCCACTTCCGTAGAAGAAGTCAACCACATCATCCACGACATCAACGAATATGTCTTGAAAATGAGTGGATAGAACGATAGAGGGAGGCGGAGGGAGGGAAACTCTCCCTTAGGGATTTCACTACAAATTGAGGGCTGGGTGGCGGCTTCAGAAAAAAAAAGTGCGATCGATTTAAGGTTTCTTAGCTAAATGGGTATTCAGATTAAACAGTTGGCTTATTTTCAATCATAAGTTTCACATCCTAGGTCAGTCAAATAAACTTTGACAAGAACACAAATGACTGAAATCATTGAGAATTTTAATTTTTTTTTTTTGGGTATTATGTAAATATTATTAATAAGATGAGGTATAAAAGCTTAAGGGAATCCCCTAGCATTTCAAAGAGATAGCAGTAGCCAATAAAACATTTGCCTAGGAAGACTTACACTATTGGTAGAGAGTGATGCCTTATCTCTTAGAACTTTTTGAATTCTAACTAATAGAAGATGAGGCTTAATTGAGTTGTTTTGAAATTATCTGTGATGCAATAAATAGTCGTCAAGAAAGATAACTTGACAAGTCTCGCCTCCAAGTTTTTTTTCCTTGGTAGCCTCGATCATTCATTGACGTTCTAAATTTCAATCTTCTGCAAAACGCCAAATTCCATTCCGCGCAAAAATACTGTGCTCAACGAATTGAGTGATTTGTGTCTTCTATACTAGTTATACAAAAGTTGCGAAGAATATTTTTTTCGAATTCTTTATTTATTTTGAGGGAAACAAGAGGAGCGTTAATATCTCCTGGGTAGCTGCAGCACGCTATTGATCAGCTCGTCCAAGTTCAAGAGCGACGGTCCAGAAGGACACGCAGCCTCCCGGGCCATCTCCTTCCACTCCATCGTTTTCCTCTTCATCTCCTTCCCTCTCTCCCCCTCCATCAGCTCCCTCACCTGCCTCTCCACCTCGTCCCTCTTCACGTCGTTGTCGATCTCCATCCCAATCCCCCACTCCTCGCGGCTGTACCGACAGTTCGTCGGTTGCTCCGCGAAGAACGGCCAGCACACCACCGGCACGCCCGCCACGATGCTCTCGATCGTGGAGTTCCACCCGCTGTGGGTCAAGAACCCACCAACCGCCTGGTGGCCCAGCACCCGCTCCTGGGGGCACCAGCTCGCCAGCAGGCTCCGCTCCCCCGTCGCGGCCGAGAACTCCGGTGGCAAGACTGCTGTGTCGCCGGCGACCAGGTCGGGCCTGATGATCCATAGGAACGTCTGACCGCTGTTCGCGAGCCCCCATGCGAACTCCACCAGCTGTGCTGGGGACATCACTGTGATGCTCCCAAAGTTCACGTACACGACCGAGCCGGGCGGTTTCGAGTCCAGCCACTTGAGACAGCCCGGCTCTTCCTTCCACAAGTTGGATCCCATAGACCCGGTGCCATCATCAGGCAGTTGCGCCGTGAGGAGATGAAGGGGGCCGAGGGTGTAGATGGGTGGGAACATGGCCTTGAGAGCGTCGACGACGTCGTGCTCCAGGCGGTCGAAAGTGTTGAGGACAATGGCTGAAGCTCTCTTCGCCCTCTCGGTCTCGAGCGACGCGAAGTTGACCATGAAGTCGTCTGGGTCAGTAGTTCGGATGAAGCTCGGCAAGTCTCGCAGGCTGATGCTCCTCATCCCGGGTATCCAGTCGATGATGGTGTCTAAGTACCCGTTTGTCAAGTAGCTTGCATCTGCAAATCGATAGTCGATCAATTAAACAATATCACGCAGAAGAGAGGAAAAGAAATCACTAGCTGTAAATCTGCTAAGTGAGATAGACGATTGTTCATTAATGCATATACCTCTGAGATGGAGAAAGACCCTTGTCGACAAGACTGCGATACTGCACGTAGCCCATGAAGCCGCACGCGCTCGTCGTCCAGAACAAGACCACTGGCACGCCGGCTGCCTCGGCAGCGTCGAGCGTGAAGCTCATCACGCCGTCCGACACCACGCAGCTCACCGGCGGGGAGCCCGACGTCGCGCTCTCCTCGTCGAGCCTCTGGAGGAGGTCCCGGAAGTAGGGCAGGCAGAGGTCCCGCGAGGACCGGCAGAGGGTGGGGATGTCCTGGGTGGCGTCGGCGTCAGATGGGGGGAGGCCGTCTGGGATGGTGCGGAACTGGAAGGACGGGAGGCCGTCGAGGGCGGAGGGGCCGCGGGAACGCAGGAGGCGCTTGTGGTTGTACTCGGTGTTGACGAAGGTGATGTGGAAGCCCTTGTGGTGGAGAAGCTTGGCGAGGCTGAGCATGGGTTTGATGTGGCCCTGGGCTGGGAAGGGGATGCACACTGCATGCGGCTTTCGAGTCATCTCTTTCGAACTCATCTCTCTCTCTCTCTCTCTCTCTCTCTCTCTCTCTGTATGTGTAGGGAGACGTGAGGTTTGGTCTAGTTATAGGCGGGCGACAAGATGAAATTCGGGCCAAGTGGAGGATAAGGCGACAGTAACGTGATGAGCATTAAAATATTTAAATAATAAATCACATTTTCATCTTAACGATTTAATTTTTTAAAATAGGTGGTTGGCATAATGAAATTCTGGCCAAATGGAGGATGAAGTGGGAGTAACGTGATGGGCGTTAAAATATTTAAATAATAAATTATGTTTTCATCTTAACGATTTAAATTTTTAAAATAGGCGGACAAAACGATGATATTCCAACCAAGAGAATGACGTGGGAGTAACGTGATGGGCATTAAAATATTTAAATAATAAATTACGTTTTCATCTTAACGATTTAAATTTTTAAAATAGGCGCCCAGCACAATGAAATTCTGGCCAAGTGTAGGATGAAGTGTGAGTAACATGATGGGCATTAAAATATTTAAATAATAAATTATGTTTTCATCTTAATGATTTAAATTTTTAAAATAGGCGGGCAACACGATGAAATTCCGACCAAGAGGATGACATGGGAGTAATGTGATGGGCATTAAAATATTTAAATAATAAATCACGTTTTCATCTTAACGATTTAAATTTTTAAAGTAGTTAGTAATAATATTGCAAGATCTCACCATTATAAGAGTGTGACGGATCCATACTTATCGGACGATCTTGAAATCCAAAATGGGCCCATACTTGATTCTTGACGTGCGTTGGTTGGTTCCACTAGAAAAGTCATGTATGTCGATAACAACAAAACTAAGTGATGGCATGACGCGACGAGTCAACGACGACATTCGGGGAGGGGGGCAGTGGTGGTGTAATTTTGGCCACAACTCTGATTAGCTGCTCTTTCATTGGGTGACGACTGAGATTGAGACTTGGGAAAATTCCTCAAGTTGCAATCCTACCTCGCATTTCATCACACTGGGTCGGCTCCTCTTCCGCTCTCCCTCCACCTAAAATTTCACTGGTGAATTGGACAGATGATGGAGCGAGCGGAGCACCCGATTGGACTAGGCATTTCGACCCTTCCAGTTCATCAAAATCCGCATCTGATTCCTTTGCTACTACCATGCCATCCGGGCCAAGACACACCATCACCAATCAGTACCATGCCTCTTTATTCCACAGTCTCTCTGGCATGAAAGAGCTCGTCCAGCTTTTCTTCATTAACTTTTGCAAGGATGGGTAAGTTTGAAGTGTCGTTGATTAGAGAAATGTGAGCGGTAGTAGCTTATTAGTTAGTCACTAACTTCTCTATAGGAATTGACCGATGCTTATTAACTTAATTGTAAATTACCAAATTTTCGTATGTCGTGCAAACTTTTATTTGCGTGAATTTACCGATCTCTGCTATTAGATCTAAGTGTGCGACAGCCGGACTCGGGGTCCCCAATGACCAGATCTTGGAAGCTGGCAGCTGGGTTTAGATTCCCGGTGCTTGGACCTTGGCCTCTTGGCAGCCAGACCTATGACCTTGCGCCTGAACTCAGAGTCCTAGGGTTGTATCTGAGATTTTTCTTTTTCATGTGCGTTTCATAGTTTTCCTATAATAATAATGGAAAAAAAAAAAAAACCAAACACAAGTGAGTCAAATAATTTTTCCTGAAAATAACTTTAACAAAAAATACATTTCATCAAAGTTCATTTTCCTTGAAATAAGAGAGGCCAGTGATTTGGCAAGATGAAAAATAAACTTATAGCAAGAACATGTGTGATGAATATTGAATAATGTTCAAATAAGTAAAATATGTTTGAGAACCGATTCCAATCGTTTCCATTGTCTTGTAAGCTAAATTTACACCACTATCATCACCATTCCCGTGTCCTGCATATCGAACTCTACAAGTCATTTTTGAAAGTAGCATATGTGCATACGCAGTAGAATGCGCGGCACGAGCAATATAAATCAAAGGTCAACCATACACTTAAAAGGATTTAAAATTTAGGGAAAAAAATGTTACGTGATTTGTCCATAATTTACGGATCATGCAATAACGATTCGAAATTTATGCTTACATCTGTCAAAACAGACAGCGATTTTTTAAGACTGTTGCTGAACGTTTTCCTCTCATGTTTAAAAATTCCGGCCAGAGAGGGAAAAAAAGAAGAAGACAAATGCAGCGTGAAGCCAAATTTGAGCAAGGCGACCGCAGAATGCTCGCTGCAAAGCAGTGCAAAAGTCTACCCGACACCACTGCAGTCGTGGATTGGAGATGGCTCCCCGACTGTCGGAAACCGTACTTTAAAAATTCGTGCGGAATCAAGGGTCTGCTTGACAAAACAAAACTATCTAAGATCCATTGCACCGTGTCGAGATTTGAATTCTGCTATCAGTAATCCCTTTTTGATTGGCAACCTTCTAGACTTGTGGTAACCTCCCCTCCTCTAAACTTTCTTATTATAATTTAGGTACTGAAAATTTGATTTGATAACATAACGAATACCGAGCATTGATTCTATTCGGAAATATAGCTTTTCTTTCTTACCAAGTCTGAATGTATGAAGATCATTTGAAGGTTTAATCCTTTCTGAGCAATACAATAGGCAAGATAAGTTTTTTTTTTTTTTTTGGTAGATGTAGTTTATATGGAATGAATTAAGTAGCCATTTTCTTTTATTCTTATCACGTAAACTAGCAATACTTGACTGAATATTTTAAGTCTAAACAAGTTATGCTTATAAAACGTGCTGTTTTTCTATAATCTGAGAAACCAAATGCACTTGTATAAAGGTAAACTATCTGAAGGCTTGCCAAACACTTTGAACGCCCCATGAACCGGTTAGATATAAGCATATAGCCTATACGATGAGTGTTGTAACTCAAAAGGATTTACATGCAGTTAGTGGGGTTTTATCTTTGGCTTCGACGGGGGTGCATGACAATTGTCTATTTCTATTTCAGAAATAATTTTTCTATTCCAGTTTCTGGAATAAAAATCCGTTTGATAAACCTATTCGTTTTTTCTATTTCAAAATAGGTTTGGAATAGAAATCACAAGTAGAAATTTTCTACTTTTCTATTTCTAAATAGAAATGAGAAATAAAAATTATTCTCATCGTTCGTCAACCGGTCCTTCATCCGTCGCCGTTGACCATCTTATGTCGATTGCCAGCCGGCGGGCGGCGGTGACCAGTGACTGGCGGCGGCAGGCGACGGGCGTCGGTCACCAGCCGCCGCTGGTCGCCACCACCGCCGTTCAAAAAAATTTTTGTGTCGTTTCTATTTTTAGAGTATAAATTTTGTGTCGTTATTAAACGGTTATTTTTTTTTAGAAATTCTTCTAGAAATAGAAATAGAAAAATATATTTCTCTTCCGGAACCTATTTTTTGAACAAAATGGTTATCATTCACTCCCTGAGCTACATAGTTAACGCGCTCGTCGTCCATAGCAAGACCGTTGTCATTGATTAGACCAGAGTGCTTGACAGCCGGACCCGAGGTCCCCTATGGCCAGACCTTGGAACCTGGGCAGCTCGATTTAGATCCGTGATGCTCGGAACTTGGCCCCTTGGTAGCTAGACTCGAGACCTTGCGTCTGAACTCGAGTCTTAGGGTTCTATTCGAAAACTTTTTTATTGTTCGTATTCCCGTTCCATAGTTTTCCTATAACGATAATGATGAGAAAAGGCCAACCAACCACAAGTAAATTAAATCATTTTCCTAGAAATTAACGTCGTTAGAAAATGCCATCCAACAAAATTCGTTTTTCTTAAAACCGACGAGGCTGGTAATTTGGCATGAAGAAAAATGAATTTATAGTAAGGATATGTGTGAGAAACGCCAAATGATATATAAATAAATGAACTAAGTTCGAGAATCGATCCCATTTATTTACGTTTATCTCGTAGATTAAATTTACGCCACTGTCATCACAATTTCCATGTTTTGCATATCGAATTTTACTAGTCATTGTTGAGAGCAGCATATGCATGTACGCCTGGCGCAAGCAAAGCTTTTAGACATGCACAACATGAGCAATCTAAATCGAAGGTTGACCGTGCACTTAAAAGGGTTCAAAATTCTTAGAAAGATTATTACGTGATTTAACGAATTGAATCCATCTTAATCATTATTCGTGTGGAAAATTAAGATAATAATGGTTTGTATAATTTACGGATCACGCAGTAACTTTTTGAAGTTTATTCAATTTATTATTATTATTATTATTATTATTTTAGTGTCAGCAAACGTTTTCCTCTCATGTTCCAAAATTCGGTCCACGGAGAAAAGCAGTGCGAAGCCAATTTGAGCAAAAGGGGACCGCAGAATGTACGCTTCACTTTTTTATTCAGGTGTTCCCACTTTTTTAAAGGGTAAAAGTAGAGCAAAAGTACTCTGACTTTATTTCCAGTTTAAACAATTTGTGGTGGATCTTGAATTCTCTTTTGGATTTGATTATTTGACATCGCTCCTCGAGTCAAAGATCTAACAAGGTTGTGCCTCGTTTATTGAAAAAGTATCAAGATAGTCCTAATTTTATTATATTAATATCATTTTAATTGTAACCACCCCATTCGGTGGCTACATTAGTATGCACTCAGACCCTCTTCATGGTAGGGCGAGAGTTCGAATCCCATGGTTCGCATACTGGCGCATTCATTGGTGATCTTAAGTGCGGCGTCGTGGTGGTGGGTCCTGCGCTAGCGCCGCCCCAGTTTACGTTGCCGGCTGCCGGCATGTA